>CM066032.1:1752464143-1752636114 GCA_033557465.1 Ichthyophis bannanicus | reverse complement strand
TGCTGCAGGAATTCACAGCTGCTCCGTCAGAACTCCTCCCGGATCCTAATCCAGATCCTGAGCTTGCTCCCCAGCTTGAACTTCCTCTCCAGCCTGAACTCGAATCAGCACCTGAACCAGAGCCTGAGCTCCCTCCTGAGCTGAAGCTTGAACCTGAGCTTGAGCTTGAGCTAACTCTGCTTTCTAATGAGTGCTTTTTATCTTCCACAGTGCTTAGCTTCACCCCTCCTCCACCCAGGTGAATCCTATTGCACTCAGGGCACGGGGCTTGTTTGCAGCTTGGGCGGGGCTTGCTGCACTCGTGGCTGGGTTTGTTTACATCTCCCTTGGCAACCTGTAGCCATGTGCATTGCCTGGCTGTCAGAATCTGACCTGTTTTCTTCAGTTTCCTCTGACTGCACAGCAAGGGACGGATCTTCCCCATCACAATATGTATGTCGTTCGGAGCACCAATGATGTATGTAAATTTCTGCATAGCAGCATAGGAAGCCAGTACATGTTTTTCACAGTTTCCCATTTTGAGTTTGGGAGAAGTGAGAACTCTGGAACAGAAGGCAATAGGGCGATCTACTCCTCCTAGGCGTTGTGTTAGAGCTGCACCTATACTGTTCTCTCCAACTACAGGGTACAGAAAAAAATGTTGTGTATGATCTGGGTGTGCAAGAACCAGAGCACAAGTCAGAATGTGCTTTAATTTAGTTACAGCTTCTGTATGTTCTTCCTCCCAAACATAACTTTTACTTTTTAGCAGGGAGTAAAGTGGAGCTGCCACTTCAGCATAGTTGTGCAGGAAGTCACGGGTAGTGTATGCATGTGAGTGTGTCTGTATGTTGATTCTTGGTGTGCTATTTACAGCGTGAGCTATTTACAATGCTATGGGTATCAGTTCCTTGCTTAATTACAATTGTAGTGACATGTGGGGGGAATTGAGGTGACTGTTGCATGGTTTAAGTAATGTTGCCGTAGTGTTCTATGAAGAGTGTCATCTTCAGTATCCTCTATCCTCTGAGAATCTACAGATTTACCATCCTCGCCAATTGTAACCCCTAAAAAAGAAACCTGTGATTTGCACAGTTGAGCCTTGGCAGGATTAACTTTAAGACCAGCTTGTAAGAGGGCTTTTAAAACTTCTCTTACATGATTCCAGTGTACAGCTTCATTCTCAGACTGAATCAGAACGTCATCTACATACTGAATTATATTATCTCTGCAAGATACTAGTGACAGGGCTTCTTGCATGTATTTATGAAAGATTAATGGTGAATCTTTATAGCCCTGTGGCAGCATGGTCCATGCATATTGTTTATTCAGCCACTGAAAGGCTGTTTTGTACTGGCATTCAAGGGCCAGGGGCAGACTCCAAAACCCATTGGATATGTCTAAAACAGAGAAAAATTTACATTTGGGATTCAGTTTAGAGATCATTTCCGGGTATGAGGCTACTACGGGCACTACAGATTTTGAAACTTGATTCAGGGCACGGACGTCCATAGTGAGCCTGAAGGAACCCCCCCCCCCTCCCCCCCGGTTTATCTATTAATATTGTAAACCGCTCCGATGTAACGGGGGGCGGTATATCAAATGTTTTATAAACAATAAACAACTATCGGCCAGGCTGGTGAATTGCATGTGGAAGAAATAGGTCTGATCAGACCCCTCTCCTCCAGTATCTTCACAATTTTAGTCACTGGCTCTATAGCTTGATGAGGTACTGGGTATTGTTTCTGTGGTGGAGGATCCTTGCCTTCCAACAGTATTTCTGTGTTCATTTTCCCACAATCTAACTTGTCTTGTGCCCAGACTGGAATATCAACCACCTCTGAGGGAATTACACACAGATCATACTGCTGAGCTGCCTTGGTGCACTGCGTTGCTAACTGCATGGGAATGACTTCATGCACTATTTAGAAGCACTTGAAGTTCCTGTATACTGCCACAATTAAAGATTAGCCATATCCATCACCAGATTTAACTGGTTGAGAACGTCAATTCCAATTATTTCTTTTGATGTGTTCACTATAGTGGAGGCAGTGGTTTCCAACATTTCATTGTTTTGTTCCCTGTGCACCGGGATACCCCATTTAACTGGGATAGCCACACACTGGGAAGCTGTGTCATTAATTCCTTGAATTTCATAAATTTCCATATTTTCCTGATCTGCAGTGGGAGAAGCTCTGTTTGTAAAACTAATTCCAGCCCCGGTGTCAAAGCTAGTTTATCCTGACCCCCTATTCTGCTGATAACATTGGGGCGTCCACAAGAGTCCAGTATCAAGGATGTTACAAGCCTTAAACTGTATTCTGGGCGTGTATCTGTTTTATCACCCAGAGGCTCTGGAATTGAGTCCTCTGCTGAGGGAACGGAGGCAGGCTGGGCTATGAAGGCTTGAGACATTTTGATATCTGAACCCAGAAGGTCAGGACACCACTATGCACTAGCCTTGTGTTTGTCCTGAGCTGCTTGTAAGTCCTGTTTTAATTTATCTAGTTCTACCTGCAGTATGTGTTTGTCCTGTTCCCATTTAATTTTCTCCTTTTCTAATCCATCTCTCTGTGCTTTGAGCTCTTGAAAGGGAATGTAACCTGAGGAATTTCTAAAAGTGCCTCTGCCTTGTCCTCTCCAAGGCGTCTGTATCCTTTGTCTGTGTTTCTTGTGTATTGAGAGGATCCCTCAGCTTGCCACTTCCGTGCTTCTGATACTGTTATGACCTGCGAGGGCTGGGTCTTCCAAACAGACCCAATTCTGAGCATTAAAGTATCAAAAGGGGTTGCTTTAGGGTCTTCAGAAAATAACCGAAGGTGTTTTGTAATCTCAGGGGATAGTAATTCTAATAAAAATGCCTTATGCGTACTCTCCCCATAATCTTCTGCATTGGGGCAGGACTCCTGCTCATTAAGAACTGCATTTAAAATCCAGGCTCTATATGCAAACTGTTCCAGTGTATCATTTGGTAGAGGTGAAATAATTTTAAATACTTGCATTGGGGAACAGTGAACTAGTTTTTCAATACCCCTTTTAACCAACTGGTATGGGTGAGTGAGAGAGCCGAATTTATAATAGTGTGGCCCCAGAGCCAGATGCATAAGTCTACCAAAGTCTGATTGTTTCCTTCTGTATTTCCCTAGACCCCAGTGAATCAGAATATCAGTGGCCCATTTGCACCATTCATTTACATTAAAAGGCATAGGGCCAGCTTTCTCAACTATCCTTTCAATGTCCCTATCTTTTAATGAGTCCCGCAGCATCACTTTAACTGGTGCTCTGAGTTCAGTACTGGGTGCTGAGTCTGAGTCGTCGGAATTATCCTCCTGACACAGGTCCTGGTTATTGCTCTGTTCTGGCTGAGATAAACTATTAGGATTTTCTTCCTCTGTACTGTCTGATTCATCTTTATTTTTCCCATTCCTAAGCCCTGCTATACATACTTCTGTGTTCTTTTGTTTCTCAATAGCTTGGATGCATGGCTTATAGGGTGTGTCATAGGTGGTGGGGGGGGGGCTGAGGGAGAAATGGTTGTTGGCCAGGGCTTATATTTCTTTTGTCTTTCAAAGGCCAATTCATCCTTAACGTGCCTCAGTTCAAGTTATTTATTATTTATTTATTTTATTTAACAGTTTTTATATACTGTCTTTCTACAATTCAAGATGGTTTACAGAGAACATAACAGCAGTATATTTCAACTGATTACACAAAAACAAACATAACAAGGGTATAAGTGGTTAATATAAGTAATTTTGTCCATGGGGAGTCTTCATGGACAGGAACTATTTACATGCTTATTTACAGGAGAGGTCAAAGGAGATGATTTGGGTAGGGTGTTAGAGGGAGGGTTGAGCGGGAGAGAAAGGGTGTAGAGGGAGGGCTATGGTGGTAGGGAAAAATGTTCCTGGAAGAGATGGGTTTTTAGCTTCTTCCAGATCTCAGAGTGATCAGAACAGTTCCGTAGTTCATATGGTTGGGCATTCCATAGAGAGGGGGCATAAAGGGAGAATGCCCAATTACAGGTAGTTTGATTGCATTTTCTCTTGGTAGTTGGGATAGATAGAAAGTTTTTAGTGAAGGTGCGGCGTGTTCTATTGTTGTTGGAATTGGATAGGAGCGAGGAGAGGCATGGAGCTGACTCACTGGAGATGATTTTATGTATGAGAGTGATTACTTTGAATTTAACTCTGGATTGAATGGGAAGCCAGTGGAGATTGTGGAGGATTGGCGTTATGTGTGATCATCTAGGGTTATTTGTGATGAGACAAGCTATTGTGTTCTGTGCCATTTGGATAGGTTGAATGCTGTTCTTTGGAAGGCCATAATAGATGAGGTTACAGTAGTCAAGGGATGGGATGGTGAGAGCCTGGCAGACAGTGCGAAAGTTTAAGTGCTTCTAATTGCTCACTAACAGTTATAAAGGAGTTTGTGGCTTGTATCACCCGAGCATGTTGCATGGAAATGCAAATTTGTGCCTCCTCCAGGTCTTTGGTTAATTGTGTACACTGAGTAGTCAGTTCAGTATTGTCCTGTTTCATGCTAATGAGCCCCCTGCACATGCCTTGGATAAAAAGGCATTTTCTTTTGTTTTCTTTTTGAATTCTTGATAATGGTTTAACATTTGTCTTTGAATATTATACTATGATACCTCAGGGAATTCCCCTTCAAAGGGACCACCTTTTCTCTTACAGTATGTCAGTACCATTTCTTTCAGTTCCTTAAAATCAAAGGCATCCATATTTGAGACTGAAGAAGGACTGTAATTGGTACCGGGGTCCTGTCTTATTATGTGTTTATTGTGTTTATTTGTTTTATGTGACTATCTCAATGTGCAACCTTGGAAAGAGGAATGCTCACTTTTATGAAGACGTGAGACTTAGAATTATAGTTGGAATGACATAACTTTTATGGGTGTTCAGTACAGAGTATTGGCATAAAGACCATGCCTTAAAATTATACAATGGTGTGCAAAAGTCTGGAATCACTTGTAAATTTGACATTTTTTCAACTTCGTGACCTTATATCTTAATTTATTTTTCCTCCCAGTGGCTTTTTCTGTGTATCTCATGATAAGTGATAGATTTGGCTATTAGGGCCAACTTTTTGTATTGGTTTGGCCCTTATTTTCTGAGTTTGTTCCCCATAGTTGTCCTGTTGATAGATTTTCTGAGAAAATCGTGTAATGTACACATTGGCCAATGATATATTATTGTAAGTATGGTTTAAAATATTATGGACGCACACCAGATTTCCTTCAAATTAATGTAAGTGGCCTTGAAAAAGGCTGTTTTTATGTGTCAGTGATGGCTCAGTATTTGATGGGCCACCCTTTGTTCTTGATCACCTGACTGCACCTTGTCGGCATTGAATGAACCAGTCTGACAAGGTGATCGTTGGTGACAACGCGGTTCCAAGCTGCAATGAGTGACTCAATCAGCTCATGCTTTGATGTCAGATGCCTCTTGGATATTTCCAAGGCCACCTTGTACTACAGGTTCTTGATTGGATTCAGATCTGGAGACTGGGCAGGCCAGTCCATTAACTTGATGTTGTTCCGCTGCTTCCAGCTGATCACCTGTCTGGAGTGATGGCAGGGTGCATTGTCATCTTGGAACACGAACTGGCCAGGAAACAGCTGGTGTGCTGATGGCACCATGCACTTTTGTAGTATGGTGATGTACTTGGCCCCGTTGACCATTCCATCGACGATGTGAAGACGTCCAGCGCCACTGGCAGCCATGCAGCCCCAGACCATGATCTTCAAAGGATGCTTCCCAGTGAGGTTGAGACACTCAGGCTTGAATTCCTCTCCAGGAAATCTCCTCACATAGGTGTGGGCCTGGTTACCAAACAGGCAGAAGGTGTTTTCATCGCTGAATAGTACCTTTTCCTACATTTCAGTCGACCAGGTTAAGTGCTTTCTCACCCACATGATCCAGTTGCTCATTTGTATGTCAGTCATCAGTGGCTTATTCCGTGCTTTGCAGACCCGGAGACCAAACTGCAGGCACCGGCGACGAACTGTTGATGAGCTGACACTGACCTCACTCTTGTCTGACCACTCTCGAAGTAGCTGAGGAGAGGTCAACTTGCGATTAGTCAGTGAAATGCGTCATAGTGCGCAGTCCTGGCATGATGTTGATGCACATAGATGACCAGAACGAGGCTTGCCCACCACTGAACCCATTTCTTTCTTCTTCTGTACAATCTTAACAACAGCACTCTGACTGCAGCCAACTTTCCTGGGTATCTGATGGCTTGAAAATCCTTCCTCACTCATAAAGGACACACGAACACACTCCTCCAATGTCAGGATCCAAGTCATCTTCATGGTCAATCCAGAAAGAGAATGAAATGCAAAAATACCACGCGTTTTTATAGCTGCACTGTTGGCTAGATATCTGCATTGTGACTGGTTAGTGAAACCAGCCTCCTGATTGGTCAGAAACAACGTGCATATTGGATAATCTCAATCCAGTTTTGATGCAGGATCCACAAAAATCGCAGTAGCTATCTGTAAAGTATTTAAATTGGAAGCAAGGAATGCAAAAAAGTCAACTCTAATAGCCAAATGTATCCCTTTTGACGTGGTAGAAAGATGAATATGCTGGGCTAACGCAAAATTAAAAAAAAAAAAAACACGTTAGAAAGTACGAAAAATGCAAAACTCACAAGTGATTCCAGACTTTTGCACACCTCTGTACCTGAATAAAAAGTGCTTACCAACCTTTAACAGGGTGGAATTTTATGGTGAACTTATATTCAATGAGGGACTGTTTAATTGTGTACCACTTCCCAAACAAAGCTGGACTATCACTCTTGTCTTTTCATAGCCGCTCAAATACTCTAGAAAAATCTGTGCCTTGTACTGAACCTTTGCAAGCTTATATATAAAAATAATAAACTTGCAAGCCACCTTTTGTAATGTCACTAGGTGTAGGTAATATTAAAATCCAGGATTATTACAGAGCCTTTTGACAATGAAAATCTCACCTTGTCTAAACCCACAAAACAAAGATATTACTGGAATATTTCACTAAATAGTGGCTCTCTGCCTGTCTACAGAGTCTTTTCACTAATGTGTCATCCAGCCTGTAACCCAAAAATATAAATGGTCACAAGGGCTTTTGATTTTCCTGTCACACCCTGTCTGAAATCTACTTTAATGTATCAAACAAAATTATTACTTACCCAACTGGAGATCTGCTGCGAAACCTGAGATGAGCCCCCATAAATGTAACCTTTCGCCGCTTCCTATGTTCGGTTACTCTCCTGTTGGTCCTGGGTCCACTTCGCAGAGGCAGTAGGGTTTGTAGCACAACAAGACAACCAAACTAGTGTGGTTTGAAAAAAAAGGTTTTTATATAGAAATAGGCCTCTTACATGGGTACAGAACAGAGGTATATGGTGGTTACCGAGCTGCTTCAGTGTATATCAATGACTCGATGTGTGTGCCTGGGTGTGGGAGAGAGAGAGAAAAAGAGGAGGTGGGGAAGGTAAAGAGAAGTGTGTGTCAGAGTCTCATAGTAAGAAGTGTCCGATGAATAGAAAGAGAGAGAGAGAGAGTATTTTTGTCCTTCTCTGTATTTATAGTGAAGTTCTCCTTTTCCAGCACCTCCCTTTGTCATACTTTGGTCTGTTTGAGGTATGTTATCACCTGATTAGCAAGGAGGGGCTGTTGTCCTGCAGACTAATCTCATCAGGCATGCTAAACCCATCACAAGGGTGTCACAGCTGCCTGCAGGCCAAGGTCTGGGAAAAGCCATGAAACCTATGCTAGGCATAATGTCATGCTGTATGCTGACATCAACCGCCTGGCCAGAATGAACAAATGGATGATGAAATGTTCAAAGAAATCAGGGAAGCTAACAAAAGTTACAGCGAGGTAATAATAATGGGTGATTTCAATTACCCCGGTATCGACTGGGTCAGTGTCATGGCAGGACATGCCAGGGAGATAAAGTTTCTAGATGAAATAAATGACTGCTTCTTGGAGCAGCTGATTCATGAACAGACAAGAGGGGAGGCCATTTTGGATCTAGTCCTTAGTGAAACACAAGATCTGGTGCAAGAGATAAGGATGTTGGAGCCACTTGGAAATAAGAATCATAGCATGATCGCTGTTGATTTAATAAATGGAGGAAGGATGGCAAGGAAATCCACAGTACCACCTTTTAACTTTCAAAAGAGAGACTGTAATAGAATGAGGAAAATAGTTAAGAAAAAAACTAAGAGCATAAGAACATAAGATATGCCATACTGGGTCAGACCAAGGTCCATCAAGCCCAGTATCCTGTTTCCAACAGTGGCCAATCTAGGTCATACGTACCTAGCAGTTTACCCAAAAGACACAGGTTCCGCAATGCTTGTACTGGGTCAAGCATTGATATCCTGGGTCCCTTCTTAATAATGGTTTATGGACCTTTCCTCCAGGAACTTGTCCAAACCTTTTTTAAACCCAGCTACACTAACAGCCTTTACTACATCCTCCGGTAACAAATTCCAGAGTTTGATTACACGTTGAGTGAAAAAATATTTTCTTTTATTGGTCTTAAATAGTTTACCCTGTAGCTTCATTGCATGTCCCCTAGTCTTTCTATATTCTGATAACGTAAACAATCGATCTACGTTTACCCGTTCCACTCCGTTCATTAATTTATAGACGTCTATCATATCTCCCCTCAGCCGTCTCTTTTCCAGGTTAAAGAGCCCCAACCTTTTTAGCCTTTCTTCATAGCAGTATCCTTCCATCTCCTTTACCATTTTGGTGGCTCTTCTCTGAACCTTCTCTAATAACTCTATATCCTTTTTAAGATACCGCGACCAGAATTGCACACAATGTTCAAGGTGCGGTCTCACCATGGAACGATACAGAGGCATAATAATATCCTTTGTTTTATTTTCCATTCCTTTCCTTATGATACCTAGCATTCTATTTGCTTTCTTGGCCGCCGCTGCACACTGGGCGGAGGGTTTTAACATGTTATCCACAATGACGCCTAAATCTTTTTCCTGGGTGGTTGTTCCTAATGTGGAACCTTGCATTGTGTAACCATAGTTTGGGTTGTTCTTCCCTAGGTGCATAACTTTGCACTTGTCCACATTAAATTTCATCTGCCATTTTGATGCCCAGTCTTCTAATTTATCAAGATCCTCCTGCAGTTTTCCACAGTCCTCATGGGTTTTAACAACTTTAAACAGTTTTGTGTCGTCTGCAAATTTGATAACCTCACTA
This sequence comes from Ichthyophis bannanicus, assembly GCA_033557465.1. Taxonomy (NCBI): domain Eukaryota; kingdom Metazoa; phylum Chordata; class Amphibia; order Gymnophiona; family Ichthyophiidae; genus Ichthyophis; species Ichthyophis bannanicus. Next base: position 1,752,626,897 of record CM066032.1, on the reverse strand, counting down.
GTTATTCCATTTACCAGGTCATTTATGAATATATGTCAAAAAGTAGCAGACCCAGCACAGATCCCTGGGGTACTCCACTATTCACCTTTTTCCATTGGGAAAATTGGCCATTTAGCCCTGCCCTCTGCTTTCTATCTTTTAACCAGTTCCCGATCCACAATAGTACACTGCCTCCTATCCCATGACTTTTTAGTTTTGCCAAAAGTCTCTGATGAGGGACCTTGTCAAAGGCTTTCTGAAAGTCCAGATATACTACATCAACCGACTCACCTTTGTCTACCTGTTTATTCACACCTTCAAAAAACATATCAGATTAGTAAGACAAGATCTTCCTTGTCTAAAGCCATGTTGGCTGTCTCCCATTAGGCCATGACTATCTACATGCTGTGTAATTTTGTTCTTTATGATGGTTTCTACCATTTTCCCCGTTACTGATGTCAGGCTCACCGGTCTGTAATTTCCCGGATCACCCCTGGAACCCTTTTTAAAAATTGGCGTTACATTGGCGACCCTCCAATCTTCAGGTATTACAGATGATTTTAGTGATAGTTCACAGATTACTAATAGCAGGTCTGCAATCTCATATTTCAGTTCTTTCAACACTCTTGGATGTATACCATCTGGTCCAGGTGATTTGCTACTATTCAGTTTATCAAATAGTTGTAATACATCTTCCCGGTGTAGCGATATTTCTCTCAATTTCTCTGCACTATCACCTGTAAATACCACTTCAGTCTTGGGTAACATCCCTACATCTTCCTCAGTAAAGACCGAAGCAAAGAATTCATTCAGTCTCTCTGCTATAGCCTTGTCTCCTCTTACTGCCCCTTTTACCCCTCTATCATCTAATGATCCAATTGACTCTCTCACAGGCCTTTTGCTACAAATGTACTTGAAAAAGTCTTTATTTCGTGTTTTTGCTTCTGTAGCAAGTTCCTTCTCAAATTCTCGCTTTGCCTGCCTTATCAATGCTTTGCATTTAACTTGCCAGTGCTAGTGCTGTTTCCAGTTTTCGTCGTTTGGCTCTTTTTTCCATTTCCTGAAAGATGCTTTTTTGGCAGCAACAGCCTCTCTGACCTCACCTTTAAACCATGCTGGCAGTTTTTTGGACTTTCTTCCACTTTTCTTAATGCGTGGAATACAGCTGGTCTGGGCTTCCAGGATAGTATTTTTAAACAACACCCAAGGTTGATGTAAGTCTTTAACCTTTGCAACCACTCCTTTTAGTTTTTTCTTAACTATATTCCTCATTTTATCATAGTCTCCCTTTCGAAAGTTAAAAGGTAGTACTGTGGATTTCTTTACTATCCCTGCTCCACTAATGAAATCAAACACGATCATGCTATGATCACTATTGCCAAGTGGTCCCAACACCCTTATTTTTTGCACCAGATCTGGTGTTCCACTAAGGACTAGGTCCAGTATGGCTTCCCCTCTGGTCGGTTCATGAACCAGCTGCTCCAAGAAGCAGCCATTTATTTCATCTAGAAACTTTATCTCCCTAGAATGTCCTGCCGTGACACTGACCCAGTCAATACCGGGGTAATTGAAATCACCCATTATTACTACTCTGCTGTGACTTTTGTCAGGATCAGTTGCAAAGGTTAAAGATTTACATCAAGCATGGGTGTTATTTAAAAATACTTGGAAGCCCAGACCAGCTGTATTCTTGGAAGCCCAGACCAGCTGTATTCCATGCTTTAAGAAAAGTGGAAGGAAGCCCAGACCAGCTGTATTCCATGCTTTAAGAAAAGTGGAAGGAAGTCCAAAAAACTGCAAGCATGGTTTAAAGTGAGGTCAGAGAAACTATTGCTGCCAAAAAAAGCATCTTTCAGGAAAGGGAAAAAGGAGCCAAATGACAAAAACTGGAAACATAAGCACTGGCAAGTTAGATGCAAGGCATTGATAAGGCAGGCAAAGAGAGAATTTGAGAAGAAGCTTGCTGTGGAAGCAAAAACACATGATAAATACTTTTTCAAGTACATTCGTAGCAAAAAAACAGTTGGACCATGAGATGATAGATGGGTAAAAGGGGCACTAAGAGGGGGACAAGGCCACAGCGGAGAGACTGAATGAATTCTTCGCACCAAAGACTTATATAGATGCACTATTACCTCCTTTTTTCTGCTAGACATTCCTCTCCCTATGCACCCGTGCCCTTCTAGCTTTTGCTGTTGCCTTTTCTACCTGTTTAGCTACTTTAAGATCATCAGACACAATCATGCCTAGGACCCAATCTTCTTTTGTGGACAAAAGTACTTCACCCCCTGTATTATATTGCTCCCTTGGATTGCTGCAGCCCAAATGCATGACCTGGCATTTTTTAACATTAAATCTCAGCTGCCAAATTCTAGATCATTCTTCAAGTTTAGCTAGATCCCTCCTCAAGGTATCTACACCTTCCTGGCTATCTGAAAATCATTCAGGACAGTTTTTTCTGTTGTAAGCTATGAAGATGGTTATCCATATAGAGGCGCTGAAAAGGAGAAATTAGACTACCTGCTAATTAGCGTTCCTTAAGGAACTCGTCCAGTCCTGCACGTCTGGGTAGTGCACCTCTTCCAGCAGCTTGGAGACTGAGCATGTCATCTTTTGATGACACTGGTGTACTTATACAGCTGGCACCACTCACCAGCTCCAGAAACTACTGACAAAGCAGACTCACAGGAGCAACAAAATAAGTAGCCAAACATATCTAAACTCTAGTACTATACAAAACTATGCCTCCCCCCATTATGGAAGGGATTCCCCCAACCCCCAGAATGAGGAGGAGGCCTACCTGTGATCTGCCTGACTGACGCCGCTCATGGAGCGAGAGACAGACAGCTCTCTTGGTCTGCCTCTACTGCCATCGCCCCATGGTGTCCACTTTAATGTCCCTTGCCCCTGATGCCCTTCCCCTGGCGATCTGTCACAACAAGGGAACCATCTTCAGGACTGGGGTCGCGTACCAATATGTCATACCTAACCACTCAGGGAGGGATCTGGGACTGGACGAGTTCCTCAAGGAATGCTAATTAGCAGGTAAGGTCTAATTTCTCCTTCCTTATCATCCTTCCAGTCCAGTTCCACACTTCTGGCATGTAACAGAGCAGTTAGATTAACGGGAGGGACCTGCGATACCGGCCTGAAGAACCGCTGTACCAAATACAGGCATCTCCCGCCGCCTGAACATCCAGGCTATAATGCTTAGCAAAAGTATGCAGAGAGGACCAAGTCACCACCCTACAAATCTTCACCGGCGGGACTAGACTTTATTCTGCTCACGAGGTCACCTGGGCTCATGTGGAGTGTGCCCGCAACCCCACCAGCACTGGACTTGCCTTTAAAAATGTATGCTGATGCAATTGCTTCTCTGATCCACCTAGAGATGGAGGCCTTGGTTGCCACCTCTCCTCTGCGCAGCCCCCCAAACAGTACAAACAGCCGATCTGATCTGTGGAACATCGCTGTCCTCTTCAAATAACGTCACAGAACCCTACAAACATCCAAGAGGCACAAACGTGGGTCCACAGCCTCCTACCCACGCTCACCAGACCGATTGGTTCAAATGAAAGGCTGAGACCACCTTGGGCAAAAAGGAAGGTACCGGCCAAAGGACTACCTTCTCTTTTGAGAAAGAAAGGAATGGTTCCTGGCAAGATAGTGCTTGAAGCTCTGAAATCCTTTGCACCGAGCAAATCACCACTAGGAACACCTCCTTAAGGGTCAATCCTTCAGTGAAGTCCGGCCCAACGGCTCAAAGGGTTCTCCTGTAAGAGCCGCTAGAACCAAGTTAAGATCCCAAGGTGGGACCACCTACTACCACAGAGGCCGTAGGCACCCCACTGCCTTCAGGAATTGTACTATGTCCGGGTGCATACCCAACGATATACCTTGGACTCTTCCTCAATAACAGGAAATCACTGCAAGTTGCATTCTCAATGAACTGGCAGCTAAATCCTTCTCGAAGCCTGAATGCAAAAACGCTAAGATGTCTGATATGGTTGCAGTGGAAGGTCGGCACTGATGGCCTCCACACCACTCTTCAAAGATATGCCATACCTGGATGTAAGAGAGGCAGGTGGATCTCTTCAGAGTCTTCAGCAAGGTTGTGATTACCAGCCCTGAGTAACCTCTCTTCATCAACCACGCCCTTTCAAGAGCCATGCCGTAAGCGAGAATCGATCCACCTGAGGCATACATACCGTTTCCTGGGTTAAGAGATCCTTTAGTGTCGGAAGCCACCATGGTTGATCTACCAGGAGCTGCACCAGGTCGGCATTCCACAGGCATCTGGGCCAATCCGGGGCGATCAGCATGATCATCCCCCGGTGTCCCTTGATCCTCTGAATGACCCTGCCTATGAGCGCCCACGGGGGAAACAAATAAAATAGTCCCTCCGTGGGCCACCTCTGCACCAGGGCGTCTAGGCCTTCCGATATCCTCTCTCGCTTTTTGCTGAAAAAGCGGTTCGCCTTGGTGGAGGCCCACTTCACCATGAGATCCATGATTAGTGTGCCCCATCTGCTCACCACCTGTAAGAACACCTCCTGGCAGAGCATCCACTCGCTGGGATCCACGTTAACCCGGCTTAACCCTGGAATTACCGAGATTTTTTGCACACACTGAATACAGTTGGGGTCATAAATGACCCCACGACGAATTTTAATTGTTAACCATGAAAATTTTAAACTAAACAGACAAAATATTATTCCGAATTAATTATTTATTATATGAAGGTTAAATGTTTTGAAATTTAATGCTTTATCATAAAATTACATGAAGAAGAGTTGTCATGAAAGCAGTTTTTGCATGCACTTGATGAACACAGTAAAGTACTACATTCATTTGCATGAGAAATAGATAATTTCTGAATGTTCTTTGCAAACATTGCGCTTGCAGGAGGTGCAAACTATGTTGCTTTTCTTGTCTTTTTCTCTGGAACAGCAGTAACACCTTGCCCTTTGGGATCCCGACATTGCAAACAGCATCAATGGCTTCTTCAATGCTGGAAGAAGTCTCGCTGCAATTATTCTGAAGCAGCTGCTTTCCCAATTCCAAGAGGAATAGACGACGTCTGTGCTTTGACTTGGACTGACATTCTGGATTTAGTGACATCCAAACAATGAAGGCGTTCAGAGCTCTGATGTCCAACATGTTGTAGAAGATTGTCACTGGCCAGCGTCTTGTCATTCATTTTGTGGTATACGTGCGCAACATTTGATCTGCCATATCTACTCCACCTTTACTAGAATTATAGTCCAAGATCATGCGTGTTTTTTTGTCTGGACGTGTGTTATCTTCTACTTCTTGATCATGCAAACTGCTCAGAAGAACAACCACTTTTCCTTTCTTCGGGCAATAGGAAACCAGAGTGGTGTCATCGCGAAAGGCAAACAGTGAAGTGAATACCTCTCGGCCCTTTGCTGTTACAAATTCTGGAGGTAATTCTTTTCTGTTCTTTTGAATTGTCCCCAAAAGTGTCATTTGTTTTTCTAGCAATTTCCATGACAGGGATAAACTACAGAAGAAATTCTCAACAGTAACATTTCTGCCAGATCGCGTCAATCCTTCAGTGAGTTGCAGCACAACCCTTTCACCCTAATTCTGTTCCCTATTTTGTCCAAGTTCCCTTCCTGTATATACTTGAAGACGCAGAACATATGATGTTGTACTGTCACACAACATCCATAGCTTTATGCCATATTTCCCAGGTTTGCTGGGAATATATTGTCTGAACGGAACACGGCCACGAAATGTAAGCAGTTGCTCATCCACGGTAACATTTTCACCAGGAACAAAGGCATCACACTTAGAGTTGCTTCACAAGTATCAAAAACATGTCTGATTGGAGCAAGCTTATCCACGCCTCATTGTCCACGTCTGTTGGTTGCATCATCAAATCTGAGAGCACAAAAAATTTGCTGAAAACGGTTACGGGCCATATTTTTGCCGAAAACAGAATGGCCATCTTTAAGGTTCCACAACTGAACTATGGATTCATTTTGTGACTTGCACAAGCCTGAGAGGATCAGAAGTCCAAGAAAACATTGAAATTCTCCGTCTGTCAAATCTTTCCAGGTGTCGTCATAAATGTGTCTTCCTTGTTCGCTCGTCCAAATCATGATTTCATTCAATAAGTTCTTCCCCTTGAACAAGTGGAATGCTGTGAGAGGGCCGTCAACATTTCGTACAGCATACCTTGTTGTACAGGCATGACATTAGCTCTGGCGTATCTTCCAGCAGCTTGCTTTATAAGTTTCCTGTTCAATGATGTGGCATCCTTAGATACATAGGCTTAAATGGCAACATTTGTGCTTATAGTTGATGACCTCTTAGCTCCTCTATGACCATAACTAAGATTCCTCACAGATGATACTGACACTGAAGACTCCTGCCTTCTTCCCCGACCAGCACAGCCTCGACCTGTAACCTGACTCTTTGAGGCAGGCAATGTTACCGGCTCAACATCAGTCTCACATTCACTTGATGACCATCTGCTGTCGCCATCTGAATCATGACTATCATCAGATTTAATCGCCCAAAACTTGGCTGATATGCTTCTTCGCTTGCTGAATATGCTGCATCATCAGACGACTCAGAGCCGTCACTGTCAGCATCTCGTTGCAATATTTCTCTTACTTGGGCAGCTGAATACTTTCGTTTTGACATCATAAAAACAATAACCTAAAATAAATAAACAAAGATAAAGTTGAATAAAACACAAAGCAGTTTTACTATAGGTCTACAATAATCGTGATGACTGAGCTGAAAGCCTTTAGATTTCATCGGAAATAATGAGAGAACGTATGATATCAATTACAGAAAATGTGTAATTTTCATAAAGAGTAGTTACTCACCTGTAACAGGTGTTCTCCAGGAGTAGCAGGAATCAGTCCTCACATATGGGTGACGTCGGTGCCGACGGAGCCTTCGTGTGGAGCATTTCCCCAGCTTTCAAAGAAAGCCTTTGGGAATGCAGTGCTCCCCTTCCCACCCAAGGGTGCCATCTTGCTCAGTCTGATGACATAGCTAAAAGACAGCAAAAATAACAAAATGTATCATATGACTGCAACTCCAAGGGGAGGAGGGTGGGTCATGAGGACTGATTCCTGCTGCTCCTGGAGAACACCTGTTACAGGTGAGTAACTACTCCTTCTCCAGGACCAAGCAGGAAGTCAGTCCTCACATATGGGTCTCCCCAGCTTCAGGCTACCAGAAACCCAAAGCTGAAAAATAGCTCCCTCTAGAGCCTCAGCATCCGTGAAAGAATCTTCTCTGAGAACGCCCCCGTATGGTAGCCCAACACAAGGGCCGGAGGGTAGGAGATGCCTAAACCGCAAAAAGATTACGGAGTACCGCCTGTCCGAAAGCACTGTCCCTGCGGGACTCCCTCTCGAGGCAGTAGTGGGCCGCAAAAGTCTGGCTTGAAGACCAGGTAGTGGCCCAGCAGATGTCCGCCAACGGAACAGAGCAGAGGTGGGCTACTGACGCGGCCTTCACCCTGACACGGTGGGCCGTGACTCGACCCTGCAAGGAGAGGCCGGCTGCCCTGTACGCCCAGGCGATACAGTCTGCTACCCAAATGGACAATGTATGCTTGGAGACAGGTAACCCCAGCTTATTAGGGTCAAAAGATACGAAGAGCTGAACAGCCCTTCGATTCCCCTGCGTACGGTCAATGTAAAAGGACAACGCCCTCCTACAGTCCAGGGTATGCAGAAGTTGGCATGCAGCCTGGGAAAGAAGGTCAGAAAAACCACCTCCTGACTGAGGTGGAAAGAGGAGACAACCTTTGGAAGGAACTTCGGATGAGTCCGTAAAACCACCCTGTTCCTATAGAACCGCATGTACGGTCTATCAGAAACCAGAGCCTGTAGTTCACTCACACGCCTGGCCGAGGTAACAGCTACCAAGAACAGCGCCTTCCAGGAAAGGAAGCGTAAATGACAGGTAGCCATCGGCTCAAACGGTGGGCGAGTAAGTTGTTGCAAGACCACATTCAAATCCCACTTAGGGACTGGTGGACGAATCGGAGGCTTGAGCAAAAGTAGGCCTCTGAGGAAGTGGGCCACTAAGGGGTGGACCGACAGAGACTGGCCCTCCACCGGGAAGTGGTGCGCTGACAGAGCACTGAGGTGGACCCGAACAGAGTTGGATTTAAGGCCTAGGTCCGAAAGGTGAAGCAGATACTGCAGCACCACTGGCACCAGGCACGAAAAAGGATCCTCTTGGCGATGAGCACACCAGGTGGAGAACCTGCGCCACTTGAGGGCATAAGATTTCTGGGTGGATTGCCTCCTAGAGGCCAGAACCACCTCCTCCACTTCCCTAGGTAGAAGGAAGGGGGCTAGAACTATCCTTTCAGCAGCCAGGCCATCAGATTGAGGTACTGGAGGTTGGGGTGCAGGAGAGATCCCTGATCCTGAGACAGGAGATCGGGTTGCATCCCCAGAGGGAGTGGAGTGTCCACCGCCAATTGCAGAAGGAGTGGAAACCACGGTTGCCTCGGCCATCTAGGAGCTACCAGGATCAGCGAGGCCTTGTCTTGAAGAACCTTGAATAGGGTTCGGGCCACCAGGGGCGTTGGGGGAAACGCATATGGTAGGCCCGTAGACCAAGATATTAGGAAGGCATCCACTGCTATTCACAGAGGGTGCAGTTGTCTGGAGCAGAACCTGGGTAGCTGACGGTTCAGTGGACTGGCAAAGAGATCGATGGTTGGAAGACCCCATTTTAGGAAGATCAGCTGGACCACTAGGGGATTCAAATGCCATTCGTGAGGCTGTAGAATCCTGCTCAACCTGTCTGCCAGGTAATTTTCTTGTCCTCAGACCCAAAAACGTGGTTTACTGTAAGTGTGAATATTCACTTATTTTAATACATTTATACACTCTAAAATTAACCAACGGCGTCTATGGACGCTGAAAAATACATCTAAAGGGGACTCAAGAAGAACTTTTGACGTGGGCAGCATCATTACTAAGTCTGAATACCAGTAAGAGATTTAAAGTTTTCAATTTTCATTTGAAGACAGTCTTTAACTTTAACTTTGTCTACACCACCCCTGAAGAAACGCATAGTGAAACGCGATAGCAGTACTCAAAGTCGGCGTTGGGGAAGTTTTTTTGAGACTGTACTGCATCATTCACTCAAGATAAGCAGACTTTTTATTCTTTATGAGAAACAGCAAAAATTAAAAAACTTTTAAAAAAATTGAAAAGCACTGAGCACTTTAGATTAAAAGGAAGGTCACTGATGCAATAAGAACTTATTTGTTCCCTTTTGGAGACAAGCTGTTCATAAGTCTGAGACCTGTCCTAATGTATAATTTAGCTAGTTGGCTTTTTCAGTAATAAGCAAGAACAAAACAGCTACCATTGGTTAATTTTAGAGTGTATAAACGTATTAAAATAGGTAATTTTCTTGGCCAGGTAGATAAACTGCCTTGAGAAACATGCCCCGCTTGACTGCCAAGGCGCACAGGGCCTGTGCTTCCTGACACCGAAGCCTGGATCCTGTGCCTCCTTGTTTGTTCACATAGAACATCGCTACTTGGTTGTCTGTCTGAATCAAGACAGACTGGTGAGAAAGTACATGAGAGAAAGTCTGTAGAGCCAAGCGAATAGCTCGCAACTCCAACAGATTGATTTGCTGTGTGGCCTCCCAAGGGGACCAGAGGCCCTGAGTGCATGCCCCCTGGCAATGTGCACCCCAACCCTGGAGAGAAGCATCGGTTGTCAGCACCTGTATGTGGCGGTGCCTGGAAAGGCACCCCTTTGACCAGGTTCGGGAGATGCAGCCACCACTGCAGGGAGGTCGCTAGTAACTTGGACACTCTTACTTTGCCTCTCAAGTCTCCTGTGGCTTGCAGCCACTGAGCTCTGAGGCACCATTGAGCAGGCCGCATATGCAGACGGGCATTTGGAGTTACATGGACCGTGGAAGCCATGTGACCCAAAAGCCTCTGGAAATGTCTGGCAGAGACCAGAGACCCACTGCAAACCTGCTGGGCCAGAGCCTTCAGTCTCTGGGCCCTGTCCTCGGGCAAATAAGCCATTGCTTGCAGGGTATCCAACCTTGCCCCTATGAACTCTACATCCTGCGAGGGGAGCAAAGTGGACTTTGCGAAGTTTATGACGAAGCCCAGGTGCTGGAGAAGAGAGTCAGTGCAGAGAGTGGCTTGTCTGGTCTCCTGCGGAGACTGACCCCTGATGAGCCAGTCGTCCAGGTATGGAAAGACAAAGATGCCCTGGTTTCTGAGATAGGCCGCTACCACCGCCAGGCATTTGGTTAAAACCCTGGGTGCAGAGGTCAGGCCAAATGGAAGTACTCTGTACTGAAAATGATTTCCTCCCACTAAAATCTGAGATATTGTCTGTGGTCTGGATGAATGAGGATGTGAGTATAAGCATCCTTTAGGTCTAAGGAGCATAGCCAATCTCCCTGCTGGAGGTAGGGCAGCAGTATTCCAAGGGTAAGCATCTTGAACTTTTCCCTCTCCAGGAACTTGTTGAGATTTCACAGGTCTAGGATGGGCCTGAGGCCTCCTGTCCTTTTTGGTACCAGAAAGTACCTGAAATAGAAGCCTGGTCCTATCAGGTGGTGAGGGACCAGTTTCACCGCCTGCTCCTGCAGAAGACTTGCCAACTCCTAAAGGAGGAGGTTCCTGTGCAGAGGGAGTCTTGGAGGCTCCCCTGGAAAATAGGAGGGAGGTAACTGGTTGAAGTGGAGCAAGTAGCCCTTTTGGACTATGCTCAGTACCCAGGTATCCCCTGTTATAGCTGACCATCCGTGGGCGTACAGTGTCAGCCGGCCTCCTGTGCTGAGTGGAGCCAGCTGTGGGGGAGAGGCTATGCAGTGGGAGTCAAAACCCCGCTCCCTGCTATGCAAGAGCCGGAGCTGGCGGCTTGGGGGTTTTCTGCCTACGGGGCCCATGTCCCTGCCCCTTGGCCTGCTGGCCCTGTTGGGGAGCTGTAGAGGCCTGGAATTGAGGGTAGGATTTGTAGGCAGAAGCCTTTCTCGGGTAAAAGGGCTTTTTCTCCCAAGCCCTTCTTCTTCTGAGAAGGGGCAGAAATCTTCCTGGACAGCCTTGTCCTGGTGAGAGTCTGTCTCAATTTCTGCAGCCTTTTCAGCCATGGGTTTGCCAAAGAGGTTCTCAATCCGGCAAGGGACATCGACCAACTTGTCCTGGACCCATGGCTCGAGGTCCGATGACTGTAGCCAGGCCTGACGGCATGCACCGATGCTGGCCGCTGCTACTCGGGCCGAAGCCTCGAAGCCATCATAGGCTGCTCGAGATATAAACTCCGAGCACTCTCGAATCCCCGATGACAAAGCCTTGAACCTCTGCAAAGGTTCCTTGGAAAGGCCAGCAGAGAACCCGGCAATCTCTTTTGCCAGGTCCCGGAGGTACATGCCCATGTACAGCTGGTAAGTCTGGACACGGCAAGCCAGCATAGAGCCCTGGAAGCACTTTCTACCAAAGGCATCCAGGTTCTGGGCCTCCCTGCCGGGGGGCACTGAGGAGTGCATCTTCTGACTCTTCAGACGATGCATGGCCGATTCCACAACCATGGAGTGGTGCGGTAGCTGTGCCTTCTGGAACCCAGGGCTCTTACGGACTCAATAGATGGAATCGACCCGTTTGCTGAGAACCGGCGCCAAGGCCGGTGCCTCCCACATGCGGACGAGCAGCCGTTCCAGCATCGGAGGAACCGGTACAGTAAAGGCCTCCTTAGGCGGAGAGTCATACTAGAGGGCCTCGAGCTCCTCGGCTCAAGGCTCCTCCTCGGAATCCGCGGGGAAGGCCAAGGCTTTGGCCATGTCCCTCACGAAGTCCGAGAACCGTGTATCCTCTGGGGGGGACCTTCTCCGAGGCTCGGACTCCGGTAAGTCCGATGGGACGCACTGGGTCCGAAAAGTGTCTGGGGACCCCTCGTCCTCCATCTCCCACTCCGACCCCTCCGAGGAGGAATCGAGTGGCTCCGGTCGGGTGGGCACCAATGCCATCCGCCCCGATGCCAAGGGTACCGGCGTCGAAGACATCGGCCCCACACGGGAGGTCGAGGGAGACCTTGGCCGAGGATCGACTCGAGACCGCATCGACTCGAGGATCGGTAGGCCTCCGGGGTCGACTTGGACGTCGAGGTCCCGGTTGTCGGGGCAGATGCACCGGTCAGACAGGCGATCAGCACCCACTGCTACTCCATGAAGGCAGCCAAGCTGCTCTCCAAGGCCATCAACCTGAGTCCGAACTCAGGAGACTCAGCAGCCCCCGACTCGGGCCCGACGTCGGCTCCCCCGGAGGAGAGTCCACGAGGACAACAGCACTCACGTGATTCGGGGACTCCGGTTCCACTCGAGGCAACTTGGCAGGCCTCTCCGACTCCAAAGACCCGGGACGGCGGTTGGGGTTATGCGACCTGGCCCTCGAGGAGCAAAGAGCGTCTACCGATGCCGCCCTCATGGGTTTCTTCTTCCTTCTGTGTTCCCGTGAGGGAGACCCCCTCTCAGAGGAGCCTCGACAAAATCCGGGCCCAGCCAGATGCTGAGTCAGAGAAGATCCTTTCCCGTTGATGTTGACGGCTCCTCAGCGCCTTAGAGGACATCTTGCTGCACGGGCCACAGATCATCAGGTCATGATCGGGCCCGAGGCACCGGAGGCAGCAGTCGTGTGTGTCGGTAAGAGACATCAGTTTCTTACACCGATCACACTTCTTGAACCCACTGGCAGCCATCGGGGGAAAAAGAGCCCATGCAAGGTCAAAAGACCGTGCTGCCAGTGAAAAAGAGAAAAAAAGCGCGAACGCTAGTATCGAAGGACAAAAACCGAAAAAGTAGCTCCGGGCTCAATACCGGTGTACTGTGCCCAGGCGGGAAGGGGAACCAGCGTCGAACCGGCCAAAAAACCACTAATTCACTTAGGAAAAATCAACTTTTAAGCGGGTGACAAGGACACACGTCCATCGGGCTCTGCGGAAAAAAGAAGACTGAGCAAGATGGCACCCTTGGGCGGGAAGGGGACCGCGCATGCGCGCTGCATTCCGGCTTTCTTTGAAAGCTGGGGAAATGCTCTGCACGAGGGCTCCGTCGGCGCCGACGTCACCCATATGTGACTGACTTCCTGCTTGGTCCTGGAGAAAATAAGAGTACAAAAAATAAATGATACATAATTAATGATAAATACCTTTGTCAGATCAAAAAATTCACAAAACTGCAAATTGTACCACGATCAAAACCGGACGTAAGCAACTGGGGTCAAAAATGACCCCACTGGTACTCTGTGCTGCAATTCATCACTAGCGTCACCTAGCAGATGAAAATTATTCCTGTCATGGCGCAATATAAAGAGAATATTGACATGTGAAAAGTCATAAAAAGATTGCATTCTTGAACAACTAGTTTCCGAGATACTGTCGGCTCGCCTCCCTGGTGGCCAGTGGACGCCAGGGCAGGTGGGACATAAAAATTTTAATTTTAAGATAGGAGAGTCTTTTAAGGGCCAAAAGGCACTTGGTCCTTGTAGTTTTTAGCTCCAATCTTTAAAGAAACCATTAAAGCAGAGTGGTGGGAAAAGAAGGCTTTTATTCCCTTTACACAGTGGTTCCAATTGTTGGGTTACAACTCAAAGTAAATGTCCTTAATTCAGGTAAGAAAGAAAACTCGGGGTTTAAAGCAAAACTGTTGAATTTCACAGGAATAGCAGTGCCCAGTCAATTAAAGAGTGCTCGGTTAGCAATTCACAAGTCTGGCAAAGACTCTATGCTACCAGATACACAGAGAGTACAATCCATTTCCTGGTCTGATAATTCTCCTGCCAGTTCCACTTGCATTGGCTCATAATCAGATATGTCTGACTCCGTATCCCTAGTTTCTTGGGAAACACCTCCAGGGGTTTTGTATATCTCTTGCAGTACTTGCCAATGTCCTTGGCCTAGTCTAGGGTGTCGGCCACGTGCTGTATTAGGATTAAATGTGTTCTCTCTTCTTAGAGGTTTTATAGCAGCTTTACCAGAGTCTTTAACATTTATAGCTTTCCTCATAGGCATATATTTATCATACCTTGTATTGCAGCAACAGGCAGGTAAATGGCTTTCTTCAATTGCTCGCCTCTCACAGTCAGCAGCTTGATGAAATCCTTTTCTTTGAAAGTTTGGTTTACCTTGCAGCCTTTGAACCCATTCTCCTGGTAAGCGCCTGCTTCTGCATAAGCCCAGCTCCTGGCTTTCCTGCTCAGCGTGGCTTAGCTTCTCCAGCTGATTCTCCTTTGGCTTCTGCTTGCAATTAGTACAGTGCTTTTGCCTCTTCAGGCAAACAGCTCTCTCTCTATCTTGAGCTGGTCCCTCCCTTAGGTCCTTCCTCAGCTCCTGGTGAGTCACCTTTCACTCCTGGTGATCCTCTAGCTCCGGAGAAATCAGGTTTCCACTTCAACCTCTCTCCTCTCCAGTCTTCCACTCTCCCCTTATAAAGCACTCCTGCCTTTGAGGATTGGGAGCTGGTTATCAGTTCCTCGTGACCAGCTGGGCGTGGCCCTCCTGTCTCTCTGAATGCCCTCCTGCTCCCTCTAGCTGGTTCCTGCAAATATTGCAACTTGTGCACATCTTTTTTTCTATGAAAAACAGCTTCTTTTTTCTCCTCTGGGCTTTCATCAGCCCTCGCTGCATTACAATACACGTTGTGAAACTTGCAGTGGGGTCACTTTTGACCCCATCGGTACTCCCAGGGTTAAATAATCCGTCATCACATTGTCGACTCCCACTACGTGTGCCACCAATGCATGGAGATGGCTTTCTGCCCACTCTAACAGCCTTTCCGCCTCTTCCTCCAAGGATGCACTGCCCGTGCGGTTGATGTAGGCTACCGTGATCACATCATCCAAAAGGACCCGGACCATCTTCCCCTGCAGCCATGGTTCGAAGCTCTGGAGCACCAGGGAAAATGCCTGCATCTCCAACTTGTTGACAGACCAAAGGGCTTCCTGCAGACTCCAGTGCTCTTGAGCAATGTGTCCTTCACAGTGGGCTCCCCAGTCATCAGCTGGATCCACTGAGGAGACTCGAGGGGCATACCCTCCACCATTTTCTCCAGGCAAAGCCACCAGCTGAGTGCTTTCCTGATCACCTGTGGGCAGGGGAGTCTCTGTAACAATGGATGCCTCTGGAGGGACCAACGGTGGAGCAGTGCCCTCTGTAACGGATGCATTGCTTCCATGGTCCCAAGCACCTCAAGATAATGCCAGGCTAACAGTTCTGACATCCCCAGGAATTGGCACACCAAATGTCACAGTCTCTGCACCCAATGTATTGCCAAGGAGACCTTCCCCATGTGGGTGTTGAAGTGCACTCCAAGGTACTCAATCTCCTGTGACCAAACTAAATGGCTCTTGGCCACGTTGATCACCCAACCGAGACCCTGCAGGAACTCCACCACTTTTGACATTGTCCATTCGCTCTCCTCCTTGGACTTTGCACGAATCAACCAGTCGTCAAGGTATGGGTGTACCATCACTCCTCCTTGAGGAGCGCCACTGCTTTTACTACCATTACCTTGATAAAGATATGGGGGGCCGTCGCCAGGCCGAAAGGCAAGGCCAGAAACAAGAAGTGGCCCATTGGCACCGCAAAACAGAGGAACTGCTGATATTCCAGCTGGATGGGAATGTGCAAATATGCCTCCATGAGATCGAGCGATGGTTAAGTATTCCCTGTTTCTTACTACCACTATAACGGACTGCAACTTTTCCATGTGAAAACTTGGCATGAGCAGAAATCGATTCACGTACTTGATCAAGGACTGGCTGAAAGGAGCCCTCCTTTTTTGGCACTACAAAGTAAATAGAGTACCGACTGGATCCACACTGGTCTTCGGGACAGGAATTACTGCCTCTAACTGCAGAAGCTGCATCAGGGTGGCCTTTACTGCCTCGGCTTTGCTTATCGCCTTGCAGGGAGACTGAACAAAGGAATGGCACACCGGCTATGCGGATTCCAGGGCATAGCCCTCCCGGATGACCTCCAGGATCCATTGGTCAGACGTGATCTGGACCCAGGCAGGGTAAAAATCCCGCAGCTGACCTCCCACGGGCTGCACCTCCACCTGGGCCCCCCTTGCTTCATTGTGCTTTCTTAAGTTCAAAGGATGAGGTGGCGCTAAACACCCTACCTGCTCCTCAAAAACCTTCAAACCCCTGACCCCTCGAGGGGAACCGCCCCCTCTGGAATGGAGCAAAGTGGGTCATCCCAAACCTCCTCAATTCCCACAGCTGGGTCCACATTGGAAGGGCGTTGCGGATCTGCTTCTGCTTATCCTCGGGGAGACATCCGCCCTTGGATTCCCCCAAATCCTTCACCAGTTTGTCTAATTACTCTCTGAACAGAAGTTTCCCCTTGAAGGGGAGCTTGCTGAGCCGGGACTTGGAGAAATGTCCACTGCCCAATTTCATAGCCAGAGGTAGGTAGCGGCGGGCCACCACCATAGAAACCATGCTTTTAGAGAGTCCCCTGATGAGATCATAGTGGGTGTCTGTGAGGTAGGCAGCTCCCAATTCTAATTTTGCTGCCTTCCCCACTGGGTCTGTCACCAGATCCCCTGGCTCTGAACCCATTGCGACCAACGGAGGCAAGCCCTCACCACCCAGGCCCCACAAACAGAAGCCTGTAGCATGGGGGTTGATATCAAAGGCTTGCTTTAATAAGGTATCCAGCTTTCTATCCTGGGCATCCTTGAGCACCGCACTGCCTTCTACCGGGATTGTTGTCTTTTTGGTAACTGCCGACACCGCTGCGTCGACCTTCGGAGACCGGAGCAATTCCTTTTCCTGCTCCGGTAGTGGGTACAGGTGTGTCATGGTCCGCACCCTCCTTAGGCCAGCCTCCGGCAGATTCCACTTGTCCTGGATCATCTGCATGACCTTTCTATGCATCGGGAAAATCTTCTGAGTCTTCCACACCACCTGAAGCAGTGGGTCCTCTAGCACCTCCTCTTCTGCCAGGAGACCTGTGGGCATCTTAAGAGTCTTTAAGGACTCGACGATGAGAGCTGGCAACTCCTCTCAGTGGAACACCGAACAATCCGTGACTGCTCTTTCTGCTCCGGAATCTCTCCTTCTAACTCCTCATCTTCCAAATCTAATTCGATGTCCTGGTCTAAACCCTCAGACGGTTGCTCTCTCCAACCGTGAGGGTTTAGCCCTCTTGGACGTTTCTGCAGTCGGCCTGGATCCCTCAGGCCTGCAGCCCTCTTTGTACCATGCTCCTGAGCTGGTGCAAAACTCCTTGACCCTTGCTGGCGCAGGCAGAGTGTCTTATGTAGAAGCAGGATGAACTCAGGAGAACCCCCCCCCCCCCCCGGGGCTCCTCCATCCCTGAGGTCCTGAGATGTGGAAGGTCTGGGAAGAACCTGGGAGCAGACCGCCGGCTCTAGCAGCGTAGGCTCAGACCCTGCCAGTCTGACCTCTGCCTCTGTTGTGAACTGGGACTCCTGGGTTAAGGAGGAACTCCTCTCCTGTCCTGTACTTGCCTACAAATCCTGCTCAATTGATGTGGCCTCATTCGCACATCCGTGGCAAATACCCATGTCCGAAACTGCCCATCGCTGGGTCGCACATACTAGGCATTGCGGTCTCGTCAGCATTCTGTGGATTTCCCCTTTTTGCCACCAATTCTAGCCAAAAATCAGGGTGAGAAGGAAACACAAACCACCTAATCCTAAAAGTAAATAAAAGGAGATTAAATGTAAAGGTAAAAGACAAATAAAAGCTTTCCTCTTTTTCTTTTTTTTTTGTTAACAGTGCTCTCTGAGTGGCAGGCTTAACTACCCGCTGAAAGGAGCCATGGCCGAGAGGAGAAGCGCTGCAGGGAAAAAACTGAGATCTTTGGGCCGCCCAGAGCAATAACTATCTTTTTTCCCATGCTGCCAAGTGAAATCCTGTGTGCCACACGGTTTCCCACTGTGCACAAGCCGACTCACCCGAAAACGTTCCTACGGCTCTTTATCACACTCTGCTGACCTGCGTACCCCTCAGCCCCTAATAGGTTTTACCTGCTGCCTCTGAGTTCGTAGAGGGTGTCTGCCTTTTCCAGACCAGCTGTCACTGCACTTCCAGCCACCCTATGCCCAGCTCTGACCTCTGGCTTCAGCGACGAGGCACAGGCCGGGAAATCTGACTGCAGGCTCCCTGCTCATGTCCAGCGGTCTCACCTGATAATGGTTTCGGGAAACGCTAAAGGACCAGGCTGTACTCCACTGCCCTAAGTCCCCTCCTTAGCACCCGGAGAGAAGGGGGGGGGGGGTCTCCTCCTGTGCCTGCAATCAAAATGCTCTCTTCTTTTTTTTTTGTCTTTGTCCAATGGACCTGCCTTAGAAAGAAAATAAAATAGAGTGCCCCAAAGAAAAACCTTAACTACTCTCCTTAGTAGTTCTTTCATTGAGTCCAGCACCCTGGCTCACTACCTCTCCCAGCTGCTTGGAGACTGAGTATACTGGAGCTGGTGGGCAGTGCCAGCTGTATAAATATATTGGTGTCATCAGAACATGACATGCTCCATCTCCAAGCTTCTGGAAGAAGTGCACTACCTAGAAGTATGGGACTGGATTGGAGGGACGATAAGGAATTGCTGTTTATACTCATGATTTGCCAGCCCATCCCAGCACTATCTGGATAGTGCTGAGGCAGCTGTGAAGATATTCAATGGCATTATCCATACAGTGCTGTTCAATAATGCAGTCAGCAGCACGTGTCCAGATAGATGTGCTTATCCAGACTGCAATCCCTGCTATTTAGCTGGGCCCCTCTTCTATTGTTTGTGCCCTCATAATCGTTTTGTATCCGGTCAGATCGCTAATGCGCCCTGGTACAAAGAATCCCCTTTTAGACCCACTGGACCCTGCCAGATACTGTCCTATCTCAAATCTTTCATTTCTTTCTAAACTGCTTGAGCGTTCCGTTCTCAATCAACTATCAGATCACATTGAACATACTTCATTGCATCCATGCCAATCAGAATTCCAAGCAGATCATAGTATGGAGTCAATTATTACCTCTGTGATAATAGGTTTCAAATGCAGAGAAGTAGAAATAGATCTAAGAGTCAACATCGTAGAGATGGTACCAAAAACCATGGGAGGAGAGTACACTAAGGGACTGAGTGTAGACAGAAAAGGAGAGGTCCCAAGACAGAGCCCTGAGGTACACTGACTGAAAGTGGGATAGCAGTAGAGGAAGATCCACCAGAACATACACTAAAAGTGCAGTAGGAAAGATAAGAAGAAAACAAGGACAGGAAAGAACTCCTAAATCCAAGTGAAGACAGGGTATCGAGGATAAGGTGGTGAACAACAGTGACAAAAGCAGCAGAAAGATCAAGAAGGATGAGGATCAAGCAAGGAAGGTGAAATTAGACTTACCTGCTAATTGTTGTTCCTTGAGGAACTCCAGTCCAGTCCCAAACCTCTGGGTTTTGCACTTCCTCCAGCAGCTTTAGAAACTGAGCACGTCATCTTCTTGATGACACTGGCATAAATAGCACAGGGACCGCCTCTTCACTCCAGTAACCTATTGACAAAGCAGACTCACCGGAGCAACAATTAAGTAGAAAACATTACAACTATATTAACTATTAACTGAGAAACAAAGGGAATTACTACTCTTTGTGCTGCTTAGGTCTGCCCTCCCCCCTTAAGGAGGACCTTGACCCCACCCGAATCCCCATTCTGTGAACCTCCACTTATGAACCGCAACTTCTGTAGCTGCTCCTCCATATTACTATGTGAACACACTTCCGCTTCAGGCCACAGTCCAAAAGAACACTAGGGAGGGATGTGGGACTGGACTGGAGTTCCTCAAAGAACAACAATTAGCAGGTAAGTCTAATTTCACCTTCATTATCATCCCTCCAGTCCAGTCCCGAACCTCTGGGGATGTAACAGAGCAGTGAACAAATTAATGGGAGGGACCTGCCAGACCAGCCTGAAGCACTACTATCCAAAACGGGCATCCCTTTCCGCTTGAACATCTAGCCAGTAATGCTTGACAAATGAATTTAAAGATGACCAAGCAGCCGCTTTACAAATCTCAACGACCAGTACCAAACTATACTCGGCCCACGATGCTGCTTGCACCCTAGTCGAATGAGCTCTTAGACCTTCCGGAATGGACTTACCTTTCAAAATGTACGCTGACGCTATAGTCTCTTTGAGCCACCTGGCAATGGAAGCTTTCGACGCTGCCTCCCCTTTTCTTGTTCTCCCAAACAATACAAACAGTCTATCCGATTTACGGAAAACTGCTGTCCTCTGGAGATACTACTTCAGGGCCCGACGAACATCAAGGAGATGCAATCTCCCTGAGGCCCCATCCTCACTCCTCTCTCCAAAGACTGGTAAAGAAACCACTTGATTTACATGAAATGCCAATACCACCTTCGGAAAAAAGGAAGGAACTGGCCTCAACACTACTTTCTTCTCTGAAAACGACAGAAACGGCTTCCAACAAGACAATGCCTGCAACTCTGAAATCCTTCGAGCAGAACATATGGCCACTAGAAACACTATCTTGAGAGTAAGGTCTTTCATTGATGCATTAGATAAAGGCTCAAAAGGCTCACATATCAACGCCTCCAACACTAAATGAAGATACCAAGTAGGCACCGTTGACCTACACGGTGGCCTCAAGAGAGACACCGCTCTCAAGAATCTTTTAATATCTGGATGCGCTCCCAGCATCTCACCCTGTACCTTTCCTCAATAACAAGACAGCGCTGCTAACTGCACCCTCAAGGACACGGCTGCTAAGCCCTTTTCAAAACTGTCCTGCAAGAAAGACAGAACTTGTGGGACCGTAGCTCTCAACGACTGCACTTGCCTGTCCTCACACCATGCTTCGAAAATACGCCAGACTCGTACATGCGCCAGCGAAGTAGATCTACGCCTTGCCCTCAGTAATGTGGAAACCGCTGGTGAATATCCTCTCGCTCTCAGCCTCGCCCTTTCAATAGCCAGGCCATAAATGAGAATCGATCCACCTGAGGCATGTGTAGTTGTCCCTGCAGCAACAGGTCCTTTCTAACTGGCAGTCATCATGGCCGATCCACCTGGAGCCTTATCAGATCCACATACCACGGCTTCCTTGGCCAATCTGGCGCGATCAGTATTACTTGACCTCTGTGAACTTCTACGTGCTGCAGCACGCGACCTATCAAAACCCAAGGCGGGAACACATACAGAAGTTGCTCTTCGGGCCATCTCTGTATTAAAGCATCAAGGCCTTCCAATATCCTTTCCCGCCTTCTGCTGAAGAAGCGATTGGCCTTTGCCAACTCGAACGTCGCCATCAGATCCATAACTGGAGTCTCCCAGCAGCGCACTAGTAGTGCGAACACCTCCGAATGGAGAACCCACTCTCCTGGGTCCACTTTGACCCGACAAAAAAATCGGCTTCCATGTTGTCCACCCCTGCCACATGTGTTGCCGACAAGGCCTCCAGATTTACCTCGGCCCAAGAAAACAGCTGCTCGGCCTCGGCCTTCAGAGATACACTGCTGGTGCCCCCTTGGTGGTTGATGGAGGCCACTGCGGTCGCGTTGTCGGAAAGCACTCTAATCTCTTTTCCTTGCAGGCAAGGTTGAAAAAACCGAAGAGCTAAAGTTACCACCCGCAACTCCAACCTGTTGATGGCCCAAAGTTTCTCCAGCTTGGTCCAACACCCCTGGGCAAAACGTCCCTTGAAATGTGCTTCCCAGCCGGACAGACTGGCATCCATTGTGAGCGGGACCCAAGATGGTGATTCCAAGGGCATTCCTCTTTCCAGACACCCTGGCATGAGCCACCATTGAAGCGCCTGACGAGTCTCCGGCTGACAAGGCGGTCTTTGCGATAGCGGGTCTGATTGGTGCGACCACCTCCGGAGAAGTGCTCTCTGTAATGGTCGCATGTGGGCCCTTGCCCACGGCACTAGTTCTAGTGTAGCCGCCATGGTTCCCAACAGCTGCAGATAATGCCACGCCGTGGGAGCCTTCCTTTTCAAGAACCTGTGGACCAGACTTCTTAGCCCTTGCGCCCTCAGCAGTGGGAGAAAGACTTTTCCCATGCTCGTGTTGAAATGTGCACCTAAATATTCCAGGCTCTGCGACGGAGTCAGCCTGCTTTTTGACATATTGACTACCCAACCGAGACTCTGCAGGAACTTTACCACTCGGTCTGTAGCTGACTCGCTTTCGCTCCTCGACTTCGCACGAATCAACCAATCATCCAGATAAGGGTGAACTAACACCCCCTCCTTGTGCAATGCCGCTGCTACCACCACCATCACCTTGGTGAAGGTCTGCGGAACCGTCCCAAGCCAAACGGTAATGCCCAGAACTGAAAGTCGCTTATAGGAACTGCAAACCTGAGAAACCTCAGGTGTTCCAGCTGAATCGGAATGTGTAGATAAGCCTCCGACAAATCCAGAGAAGTAAGAAACTCCCTCTTTCTTACTGCTACTATGACTGATCTGAGAGTTTCCATATGAAAATGCGACACTCGGCGACACCGATTTAGTCTCTTGAGATCCAAAATTGGTCGGAAGGATCCTTCCTTCTTTGGCACTACAAAATATATGGAGTACCGACCACAGCTGCACTGATCTGGAGGTACCGGCACTACTGCGTTGAGTCTCAGAAGTCTTTCTAAGGTCTCTTGCACTGCTTCCAACTTGAAGGGCTCCTTGCAAGGAGATTGCACAAAAGAATCGACCACCGGGTGTTGAAGTTCTAGAGCATAACCTTCTCGAATGATCTCCAACACCCACTGATCTGATGTAATTTGGACCCAGGCAGGATAGAATTTCCATAGTCGACCCCCCATGGGCTCCAGTCCGACCTGGGTCCCCTTGGCTTCATTGTGACTTTCTAAGGGTCGATGAAGAGGAGGTCGCAAATCCCCTGCCTGCCCCTTGGAATCCTCGAAACCCCTGATTTCTATAGGGGAATCACCCTCTTTGAAACTGACCGAACTGCGGTGAACGGAACCGACTAAACTCCCTCTGCTGAGTCTTGGCCATGATAGCCGGGCAACCTTGCTTCTGTTTGTCCTCAGGCAGCCTTCCGCCCTTGGACTCCCCCAGGTCCTTCACTAATTTATCCAAATCCTCTCCAAAGAGGAGCTTACCTCTAAATGGGAGTTTACCTAGCCGAGCCTTGGAGGAACCATCTGCCGCCCAGTTACGAAGCCACAGATACCTTCTTGCCGCTACTATGGACGCCATACTCTTTGATAAGCCACAAATAAGATCATAATGAATATCAGCCAGATAAGCTTCCCCAGTTTCCAATTGCGCAGCCTCTATGGTAGGATCTTCCACTTGCTCTCCCTCAATCCGCCGAAATCACCGAAGACAGGCTCTCGCTACCCATGCTCCACAAATAGATGCCTGCATGGATATCGCATTGATGTCAAAAACCTGCTTCAGCAAAGTGTCCAGCTTCCTGTCCTGGGCATCCTTGAGGGCAGCACTGACTTCCACTGGAATGGTTGTCTTCTTAGTAACCGCCAAGACTGCTGCATCTACCTTTGGCAACTTAAACAGTTCCCAATCCTGGTCCGCCAATGGATAAAGACGGGACATAACACTGGAGCCCTTAAGTCCTGCCTCGGGCATATCCCACTCTTCTTGAATCATCTCTTGCACTACCCTGTGCACCAGGAAAACCCACTGAGCCTTACGAACGGCCTGCAACAATGGGTCTTATAAGGTGGAATCCTCCGCTGGACCCGTGGATGGCATATTAGGTGACTTAAGCATCTCAGCAATGAGCGCTGGCAACTCCTCACGACGGAAGACTCGAACTACCCTAGCTTGGTCCTCCTGTTCCGTGAGCTCACCTTCTTCTAACTCCTCTTCTAGCTCCATGTCTTGATCCAAGTCCTCAAACTGGTGCCCCTCTGAGGCCACAGACTGCTCTGGCCGGTCCATCACGTGTCTAGGCTTCTTTAGAAGGGACACCACTAGCCCCTACACCCAAGGGGGTCCCCGGGCACTTCTCACCCAGTTCCCCCTTGGCAAAACCGGCCCCTGGCCCTCGCTTACCCACACCGAAAGCCTGCTGTAACAGTAGCATGAAATCCAGAGAAAACATTGCCTCTATTCCCCCCGGAACAAGCACCTGAGAAGAGGGGAGATCCAAAGCTGAGGACGGCCCCGCTACCAGCTCCTGAGATGTCAAAGAAGGAGAAACTGGCTCTGGAGGACCTAACGCGGTCCCCTTCTGACCCTCTGCTCCCTCTCCCAAGGCTTGTTCCATAGAGGCTGCTTCCTGGAC
The DNA here is from genome assembly GCA_033557465.1 of Ichthyophis bannanicus. Lineage (NCBI taxonomy): Eukaryota > Metazoa > Chordata > Amphibia > Gymnophiona > Ichthyophiidae > Ichthyophis > Ichthyophis bannanicus. Next base: position 1,752,602,616 of record CM066032.1, on the reverse strand, counting down.
GCACCCTCTACACACCCCTGTCTCTGACACAGTTCCTCGCCTGGTACCACAGACCAAGCACTGAGGCCTAGAAGGCATCCCGTCTCCCCAGAGGAACCTGCCTGCTAGCCTTTGTTCTTGGCACTCAGCTCCCCTCCTTGACCTATGCTGAGTGTTCCCAACCTACTGTAAAATTTAATACTCAGCCGCGCTGACCAACAAGTAAGGAGGAGGGGGGGGGGAGGCACCTTCCCACAGCAGCCAAACCTTTTCTCCTCCTGCCCTTTCACAGAGAAGCCAATGTTTCTTTAATAATCTACCTAATCCTTTTTTTTTTTTTTAACTGTCTATCCTCTCTAACTCTCCTTCTTTGTCCCTCAAGTGAGTCCCGGACCTCCAGGCTCACCACTCCTCCAGCTACTTGGAGACTGAGATAACTGGAGTGAAGAGGCGGTCCCTGTGCTATTTATGCCAGTGTCATCAAGAAGATGACATGCTCAGTCTCCAAAGCTGCTGGAGGAGGTGCAAAACCCAGAGGTTCGGGACTGGACTGGAGGAACGATAAGGAACAAGTCATTAGAGACTTTGGCAAGAGCCACCTCAGCAGAATATATTTTTTTCACTCTGCACGTAGTCAAACTCTGGAATTCATTACTGGAGGATATAGTAAAAGCTGTTAGTGTAGCTGGGTTCAAAACAGGTTTGGATAAGTTCCTGGAAGAAAAGTCCATAAATCATTATTAAAGAGGACTGAGGAAATCCACTGCTTACCCCTGGGACAAGCAGCATGGAATGTGTATACCTTTGGGAATCCGACGGGTACTTGAGAACTGGAATGGCCACTGTTGGAAAAGGGATACTGAGCTTGATGGACCTTTGGTCTGACCCAGTATGGCATATCTTATGTTCTTAATGTAGAGGGTGAAAGTCAGATTGCAGAGGATCTAGAAAGGACTGAGAGGAAAGAAAGTCAAGACAGCGGTGGTGAAAGAGTAGTTACTCACCCGCCACACTCAGATAACTCCTACACATAACAACAATCCAGAACAAAGGATCAAAATGTGAAAACACTGTATTCTCGTCAAATATCAAATCTTGATGTAACCATTCAATGTACAGTCAAACCTCGGTTTTCATTTGCCCCAGTTTTCATACGCTTCGGTTTTCAATGTCTTTTCTGACTGAGATTTTGTCCCGGTTTTCATGCATTGCTTCGGTTTTCAACGTCTTTTGACTGAGATTTTGTCCCGGTAGCAGGGAAGAAAAGCTGTCAACGTAAGCAGGAGATGTTGCATGAATGTGGGAGGCAGTTCTTTCTCTTGCAGGGTACGTCTGAAGCTATATCATTAAGATTTTCTGCCATTCTGAAGCATTGAGCAGATAATGTAAAGGTATTTTAATGGACTGAATTCAATGTGATTCCGAAGAGAGCTGGGCACAGCAGCTTGTCAGGGGTGGCTAAGGCCAGATGTTAACATACTGTACTGTACAGTACTGTACTTAGCTTGCTTTCAGTGATGTTAAATGTTCATTTATCCATTTCATTAGTCATTTATATTTATTTCTCATTGTTTTCTGTATGTAAAAATATAGTTATTCTCTATAAAATGTATTTTTTGTGAATATTTTTGGGTGTCTGGAACGGATTAATTGGATTTACATTATTTCTTATGGGAAATATTGCTTCAGTTTTCATACGTTTCGGTTTTAGTCAGACTTTTTCGAACGGATTAATCATGAAAACCGAGGTTTGACTGTATATATAATTTGTATAATTATGTAGATAGTTACTCCCAGTTCACACCCAGTTTATCTTCCCTGTTATCTGTAAACCTAGTTCAGTCATGTATTGACAGGTATATTGTTGTTCAATTGTAAACCGCACTGATGATGAATAGTGCGGTATATAAAAAATGTTAAATAAATAAATAAATAACAGGTGTTCTCCAGGAGCAGCAGGAATCAGTCCTCACATATGGGTGACATCGACGCCGATGGAGCCCTTGCGAAGCATTTCCCCAGCTTTCTATGAAAGCCTTTGGGAATACTGCACGCATACGCGGTCCCCTTCCCGCCTAAAGGTGCCATCTTGCTCAGTCAAATGACATAGCTAAAAAACAGCACACAAAAATTCAAAATAAACTATGTACAACTGCAACTCCCAGGGGAGGAGGGAGGGTTGTGAGGACTGATTCCTGCTGCTCCTGGAGAACACCTGTTACAGGTGAGTAACTACTCTTTCTCCAGGACCAAGCAGGAAGTCAGTCCTCACATATGGGTGACTCCCAAGCTCTGGGCTACCAAGGAACCCAGGCTGAACAAGAGAACTCCCTCTAGTCCCAGCATCAAAGAAAGGCTTTTCACTGAAAGAACCTCCACCGGTAGCCTAACGGAGGGCTGGAGGGCAGGAGTTGCCTAAACCTCACAGAGATTCTGGAGTACTGCCTGGCCAAAAGCACTGTCCCTACGGGACTCCCTCTCCAGGCAGTAATGGGCCGCAAAAGTCTGGCTTAAGGACCAAGTTGCAGCCCTGTAGATGTCTGCCAACGGTACAGAGCGGAGATGAGCTACTGAGGCAGCCATAGCCCTTACATGGTGGGCCGTGACCCGACCCTGCAAGGGAAGGTCAGCTACCCTGTAAGCCCAGGTGATACAGTCAGCCACCCATATGGACAAGGTACACTTGGACACAGCTAAGCCCAAATTATTAGGGTCAAAAGAGAGGAAGAGCTGAGTAGCCCTTCTATGTCCTTGCGTACGCTCAAGGTAGAAGGATAAGGCCCTCCTACAGTCCAGGGTATGCAGAACCACTTCAGCTTCGCTTGCATGAGGCCTAGGGAAGAATGTTGGAAGAACCACCTCCTGGGTGAGGTGGAAAGAGGAGACAACTTTAGGGAGGAACTTTGGATGAGTCCTAAGGACTACCCTGTTCCTATAGAAGCGGGTGTAAGGCCTGTCACAGACCAGGGCCTGAAGCTCACTCACCCGTCTGGCTGAGGTTAAGGCTACTAGGAAGAGTGTCTTCCAGGAAAGGAAGCGGAGAGGACAAGTAGCCATCGGCTCAAAAGGTGGGCGAGTCAGCTGCTGCAAGACCACATTCAACTCCCACTCAGGAGCTGGAGGACGGACAGGAGGCTTGAGCAAGAGCAAACCTCTGAGAAACCGGGACACCAAGGGGTGAACCGACAGAGAGTGTCCTTCCACCAGTGAGTGGTGAGCTGCTAGAGCTGAGAGGTGGACCCGAACAGAATTGGACTTAAGGCCCTGATTGGATAAGTGCAGCAGGTACTGAAGCACCACTGGTACAGCACAGGAGAAAGGATCCTCTGTACGCAGCTGACACCACACAGAAAACCTCTTCCACTTCAGGGCATAGGTTTTTCTAGTGGACTGCTTCCTAGAGGCCAGGACGATCTCTTCAACTTCAGGAGGTAGGCCCCAAGGAGCCAAAACTACCCTTGCAGCTTCCAGGCCATCAAACTGAGAGATTTGAGATTGGGGTGCAGAAGAGACCCCTGGTCCCGAGAGAGAAGGTCGGGCTACAACCCTAGGAGGTAGTGGAGTGTCCACTGCTAGTTGAAGCCGAAGTGGAAACCAAGGTTGCCTCGGCCACCTGGGGGCTACCAGAAGGACCGAGGCCTGGTCCTGTAGAATCTTGAACAGGGTTCGGGCCACCAGAGGCATGGGAGGAAATGCATACAGGAGGCCCTGGGACCAGGAATCAGAAAAGCATCTGCTGCTAGCCTCAGAGGATGCAGTTGCCTGGAGCACAACCTGGGCAGCTGTCTGTTCAGGGGGCTGGCAAAGAGATCTATGGATGGAAGTCCCCATCTCAGGAAGATCTTCTGAACTACCAAGGGATGGAGCTGCCATTCGTGGGGCTGCAGAATCCTGCTCAACCTGTCTGCCAGGTAATTTTCCTGGCAAGGGAGATAAACCGCCCTGAGCAACATGTTGCATCTGAGCGCAAACAAGCAAAGGTCCTGCGCCTCCTGACAAAGGATCCTGGACCCAGTGCCTCCCTGTTTGTTCACATAAAACATGGCTACCTGATTGTCTGTTTGCACTAAAACCGACTGGTGGGCCAGGGTTTGAGAGAAAGTCTTGAGGGCTAAGCGAATAGCCCGTAGTTCCAGTAGATTGATCTGCTGCTTGACCTCCCAGGGAGACCACAGGCCCTGGGTGCACTTGCCCAGACAGTGTGCACCCCAGCCCTGCAGGGAGGCATCTGTGGTCAATACCACTGTGGACCCAGGCGGCTGAAAAGGCATCCCTTTCAGTAAGTTGGGGGGATGCAGCCACCAACGTAGGGAGTGCAGGAATGGTCTGAACACCCTTACTCTGTCGCTGAGGCTCCCTGTGGCCTGCGACCACTGATTCCTGAGACACCATTGCGCAGGCCTCATATGAAGCCTGGCATTGGGAGTCACATGTACTGTCGAAGCCATGTGGCCAAGAAGCCTCAGGCAGAGCCTGGCGGAGACGAGTGACCTGCTGAGAAACTGGTTTGGAAAGGTCATCAGTCTTTGGGCTCTGTCCTCTGGCAAGAAAGCTTTTGCCTGCAGAGAGTCTAGCCTTGCCCCTATGAACTCCAAGTTTTGGGAGGGGAGCAAAGTGGACTTTGCGAAGTTTATGACAAACCCCAGATGTTGGAGTAGAGAAATCGTTCGGAGGGTGGCTTGCCTGGCCTCCTGGCTCGTCTGACCCCTGATGAGCCAGTCGTCCAGATAGGGGAAGACAAAGATACCCTGATTCCTTAAGTAGGCCGCCACCACTGCCAGGCATTTGGTAAAGACCCTGGGGGCGGAGGTGAGGCCAAATGGCAGCACTCTGTACTGATAATGGTTTCCTCTCACAATGAACCTGAGGTACTTTCTGTGGTCTGGATGAATGAGGATGTGAGAGTGTATGCATCCTTTAGATCTAAAGAGCATAGCCAATCTCCCTGCTGGAGGTAGGGCAGAAGTGTTCCAAGAGTAAGCATCTTGAACTTCTCCTTCTGTAAGAACTTGCTGAGATTTCTGAGGTCGAGAATAGGCCTGAGATCCCCTGTTCTCTTTGGTACTAGGAAGTACCTGGAGTAGAAACCGTGACCTTGTAGGTGGGGAGGCACAGGCTCCACCGCCTGGTCTCATAACAGACCCTGAAGCTCCTGCAGGATGAGGGCTGTATGGAGAGGAGGCCTTGGAGGCTCTCCTGGAAAATAGGGAGGAGGCAACTGATGAAAATTAAGCAGGTAGCCCTTGTGGACTATGCTTAAGACCCAGTTGTCCCCTGTAATGGATGGCCACCGGTGGGCAAACAGGGCTAGTCGACCTCCTGTGCAGGGATGGGACAGCAGAGACAGAGAGGCTATGCCTTGGGAGTCAAAAACCCCCACCCTGCTGAGTGGGAGCAGGAGCCGGAGGCTTGGGGGCCTTCTGCCTACGGGGCCCATGTCCCTGCCCCTTGGCCTGCTGACCCTGTGGGGGAGCGGGGGAGGCCTGGTAAGGTGGGAACTGTTTGTAGGCAGTCGCCTTCCTCGGGAAAAAGGGACCTCCTCCTCCTTCCTCGGGTAAAAAGGGACCTCCTCCGACGCCGCCCTCGCGAGCCGCTTCTTCCTCTTTCGCTCCCGCTCAGGGGACCCCCTCTCCGAGGACCCCGACAATGCTCGGGGTCAGACTCCCTAGACGTCGAGGCCTCAGACGAGGTCTGGGCCCGACCGGAGGCCGAATCGGAGAAAAGCCTTTCCTTCTGGTGCTGACGACTTTGTAGTGCCTTAGTGGACATTTTCCCACACGGTCCACAGATCTTAGGATTATGATCTGGACCGAGGCACCGAAGGCGGCAGTCGTGTGTGTCGGTGAGAGACATTAGTTTCTTGCACCGATCACACTTCTTAAAACCACTGGAAGCCATCGGGGAAAAAAGAGTCCCTGCGAGGTCAAAGGACCGGCCGTCCAGGGAAAAGGGAAAAAAGGGCGCGAACGCCAGCCAAGAAGGGCAAAAAATGAAAAAATAAGATCGGGCTTGATACCGGTGTACCAAACCCGGCGGGAAGGGGAACCGGCGTCAAACCGGAGAAAAAACCACGAAGAAATCGCAAGGAATGAAGAAAAAAATCGAACTATTTTCCGGGTGAACTAGGACACACGTCCAACAGGCTCCACGGAAAAAGAGAGACTGAGCAAGATGGCACCTTTAGGCAGGAAGGGGACCGCGCATGCGTGCAGTATTCCCAAAGGCTTTCATAGAAAGCTGGGGAAATGCTCCGCAAGGGCTCCATCGGCGTCAATGTCACCCATATGTGAGGACTGACTTCCTGCTTGGTCCTGGAGAACTGCACGTTCAAGTAGTTTAGAAATAAAGAGGAAGAGAGAGATAGGTTGATAATTAGGACAGGTAAGATCAAGGGATGATTGCTTGAGGAGAGGTGTAACTACAGCATGCTTGAAGGCTACAGGTTATGGTAGAAAGCAATAGATTGAGGATATGACAGATCGAAGGGACAACAGTGGAGAAGATAGAGTTTAGTAGATAGGTGGGAATGAGACAGAGAAGTAAGGTTAAATTAGACTTACCTGCTAATTGTTGTTACTGGAGTGGAACCAGTCTAGTCCCGAAACCTCTGGGTTGCCTATCTGATCCAGCAGCTTGGAGACTGAGAAACACCTCTTTTTGTGACATCACTGGTATATCTCCCCGGGAACCGCCTTCTGCCACCAGTATCCTATTGACAAAGCAGACTCACCGGAGCAACAATTAAGAATTTATCGAAACATACTAACATATTAACATATTAACACATTAAGATCCCGTGAACTGAAACAGCAAGTGATAGCAGAGGAAAGAAAAAAAACCCTGCCCCACTGTGACTTGAGAACTGAACAGGCCACTCCCTCCTGTAGAAGAAAGGCCCACCCAGTCCCCCAGAGACCAAACAGTAAAGACATATACGACTCCCCGATACTGTCGGGTCTTTTTTTTTGGAAAGCAAACAGCTCTTACCTGTGACACACTGGCACCGTTCAGGCTGAAACACTACTGCAGACAATCGGGAGGGATACGGGACTAGATTGGTTCCACTCCAGGAACAACAATTAGCAGGTTAGTCTAATTTAACCTTCCTGATCGTGTCCCCAGTCTAGTCCCGAAACCTCTGGGTCAATACCAGAGCAGTGAAGCAAAATCACACAAGGGAGGGACCTGGTAAACCGGCCTGAAGAACCACCGAACCGAACGACGCCTCTCCTGACCCCTGGACATCCAGCCTATAGTGCTTCACAAAGGAATTCAAAGACGACCAGGTCGCCGCCTTACAAATTTCTGCCAGCGAAACCAAACGAACCTCCGCCCAGGAAGCGGCCTGAGCCCTAGTAGAGTGAGCTCTGAGACCTTCCGGAACCACTCTGCCTTTGATGACATAAGCCGACGCAATTGCTTCCTTAATCCACCGTGCAATAGATGCCTTGGAAGCCGCCTCCCCCTTGCGGGGGCCCGCAAAGAGCACAAACAGTCTATCAGACTTATGAAAAGACGCCATACGCTTAAGATACTTTTTGAGTGCTCTGCGGAGATCCAGGCGATGAAGCCGCCCCGAAGGCTCCCCCGACCCTCCAGAGAAGACCGGGAACTCAATCACCTGGTTCACATGAAAAACCGAAACTACCTTTGGGAGAAAAGACGGCACCGTCCTCAGAATGACCTTTGAGGAAGAGAACGATAGAAAAGGCTCCCTACAGGAGAGGGCTTGCAACTCCGACACCCTCCTAGCAGAGCACACAGCTACCAGAAATACTACCTTAAGAGTGAGGTCCTTGATCGTCGCTCGGGCTAAGGGCTCAAAGGGCTCTTTCTCCAAAACATCCAGCACCAAAGGCAGATGCCACGCCGGAAACAAAGGCCTAGCTGGTGGCCGCACTAATGATACGGCTCTTAAAAATCTCTTAATATCTGGATGGGTACCTAGAGACTGACCTGCCACCTTTCCGCGATAGCACGCCAATGCCGCCACCTGCACTCGTAGAGACGCGGCAGCCAATCCTTTGACAAATCCATCCTGCAAAAAATCCAAGACATGGGGAATAGCTACTTTCAAGGGGTTGTGATAAGGAAGCTTATCATAGCTCAGGAAGGAGCTATAGAAAAGGTGAAGTGACTCTGAACAAGCAACCTGTCAGTTCTGGTAGAAATGAGAAAACAGAATATTTCCATAAAAGACTACCAGTCCCAGAATGCACCAGGTTTTCAACAGCCATTAGAGGAGCTGAAGTGGGGAAACATGTGTTCAATCAGGAGGGCTATGAGGTAATCCCTAAGCACTCATCTCAAAGGGCAGGGCCTGATTCAGCACAGCTGCGCTGTGCTAAGGTGGAGCACTCATCAAAGCAGAATAAAGGTAGAGTTTATTCTACAGAGAATTATCCTCATCCTCAGAATCAGCTTGGAGATCCTCGTCTTGGAGATCCTCAGCTTGGACATCTTCATCTGGAGGATCATCAGAAGCAGAAGCCAGAGCGGACGGACAGGGAGGGCAAGAAACCCTTTGGAAGAAAGAAGAGAAAAGCATTTGGGAGGTCTAGAGGAGTCCAGAGCAGTACGTATACTGGGAGACATTCAAAAGGCCAGCATACACCATTGGACTGGGGAAAACCAGAGGAGTGGTGCTGCAGGGCTAGGAAACTCCAGACGGTACCTGTGAGGGAGACGGCTGCACGTGGAAGGGACCCTAAGACCCGTGCCAGAAGGTATGTGAAGAGAGATCCAGTGTCCAGGGATCTGGATTGGAAGGCTGGACATAAGAACTGGACTACATACTGGCCAGGCTATTTAGAGAGGAACTCTAACAGCAATAGAAGCTCAGGTATGAACACTGATCTATGCCCTAGCTATAACCTTGAAAGACAGCAGGGAAACAAGTATTCTCCTGAAAGTGCTCCATTGAGAAATTCCTCTGTGCCAATCCCTGATATTGAACCCATGATTGTTGAAGAAGGGGAAGGAGCGGTCTTAGATACAGGCTGTGAATATATGGATTGCTCTCTGTCTAAACTCCTTTGGTAATTTTCTGTTACAAAGTACAGCAACCATCACAAAGAAATACAAACTTGTTCTTTAATCTACTCAGAAAAGCTCCTGAGTAGGATTTTGGGCCACACAGTAGAAAGCAAGCCAGCTAAGGGGTTTCAGCTGGGTAACTGCTAGCAATTGAGCCTTACCTAATTGCTTGTGAGCTCTGAGGGAATCACTTCTGAATCTTTGTGTGAAGATATAAGGAGTTAACCTGAAAAGAACAGTTTTTCCCTTCTTTGTGGGTTTTGCTTGTTGTTTGAAACACTGCTAAGAAAATATTAGCTAAAGTCTACAGAAAAGACCAGTTTGTTACCAACCAGGTCTTTATTCTTTTGATTTGATTGCCTGACAAGTTCAACTGTTGTTTTCCTGATTTTGTTTTTCTAAGTTTAACACTGAAAGCAAGTATCCTGTTTTATGTGCTACCAAGCATATCTGTGTTGGGAGAAATAACCCCATAAATAAATATCTTATTGGCTTTACACTTAAGCACAACTAATTATTGTGAGCGGCTGTGTCTGGTGTGAATGGACTGCATTTCCCACAATCCCTTGCAAATCATATTGATATATGCACTTGCCAAGACTGTGAACATTCTCACCCAGGCAGCCGTCTGACAGGGTCAATCTGTCTTTCCTTACTCCACGCCTCGAAAATCCTCCAAACACGCACATACGCCAAAGAAGTAGAACGCCGTCTGGATTTCAACAAAGTAGAAATGACCGCCGCGGAATAGCCCCTGGACTTCAGCCGCACCCTCTCAAGAGCCAAGCCGTAAGAGAGAACCGACCCATGTGAGGCATGAGCAGAGGTCCTTGAGACAGCAGATCCTTGCGTAACGGGAGTCGCCAGGGGTTCGCCATCAGCAGTCTGGCCAGGTCCCCGTACCAGGGACGACGCGGCCAGTCTGGCGCTATGAGAATGACTCGACCCCTGAAACGCTCTACGCGCTGCAGAATTCTTCCGATCAAAGCCCATGGAGGGAAGACATAAAGCAGCTGCCCCTCCAGCCATGCCTGCATGAAAGCGTCCAGACCTTCCGACATCCTTTCTCTGCGCCTGCTGAAAAAGCGACTGACCTTTGCTGACGCGAGTGTCGCCATCAGATCCATGACCGGCGACCCCCACTTGCGAGTGATCATGTCGAACACGTCTGGATGAAGGACCCATTCTCCCGGATCCACCCTCACCCGGCTGAGAAAATCGGCCTCCACATTGTCCACTCCTGCCACATGCGCCGCTGATAGATCTTGAAGGTTGTCTTATGCCCACTCGCACAGGGCTTCGGCCTCGGCTTCCAGCGCTACACTGCTGGTGCCCCCCTGCCTGTTGACGTAAGCTACGGCCGACGCGTTGTCGGACAAAACTTGAACCGACCACCCCTTCAGCAACGGTCAAAACTCCTGAAGTGCCAGCGAGACCGCTCTCAACTCCAACCTGTTGATTGACCACATTTGCTCCTGGGGAGTCCACTGCCCCTGCGCAAAAACCCCCTGACAATGAGCCCCCCAGCCCAGTAGACTGGCATCCGTCATGAGCGCCACCCAATCTGGCGACTCCAGCGACTTCCCCTTTTCCAAGGACCCGGGCCGCAACCACCAGTCCAGTGATTGACGTGTCTCCTCCGGACAAGGCAATCTGCGGCCCAGCGGATCCTGCTGATGGGACCATCGGCGAAGCAGAACTCTTTGTAACGGTCTCATGTGTGCCCTTGCCCATGGGACCGTCTCTATCGACGCCGCCAAGGTGCCTAGTACCTGCAGATACTGCCAAGCTGAGGGAGCTCTGTACCGCAAGAATTTCGTCACCAACTGCCTTAGACTCTGCGCTCGCTGGTCGATAAGAAACACCCTTCCCATTTGAGTGTCGAACCGAGCTCCCAGATAGGCCAGATTCTGGGAAGGAATCAAGTGGCTCTTTGCCCTCTTGACTATCCAACCGAGGCTCTCCAGAAAGTCCACCACTCGTGAGGTGGCCGCCACGCTCTCGGTCCGCGATTTCGCTTGAATGAGCCAATCGTCCAAATAAGGGTGCACGAGAATGCCTTCCCGACGCAGAGCTGCCGCCACTACCACCATCACTTTGTTGAAGACCCTCGGTGCTGTCGCCAACCCGAAGGGCAACGCCTGGAACTGGAAGTGCCCGAACGGCACAGCAAATCGGAGAAATTTGTGATGATCCGATCTGATGGGAATATGAAGATAGGCTTCGGACAGATCCAAAGAGGTGAGGAATTCTCCTTTCTGAACGGCCACTATGACCGATCGCAGCATTTCCATGTGAAAGTGCGACACACGCACGCAACGATTTACGCCTTTGAGGTCCAAAATCGGCCGAACCCCCCCCCCCCCCCCCGTCCTTCTTTGGAACCACGAAATAGATGGAGTATCAACCGCATCCGCACTGGTTTGCGGGCACCGGAACCACTGCTCGGAGGCTCAGAAGTCTTTGAACCATCTCCCGCATAGCCACGCACTTGACGGCAGACTTGGCGGGAGACTGGACGAAGCTCTCCGGCACCGGATGCGCCAGCTCCAAAGCGTAGCCCTTGCGGATGACCTCCAGTACCCACTGATCTGACGTAATTTGGGCCCAGGCAGGGAAGAACTCCTGCAAACGCCCCCCTACGGGGGTAAGGGGCGCCTGGGCCCCCTGCATCTAATTGGGCCTTTTTGGGAGTTGTCGAGGAGGAGAAGGAAGACCCAAAGCCTCTCCCCGCTCCTCGAAACCCCCAAAATCCCTGGTTTCTGTAAGGGAACCGCCCTCTCTGGCCCGAAGTGAACCTTTGGGACCGAAACCTTCTAAAATCTCGTAACTGCCCTCTGCTCGCCTGGACAGTGCGACCCGATTTGGCCTTATCCTCCGGTAACCGACTGCCCTTAAACTCACCAAGATCCTTAACCAACTTCTCCAACTCCTCACCAAACAACAACCGGCCCTTAAATGGTAACTTGCTTAACCTAGCCTTAGAGGAACTATCCGCTGCCCAATTCCGTAGCCACAGGTAACGGCACGCTGCCACCGCTGACGCCATGCTCTTGGACAGTCCCCTCATGAGGTCATACTGAATGTCCGCCAGGTAGGCAGCCCCAGATTCCAAGCGGGCAGCCTCCTCCGACAAAGGAGGAGACTGGCCCTCCTGCACCTGTTGCGCCCAGCGAAGGCAGGCCCTAGCCACCCACGCCCCGCAGATAGCTGCCTGAAGCGAAATAGCATTGACATCAAATACCTGTCTCAGCAGCACCTCCAACTTCCTATCCTGCGCATCCTTTAGGGCCGCACTACTTTCCACCGGAATGGTAGTCTTCTTTGTCACTTCCGCGACAGCCGCATCCACTTTGGGCGATCTAAATATGTCCTTATCTTGGTCCAACAGCGGGTAGAGCCGGTTCATAACCCTAGCTCCCTTTAGCGCCGCTTCAGGGAGATTCCACTCCTCCTGAATCATCTCTTGAAACACTATGAACTGGGAACGCTCGTTGGGTCTTGCGGAAGACCTGCAACAACGGATCCTCCAAGGTTTCATCCTCCGCGGCCCCCGGTACTGGCATATTAAGAACTTTTAGGGTCTCCAGAATGAGCGCCAGCAGCTCTTCTCTCCGGAAGACCCGAACTATCCTCGCCTGATCTTCCCTTTCTGATAACTCCCCTTCCTCCAACTCCTCTTCTAGGGGCAAACTGTGGGCATCTTCATCCAACAGAGGACACTCGGAGGACACTGAAAGCTCCCTGGGGACCCCTTCTCCACGGGACCTCTTACTCCCACTAGGCTGGCCCTCACCCAGCAATGAAGCCGCACGCTTCCGTGTCCCACTAGCGCCTACAACGGCTCCCTGCTGCCTAGGCTCCCACAGCAGCGTCTGCTGAAGTAGGGCCACAAACTGGGGAGAAAAAATAGACGCCAGCTCCTTAGTTAAGCCCCCTTGAGGGGTGGGCAGACCCAAGCCCGAAGAGGTACCCTCCATCGGGTCCTCCTGCTGCAAACCTGGAGGCGGCGGCACCGTGTCCTCCGCTTCACCGACTGGGTTACCATCCACCTCCTCCCGGAGGAGCTCCGCGGGTGCCGGATCCCAGACACACGATGCACAGACTGCCGTGGCAGAGCCCTTCCGTGCCCCACACACGATGCAATGAGGCTTAGCTGGCATTGTGCGCTGTAAAGAAAAAAATGCCGCAAGAGCTGCCCTCCTAATCCACAGGAAGCCCCGCTGCAGGCAGGGGGTTCTAAAACTGCCAGGTGGGACCGCGGCCTGGACCACGTTCCTGATAAGGACCCGAATAATATGCCTGATCTCTCACTCAGCAGAAACTTTTAGGCCCCGAGAACAAACCGCTATATCCTGGACGTCCCCGACAGGAAAATCAAGTCGCTGGGCCCGACGCCTGCGCACGCCACCACCACGAGGTTGCATCCACCCCCCTTTGCATGCCAAAAATTCACTGCGGAAAGCACCCACTGCGAGCAAGCTACCCCCCCTTACCTGCTGCGGGGCAAAGACACTTCCCGGCAGTTCATTCTTCGCCCGCGCTGTTCGCCGACGCCAGAGACCTGCTCTGCCTCGGAGAACGCTGTGAGCCCCGGACCGCTGAACACAAACGGCCGGCTCCATGTGCGGGAGTAGGGCCGCCAGGCGCGCTAGCAGGCAAACGCTCTGCGTGGCGCCGGCGAGACCCTGATGCTCATTCCTCCCTTATAATCAGCACAGGTCCTGAAACTGGGCACAATCCTCCGGTAAAGGAGCCTCTTTCTGAACCCCAGACAAGAAGTTAAAGTAGAGCGGGAGAGAGGAAGGGGGGGGGGAGAGATCTGGCCTGCTCAGATTCCAAAGGAACAGCTTAAAAGGCACAGCCAATCCAAAAACAAAAATATATAGGCATAGAATGAAGAAACCAGAAACTATCGCCAATAGTGATGAAACTAATAACTACTCTACACTGCCAAAAAGACTGATCCTGAATTGTTTCTCCAGCGAGCCCGGACCCCCGGGCTCCCTATCTATCCAGCTGCTTGGAGACTGAGGATACTGGTGGCAGAAGGCGGTTCCCGGGGAGATATACCAGTGTTATCACAAAAAGAGGTGTTTCTCAGTCTCCAAGCTGCTGGATCAGATAGGCAACCCAGAGGTTTCGGGACTAGACTGGGGACACGATCAGCAAGTAGCAAATTTAGAGGAGGAAAGAAGATATGTGGCTTCTCCCTCAGTGATCTTAGAAAAGGAGAAAAGGGTGCCTGAGGTTGAGAGAAGGATTAGGGAATGAAAAGGGGGAATGGAGATGACCCTGAGGGGAATTCAAGAGTAATCTTGTGGATGCTGAGTATTCTTCAGACCATTCAAAATACAGCCTTGCATATCCTTTCTCAGGTCAAAAATAAAACCACATTACACCTTTATTGATTCAATACCATTGGCTCCCAATCCAATATTGTATCTGCCATAAAATACTTACCCTTATGCTTAAGGCCCTCCATGAAGCAGCCCCCAACTACCCCTCATCACTTATTACCTTACATGACCCAGTTCATTCACTCCATTCAGTACATGGCAATAACCTATTTATTCCTTCACCTTACATACCAATCTGCATTTTTCTTTGTTGCTCCTATTTCTTGGAATTGTCTGCCACCACATTTACATCCTGAGTTGACTTTTATGCGTTTTAAAGTGGCTCTTAAGATTTACATTTTTGACCAGGCTTTTGGGTTCTCTGAGTAATGCCTCTATGCAACATACAGTAGTTTCCCCTGTCTATCCTCCCCAGCCCTTATTCTTGTTGTGTTTTTACTTTTTTCTTTATATTTTAATGAAGTTCCTTTTCTTTTATTTTAACATTTGCCTCTCATAACTGACGATTACTGAGGTGTGACATCCAGGGCCTAAAAGTGTCTCCACCCAGTAGCCATTAAAATCTCCAAAAAATTCAATAAATTATCAATTCCCAAGTATAGATCTGTAATAGTTGAATGAGCAAAGGAAGGGAGGTAACTGGCTCCTATAGAGCATGAAACACCAAGAAGAGAAATAATATCTTTTCTCCAAGTAACTTAAGCAGTACATATTCGCTACCCTCTATTTGATCAATATCTACTTGGGCAAGTAGTAATAGTCACCTGTTCTCTCCTCTTTCCTGATTTCTAGTTCTGGGAAAAGATGGTATGCCTCAATGAGAATAGCCTATCACAAAGTCTGCCTCACCAAGCCAGGTTTCAATGAGCCCTAAAATATCTAATTCCTTATTGATCAACCAGTCTCCAATCATAGTCATTTTCCTCTTAACCAACCATACATATACTACTATTAATCATTTATGTAGCATTAAAAGACTTGCGCAGAGCTCTACATATACATGTAGAAGACAGTCCCTGCTCATTAGAGCTTACAATCTAAAATAAGACAGATAATATGTATTTTGCCTCCATCAAAGGTGACTGTGTTATGGCATTGATATTAACTCCCTCATTAAATGGCTCCTATGCTCTTTCAGCTTTCCTTCATCACTTCTTCTCTAAATGAGTTATATGTCCCCCATGCCTCATGTTACTTCAATTTCTGTCATTCCAGTTCATCCTTTATCAACTGTCATGAGGTGGACAGCACAGAGTCTAAAACTTTAAAAGGGAAAACAAAGGAAGGGCTTACTGGTCATAAGATAGACAGTACACAGCCTGAAATAACCAGAGAGGCTCTAAAAGGAGAGCTTATTTCTTATGAGGGAGACAGCATAGAACCTGAAGTATTAAAAGGGTTTAGAAATGAAGAGCTTACCTCACAGTCACAGGGTCAGTGGAGACATTCACAGTGCAAGGGGGCAGGGAGTGAAGAAACAAACATTCCTCAGCTCTGCAGTGACGCAGAAAGAATTCAGAGCTCTAATCAGGCTCACCTGTGGGAACAGTCACGTTCCACGTTCAATAGGCAGCCCAATAAAACCAGGGAAAAATCAAGTGAGAGGGAGAGAAGGGAACTCACAAGCCAAGAGGGTGAACTCACAAGCGAGGAGGGTGAGCTCCCAAGCAGAGAGGCTGAGTTGGAAACTCCATACCAAACAGCAAGAGACCCACTGCCTTGGAGATCCAGGTTTGAACAGAAGCAGTCTGACGAACCCGAGTGGATCAGGGGAGATAGAGCTAAGGTCTTCCCAACCAGAGGGGTCCTCGCTCCCAGGCAAGCAGTCAGATCTCCAGAGAGCAAAGGTCACACTCTGAGAGTCAAGCAGGAAGCAAGTACTACCCAGCTAGACCCGGCAACAGATACTGCCGGAGCAAAGCAGCCTGCAGCTCTGAGAGAAAACCCTGGCTAGAGGAAGAAGGGCTAGAAGCCATATTCTCTCGTGGGAAAGACAAGTACCCGCTGTATTATAAGGGGAGTGGAAGAGATTGGGGGAGAAAGGGCCAGGCATATAGGAAACAAGAGTACCCTCAATGGCTTAGGGACTGGGAAGAATTCCCCAGCCCAGCTTGTATTGCCTCTGACCCCCAGCAGCAGCAACTATACCTCCCAAGGACAGGATTTACCCCAGGGCAGAGATCTGAGCGCAGGTTTGCAGACACTCAGAGATCCTACGCAGACCCAGCCCAAGAGGGGATGCAGTGGGAAAGCACTATCCCAGAGAATACTCAGGAGCCGATGGATTGTAATATGGGAGTAACTGTTGATTTTGAATCTCTGCGGTAAAGAGAAGAAAAGGAAGTGATTTTGATTTCTTTGAAAGAAGATAATACTTTTGTGTGTTTTGGGGAAAGCAAAGAAGAAGCTTGGTTTTTGTTAAAGTGTTCTTTTGCCTGTGATGTAACAGCTTTATTTGTGTTATCCTTATCTGAAAGTCATCCATACGGGACAGGGAATAAAGCCCATCCTTAATTCCACTTGGACACGACTCTTGAGTCATCATTATAATTCCACAACTCAAACTGGGTCCCATCTAGGCAGCTGCCTAGGGCGACACAGTCAGCCAACAGGCTTACACAACTCATTCACTCTACAATTCCAACCCCCTGCTCTATAATTAATAAAAACAAGATACAAGTATCTTTATACACATTTCAAACATATTTGCAAGCACTACAATATAGTTTTCATCCTAACATCTCCTGCACATAAAAAGTGCACAAAAGGTTACACCCCTTCGATGGTGTGCCTAGGGCAGCATACCTCCACAGCATTGGGTTCTGTAGTATTTCCTGGTGCACCTTGATGATGCCATTTAGCCAGTCCCAGGAAGAGCTCACTGCCCCTTTCATGCAAGATTTGTTTAGTGCTAAATCCTGCTAAATTCACCTTTCAGAAGGTTGGCTACTGTGTCTTTTTTATTAAACTGATATTGTGGTTGGGTGTTTATATGGTATTATTTGTTAATCAGGCCTTATTGTGATAATTTTGAACATGGTTTAATTCAGGACAGCCTTTATGCTGTCCTGAATTAAAGTGCATAGTTATACAGATAGCAGATGAATATCCCCGACTATCCATACAGTTAGCTGGAACGCTCATGCTCTGCCTTCGCTCCACCCTGGTACTCTGCAGATAGCATCAAGGATGTCTGTAAGAATTTTCAGTGACACTATACAGATAATGCTGCTGAAAATTCATGGCTAGGGCCCGTATCTGCATGGCAGCTGCTGCTATATCGATTAGCGCTTTTGAAAATCAGGCTATATGTTTCCTGAGCACATACTTTTATTCACATATAATTCCAGGCAATTTTATAAGTGTCTACTTGAAGGAACAGCTGCTGGACCTGGAGCAGAGGCAGTGTGTTAAGCCAGTAAAGAAATTAAGGTATGCTTGCTGTGCACATCTCTACTGTGTGAGCCCAGGAGGGGGATATCGCACACGGTAGGGGAGAGGCATCCGCTCCAGTGCTAAAATGTCTTGGAACGCCACTGCCTTAGGCGTTTGCAACTGTTTCAGAACAGCGCTATAACCGTTACTCACAGGAACCAAATATTTTTAAATACACGACACCCCTTCTAAAGAATAAACACGGGTTTCCTATTTCATTCAGAATTGCCTTTAAGATATTTATATTAACCCACAGAAACTTATTCTAGATTACCAACCTTCCTCACAAATCTGCTTATACCGTACACCCCAGTGCACTTGCTCAACTCATTACAACATAATTCCACATTGATTCTACCACATAAGTATGTGCACTTGGAGGAAACTGCTTTTGCAGTCATGGCCCTTCAATTGCGGAATGAGTTTCCCCTTGACTTAAGACATCTTACACAAAGTTTAAGAGGAAACTAAAAACATTATTTTCAAAAGGTTTTGCATGCTAATGGAACAAAGGATTAAGGTCATCTAAAGAAGCTCTGACTATTTAAAGTTTCCCGTTATCTAGCTGGCGGATTGGACAGGGGGATGCAGCAGGAGACCTGAATGTTGTTATCAACCAATCATGTATTATTTATTTATTATCTCTTCGTTTGTTAACTTAACCTTGACTCTGGGGAAGGTTTGGAGGTGCTTGCCTGTTTCAATCATCTGCTGCTGAGCTGCCCAATCCAGTGCATGCTCCAGTGTGCCCTGATGTCACCATCTGGGGCCTTTAAATCACAGGTGGCCGGGGGCATGTGCCCCTTAAGAGCACAGAGGAGATGAGAAGGAACAGAGTCTCAGCATGGGTAAACGGAAGAAGAAATCTGCCACTGTGGGTAACATCAATCCAAATAATACTGTAAAGATTGTAGGACCGATGGAGATACATGTTTTGATGGTGTCTAAATGGGAGGAAGATTTGCCTATGTCGAGAAATATGGACTCTTTTTGTCTGTTCCTTGAATAATCTGGGAGATTTGACCCCTTACCCGCAATCTGGCAATGGGGTTTTATTTATTTATTTATTTTGACAGACTTGTATACCACCTTATCCTACAATCAAAGTGGTTACATAACATCACAATTGGGTTACATTTATTGAACTCAGAAGTTAGCTCCTCCGGTAGGACTGAGCAGGCTGGAGTTTCCTTAGTGTCCTCCAAGGATGTTCCCTCTGTGACTTTGCAATCCCTGGGTGGTTCTGTTCCTCTCCCTCGGATTGTGCAGTTGCCTATGGTGGAAACTTCAATAGAGAGAATCTCTGGGTTAAATGCATTGATTATGCAGGAAGGTGATATTACCTTAAAGGATATTTCGGACATTGTTTCTCGTACTGAGGCTTTTTTTTTTTTTTTTTTATTGTGCTTTTTTAGTCATTACAACAACCAAAACGAAAAAGGAAATCAGTGTACACTTGACAAACAAAGTAAAGGTAACATGTTATGCAACCAATAAATGGGTAACATAAGTCAATCAACAAGGGACACTGTATAGCCCACATTACGGAAGCAAACTATAACAAGAAGATAAAGAAAAGAAAATAAGAACTATTAAGAAAACAAGGCCACAAGGCCAACCAATTGGAGGCTATTTCACATTGTAGACTGCACTTCCCTCACCCTGTTTTGCCGGTCTGAGAGAAATTTTTCCAAGTGTGAGACATCCATGAAGATATAAGAGGTACCCTCATAGACAACCACACACTTACATGGAAAACGTAAGAAAAATGTAGCACCCAATGCCAAAACCCGGGGCTTAAAGGTCAAAAACTGCCGCCGGCGGAGTTGGGTGCTACGTGTAACATCAGGAAAAACGTTGATCAATTGACCACAGAACTTAGTAGCCTTAGCTTTGAAAAAGGCTTTAAGAATACGTTGCTTTGCAAGCATAGACGAGAAGGTCACCAGTAAAGTGGCCCGTTGGGTAATTGTGTCTAGGGAATCCTCCAGGAAAGCAGTTAGGTTATAGATGGAACAATCTCATCAAAAGCCCCTTCGGTAGGACTGAGCAGGCTGGAGTTTCCTTAGTGTCCTCCAAGGATGTTCCCTCTGTGACTTTGCAATCCCTGGGTGGTTCTGTTCCTCTCCCTCGGATTGTGCAGTTGCCTATGGTGGGAACTTCAATAGAGAGAATCTCTGGGTTAAATGCATTGATTATGCAGGAAGGTGATATTACCTTAAAGGATATTTCGGACATTGTTTCTCGTACTGAGGCTTCTTTTAATAGGAACCTTGCAACAATTCCCAGAATTCACAAAGGAATCTGTGGCAAACTTTTCTCAGCATGACTTACAGCTAGATTCAATGGACTCTTGCCTTTACAAAATTAAATCTCAGGTGTCTACATTTCAGGGAGTAATGACCTCGTCTGTTAAGGATAGTCTCTTACTGCACTGGCAAATGGAAAATTTAGAAAATGCCTCTAGAGCTAAAAATCTTAGGTGCCTGAATTTTCCTTTAACATGTTATCTGTCCCCTCTTATAATGTTTCAAAAGTAGCTTAAAGAGGTTTTAGGAGAATATTGCAACTTTTTGTTTGAATAATGTTTATTACCTACCTAGAGGTACTGAGGTTAATATGGAGGTTGCAGAAGGGCAGAACTTAGTTTCTCCTGTGGATAGTTTGGATTTATCAGTTTTCCTTGAATCTTCAAAGGACGAGATTCCTACTCATGCCACGCTGTTAGTATCCTTCAATTCTGAATTGGATAAAAATGTTATACTGAAATTGTGTTTTCAAAAAAAGAATGGAGTTTTTTGTGGTCAAAAGGTTGGCATTTGTCCAGATGTTTCCAGGCCTACACAACTGAGACAAAAGGCATTTTTGGCCTTGAAACCTTTGAGTTTTGACTTTAAGAGCAACCTTTTTTCTTAAATTTCCTTGTAAGTTCATGGTTTTGTTTCAGAGGAACTGCTACTCTTTTTTTTTTAATTTACATAACTCAATTAGAAGATTTTTTTAAAGTCATACTGTCTGAAATTTGATGTTTTATTAGATTGAAGGCTATGTTTTGAGAGATTGTATAGAAATATAGGAGCTTTAAGTTTCAACTGGACACCCAGCAGTTTCTTTGGATATTCTTATTGAATTTTGCTTGTTATTCTTTATATTTACTTTTATACTCCAGACAACTCCTTGATGTGGACTTTATGACTGTATTTCAGGGTTTTTTTCTTTCTGTTTGATAATTGTTTTCATTTTCTGTCTATATTTCATTTGTAAAAAGTGAAATGCTAATTTAAAAAAACGCTTGGCTCTGAATGTACAGTATCTTCTATTAATTTGTATTGTTTTAATGTTGGATTTCTTGGTATTAATAGTCCTTCACTGTGATAATTTTATATTTATTGTATATTGAAATTGTAAACCACTTAGAATATTTTTATTAATTTGCCATATATCAAATACATTGAACCATCGAGACACATTGTAGAAGGCACAGTATGGGACTGTTGACATATATGTCTGTCTTTCTTTACTTTTTTCTCTGGCAAGGGATGCTGTTATATGTCTTGTAATGTTAACAAAAAAAAAGAGCACTGAGGATAAGGTCACTGCTGTAGGGGTTTCTCTATATATGATGACAAGCTCATGTATAATGGCAAATATTTGATGGTAGTTGTATGTTATCGAATTTTTAAAAATAGATTTTGAAATAGAAAGGTGACATTTTACTTACCAGTTAATGTCCTTTGTTTGAATCCTGCTGGACCATTCCAGACAAGTGGGTTGTACATCCCTACCAGCAAATTGGTGGAGACAAAGAATCAATGAATAGCCCTGGTTTCAATGACATCACCCCATGCCTCCATCTGCCTCAGCCACCAGAGGTCCTTTCAGTATTCATCCCAAAGCATATGAGAGAAACATTGCAAACCTCACACAACCTCAGCTATGGACAACAATGAGTGATCAACAATAGAAAATTATGTACAGGAAAGCAAATAAATATAGCGGACCCAAGGGTACTGCAACAAAAGAACAGAGCAATACAGTTCTAGGGGAAGGTCCTGGACAGGTCAAGGAAAAGACATTAACTGGTATGTAAAATGTCACCTTCCGTATCATCCTGCTAGACCAGTCCAGACAAGTGGGGTGTATTAAAGCTATAAGTCCACTGGGTGGGAAGAAGACACACCAGTTCACAAAACCCTTGAGTCAAGGCGGTGTCTGCCATCGCGTGGACATCTAAGTGGTAATGCTTGACAAAAGTGGAAAGTGATGCCAACGTTACTGCTCGACAAATGTCTGCAGGGGCTACCAAGCTCCGTCCACGAGGACACCTGTGCTCAAGTAGTATGGGCATGCAAACTCTCCATAACTGGCCGGTTCCTTAACAGATATACCGAGGCAATGGCCTCCCTTAAGCCAGTGCCCCAAAGTCGACTTAGCCACCACGTCACCCTTGCATGGGCCAGCAAACCACACAAAAAGATGGTCAGACTAACAAATGGAATTTGTAACCTCCATGAACTGGAGAAGCACCCTACGGACATCCACAACGTAAAGATCCTTATCCCTCCCCTGACACTGCTCCTGAGAGAAGGAGGGCAGGCACACCACTCAGTTCACGTGAAAGGGAGAAAGTACCTTAGACAAGAAGGTTGAATGGAAACTGCCTCATTTGAAAAGAACAGATAAGGATCTCGGCAAGACAGAGCTTTCAGCTCGGAAATGCATCTTGCAGAACAAATCGTGACCAAGACCACCATCTTGAGCATCAAACCTTTTAAAGTAGCACACTTCAACAGCTCAGAGGGCACTGCCATTAGGGCCCTGAGCACCAGATACAGATCCTAGGAAGGGATCACAGACCAGAGAAGAGGATGCAGATGTCAAACCCCTTGGAGAATGCACAAGACATCCATGTGCAAGACTAAAGACTTACCAGCCACCAGACCTCGGAAACAGGCCAAAGCTGCTACCTGAACTTTCAGGGAGCTAAGGGAAAGGCCCTTCTCCAGTCCATCATGTAGAAGGCCAACAGAGAAGGCACCTTGGCCACCTCAGGAGCCAACTGCCACACCATTACTCAAAGAGGCACCAGATCTGCACGCATGCTAGCCTGGTAGACCTCCTCCAGGCTCCATGCAGAGTGGAAATCACCACTGGAGAACAACCCTTATGCGCTAGCCGTCTCCTTACAAGAGCCAAGTCATAAGTAAGAAGGGAACTGGGACCTCCAGGATGATTGGTCCCTGCCGCAACAAGCCCCGAGACTGAAGCAACCAAAAAAGGAAGCGCCTTCAGGAGCTGCATCAGTTTCCCTAACCATGTTCTCCTCAGCCAGTCTGGTGCCACTGGAAAAATCATGCCTAGGTGGCATTCTATATGCCAAATCACACACCGCACCAGGGGCCACGGAAGAGATACATACATCAGGTGCTGACTTGGCCAAGGCTGGGTCAGGGCATCAATGCCTTGGACCCCACTTCCATGTGAAGAAGCGGCAAACCTTGGCATTGGAGCGGATCACCATCAGATCCATTTCAGTGCGACCCCAGCAGCACGTCAGCACATAGCACCCCCTCCCCCCTTCCGCCTAACCCGGATTTTCAATACTTGGGTCATATGCGGTCCTGGCATTGAAAATTCAGGTCTTGCCACACAACCTGGAAGCTGCAGGAGCTAGCTGGATAGCACTGATTTTCGATGCTACCCGGTTAGCCCTTTCCTACACCTGGAATGCCCCTAACACGCCCTGATGCTAACCACATAGCATCTGGGCGCATTAGAACTTGTAGGTCATATAGGTGCCCTTCAAAAATCCTGGATAAGGCATTTACACAGGTAACTAGGGCATTTACCCATATAAATGGAATCAAATATCGGGCTCTAAAAAATCTGAGACTAACAAACTTTAAAAGATATTGGTTTAGAAGGCTAATTTGATCAACCAGCTCTTCAATTGCTTTCTGAAACTTGTGTAATATTCTAGAGTTTTGGGGCAGCAAATTAAAATGCAATCTAACCTCACAAGGGCCAGAATCTGGCATAAAATCTTTTGAGATGATCTGAGCCATCTAGTGGGTTCATGGGGTATTAAAGTCTTTGATATAAAGCCCCAGAATTATGAGGCACATTTTAAACTTAACCAGAAAACAGAGCGCAGCAACCAGCGGAGCTTTTTAAAAGTGGGATTGATATTGGCAATGAAGCAGGAGCAGATTTAGAACTTTGATGTCCACAAACACTTTTGGCAGGGGGTGGCCACCAACCACTGAAAAGCAGAGAGAACCCTGGGGCATCCCTTTCCTGGACCTCCCCTACTTCAGATGTATGTTGACAGGTCCTGCAGCAGCTCCTACCTATAAGGCCTTTTTAAGGATTTCCTGATACTAATGGGATGGTTGGTGGCCAGTGAACCTGTGCCTGCTCATAGGCCATGCATAAATTCTTTTCAAGCTCTGGCTTGGTGCCAGAAATTGAATCTGCATATCTGGAATCTTCATAGTTGTGAACACCTTGAGATTGCTGTTGATTAGTAGATTGGTGTGGGGGGGGGGGGGAATATCTAGCAACTTTCTCTCTTCCACCCTGCATCCAATTAATCTGCACTGCCTCATATGTACACTCTCTCCTTCCATATTCCTCTTCAAGAATGATCCAAGCACTCTTCCCCTTTATTCTTCCCTGATCCCAACATTCTCCTTATCCTGTATTTATAAATATTTGTTATACCACCATCATTGTGGTCACTAGCCACTAAAAAGCAGAGAGAACCCTGAAGTGTCCCTTTCCTGGCCCTCCCCCTGCTGAAAGGTGTGTATTGACAGGTCCTTCAGTAGCTCCTACCTGTAAGGATTTCCTGATACTAAGGAGATGGTTGGTGGCATGCATAGATAACAACATGACAGATACACATCACAATCAAAACTTCAAAATAGACATAGACTTGGCTATATAGTTTAACAGATATCAGTACAGGATGAGTGGGAATGAACATGGCAACAAACAAACAACAGATGGAATAAATGACTGCTTCTTGGAGCAGCTGGTTCATGAACCGACCAGAGGGGAAGCCATACTGGACCTAGTCCTTAGTGGAACGCCAGATCTGGTGCAAGAAATAAGGGTGTTGGGACCATTTGGCAATAGTGATCATAGTATGATCATGTTTGATTTAATTATTGGAGGACAAATAGTAAAGGAATCCACAGTACTACCTTTTAACTTTCAAAAGGGAGACTATGATAGAATGAGGAATATAGTTAGGAAAAAACTAAAAGAAGCGGTTCCAAAGGTTAAAGACTTACAGCAAGCTTGGGCGTTATTTAAAACTACTATCCTCGAAGCCCAGACCAGCTGTATTCCACGCATTAAGAAGAGTGGAAGAAAGTCCAAAAAACTGCCAGCATGGTTTAATGGTGGGGTCAGAGAGGCTGTTGCTGCCAAAAAAGCAACCTTCAGGAAATGGAAAAAAGAGCCAAATGATGAAAACTGGAAACAGCACAAGCACTGGCAAGTTAAATGCAAAGCATTGATAAGGCAGGCAAAGCGGGAATTTGAGAAGAAACTTGCTACGGAAGCAAAAACACGAAATAAAGACTTTTTCAAGTACATTCGTAGCAAAAGGCCTGAGAGAGAGTCAATTGGACCGTTAGATGATAGAGGGGTAAAAGGGGCAGTAAGAGGAGACAAGGCTATAGCAGAGAGACTGAATGAATTCTTTGCTTCTGTCTTTACTGAGGAAGATGTAGGGATGTTACCCAAGACTGAAGTGGTATTTAAAGGTGATACTGCAGAGGAATTGAGAGAAATATCGCTACACCAGGAAGATATATTACAACTATTTGATAAACTGAATAGTAGCAAATCACCTGGACCAGATGGTATACATCCCAGAGTGTTGAAAGAACTGAAATATGAGATTGCAGACCTGCTATTGGTAATCTGTGAACTTTCATTAAAATCATCTGTAATACCTGAAGATTGGAGGGTCGCCAACGTAACACCAATTTTTAAAAAGGGTTCCAGGGGTGACCCGGGAAATTACAGACCGGTGAGCCTGACGCAAGTACCGGGGAAAATGGTAGAAACCATCATAAAGAACAAAATTACACAGCATGTAGATAGTCATGGCCTAATGGGAGACAGCCAACATGGCTTTAGACAAGGAAGATCTTGTCTTACTAATCTGATATGTTTTTTTGAAGGTGTGCATAAACAGGTAGACAAAGGTGAGCCGGTTGATATAGTGTATCTGGACTTTCAGAAAGCTTTTGACAAGGTCCCCCATCAGAGACTTTTGGCGAAGCTAAAAAGTCATGGGATAGGAGGCAGTGTACTATTGTGGATCGGGAACTGGTTAAAAGATAGAAAGCAGAGGGTAGGGCTAAATGGCCAATATTCCCAATGGAAAAAGGTGAATAGTGGAGTACCCCAGGGATCTGTACTGGGTCCGCTACTTTTTGACATATTCATAAATGATCTGGAAAAGGGAATAACTAGTGAGGTTATCAAATTTGCAGATGACACAAAACCGTTTAAAGCTGTTAAAACCCAAGAGGATTGTGGAAAACTGCAGGAGGATCTGGATAAATTGGAAGACTGGGCATCCAAATGGCAGATGAAATTTAATGTGGACAAGTGCAAAGTTATGCACCTAGGAAAGAACAACCCACACTATAGTTACACGATGCAAGGCTCCACATTAGAAACCACCACCCAGGAAAAAGATTTAGGAGTCATCGTGGATAACATGTTAAAACCCTCCGCCCAGTGTGCAGCGGCGGCCAAGAAAGCAAATAGAATGCTAGATATCATAAGGAAAGGGATGGAAAATAAAACAAAGGATATTATAATGCCTCTGTATCGCTCCATGGTACGACCGCACCTTGAATATTGTGTGCAATTCTGGTCACCGTATCTCAAAAAGGACATAGCGTTATTAGAAAAAGTACAGAGAAGAGCCACCAAATTGGTGAAGGGGATGGAAGGCTACTCCTATGAAGAGAGGCTAAAAAGGTTAGGGCTCTTTAACCTGGAAAAGAGACGGCTGAGGGGAGATATGATAGAGGTCTATAAATTAATGAATGGAGTGGAACAGATAAACGTGGATCAATTGTTTACACTATCAGAATATAGGAAGACTAGGGGACATGTAATGAAGCTACAGGGTAAACTATTTAAGACAAATAAAAGAAAATATTTTTTCACTCAACGTGTAACCAAACTCTGGAATCTGTTACCGGAGGATGTAGTATAGCTGGGTTTAAAAAAGGTTTGGACAAGTTCCTGGAGGAAAGCTCCATAAACCACTATTAAAAAGGGACCCAGGATATCAATGCTTGACCCAGTACAAGCATTGAGGAACCTGTGTCTTTTGGGGATATTGCTAGGTACGTATGACCTAGATTGGCCACTGTTGGAAACAGGATACTGGGCTTGATGGACCTCGGTCTGACCCAGTATGGCATGTCTTATGTTCTTATGTTCTTATTTGAACACATGCAGTGGTTGAATAACAGAGAAAAGTGAAATGGATAGACAATCTTTTCAATGACCGTTTTTAAGCAATCAGTATAGCAGTGGTGGGTACAACTCTATCCACTTCATTGGGCAGACTATATAGATGATGGTAGGCTTGATCTGTCATCATTTACTATGTTACTATGAAAGAGCTGGGTTTTCTGCCCTGTCAAGTGGTAGGGAATTCCAGAGAAGAGGGGCCTGATATGAAAATGCCGATTCCCTGGCCCAGATCAGTTTGGATTTGCAAGAAGATGCAGGGATAGTGTGTGTGTGATGAGGGAATGGGGCATGTGTGTATATGTAATGAGGGGACAGTGTGTGTATGTCTGTGATGTGGGGGTTTGAACAAGTTCATGGAGGAAAGTCAATAAACCATTATTAAAGTGGACTGGGGAAATCCACTGCTTACCCCTGGAATAAGCATCATGGAATTTGTCTACCTTTTGGGAATCAGTCAGGTACTTGTGACCTGGATTGATCATGGTTGGAAACAGGATATTGGATATGATGTACCTTTGGTCTGAACCAAGAAGAGAAGACTGGAGAAACACTTCCACAAATATAAACAGGAATGAAGAAAACAAGCAGCAAAAGACCGTGCAACAGCAAAGAACTTTACTACAGAGCCCAACTTGACTAAGTTTCGGCTAAATAACCTTCGTCAGGGGCCTATGAAAATAAATAATACATAACAATACAAATAAACATCAATAAATAAATAAATAAAAACAAACATATATATAATAAAATATAAATGGTAAAAATCAATAAAGATCGAAAACAACATGTGGAAAATTATACAAAAGGCGACTCCTGAAGAAGGGAGAGGGAGGAGGGAAGGGATAGAGAGGGGAAGGGAGAGGGAAGGGGAGGAATAGGGAAGGGGAGAGGAAGAAGGGGAGATGTCAGAAAGGAAGGGAAAGAAGGAGGGAAATGAGGACGGGAACGGGAAAGGGAGGGGAGAGGGGAAGGGGGAAGAAAAAACAAACAAAGAAACAATATGCATACTGCCATATACTAAAAAAATAAAATGGAGAGGTAAAAATAATAGAAGTGCATTAAAAAAAGGCTAGTAAAAAAGAGGCTAATAAGAAAACACATAGGATAGTACAAAACCTGTTTGTACTGTTTCCTCCTATGCTAGATTTGTAGTTTCCCTGGTTTTACTAACATTATGACTGAGGGTAAGATTCTATGGAATTTTTGCTTTATGGTTTTAAAATAGCTACCTCTTATATATAGGTTTTGAACAATCATTAATTACACTTTTGTTTTTATTCTTTTTTATAGAGTCCTTTAATTATAATATTTTTTTAATATTTGCAATTTTGTTTCTGTTGCTTCAGTATACAGTTCTCCCATGTTTCCTTTTGCATTATCTGATGATCTGTTGGCTATCTTAGCTGCGATCCTTCTAATATCTTCAGTCTACTTTTCCGTTTACAAATCCCTCATTTTGGTAAAAGGTTTTTGCTATTTTCACAAGTTTCCCTGCTGTGAGCATGATGGCTGTTAATGCCACGATCTTGTTATTTAGTTTTGAATCTCATATATTTTAGTCGATATTCCTTTTTATTTATTTACTTTCTGTATAATATCTTGTATTAATACTGTTCCCTTAGTCTGGTATTATGCACCATCATTACCCTATTTTCCTATTTTGGCAAATAGGATGTTTTTGATGAGACCTTAATGAGTTGTTTAATATTGAATCAGGAGTTTTGCACTATTCTATTTATGTGTTCATCTGCCTGTCTTTTTTATTAACCTCTTTTTTACCAGCCTGTTTTTTATGTACTCCAATTATTTTTACAGTACCACCCCATTTTACTTCTTTTAGTATATGACAGTATGCATATTATTTGCTTTTTCTTCTTCCCCTTCCCTTCCCCTCTACCCCCTTCTCTCCCTCCCTCCCCCTCCTTTCCTCCCTCTCCACTTCATCCTCACCCCTTCTCTTTTCTTCCCCTTCCCCCTCTCTATCCTTACCCTCCCCTTCCCTCCTCCCCTCCCTTTCTCCTTCCCCTTCTTCCCTTTCCTCTCCTTCAGGAGTCACTTTTTATATACATTTTCCACACATTGTTTTTGATCTTTATTGATTTTACCATTTATATTTTATTATATATATATTTTTTTTTTAATTCATCATATTTTTTATTTTATTGATGTGTATTTATATTGTTATGTATTTATTTTCATAGGCCCCTGATGAAGGCTATTCAACTGAAACTTGGCTGAGTCGGGCTCTGTAAAAGTTCTTTGCTGTTGCATGGTCTCCTTCTGCTCATTGTTTTCGTCGTACCTTTGGTCTGACCCAGTATGATATATTTTATGGACCAGATATTCAATGATGGCAGCTAGCCATTGCCATTGAAACCAAGACCCGGATATTCAAAACCTAGGCCATATGTGGACACCCAGCATTGAGTATCCAGGTAGGCCAGATAGCGGCAAAGCTAACTGGACAGCAGTGATATTCAACCACTGCCAGGTTAGCTTTGATGGCAAAATTAGACCACCCTTAAAGATGCCTAACTTTTACCACTTAGCAATAACTGGACAACGGTTGAGTATCTCCACGGTCTGGTTATCACTGCATGCTCTCCCCCCCTAGAATGTCCCAATGCCAGCCAGCTATCATTGGGGCACCTAGCAGTGGTACCCAAGAATATTCAATGGCACTAATGTTAATCACTCTCAATATCTGGCCCTATCGTCTTAAGAAAAGGAAGAAAGAGGATGGATGCAAGGAGGGTTTGATTGATAAGGAAGGAGCTGAGAATGTGCATTGGAGGAAAGTATATGAGGATTTGGATGGGGTGAGTACAGAAAATGGAAATGTGGGACTAAGGATTGGGTGAAAGATAGAGGAGGAATAGGAGGCTGCGAAAGGAGAAAGAAACAGAGTGGGCAATGAGAGGACGGGGGAAGAGGATGAAAGAGGGAGATGGAAAGGTAAAAGGTGGAAATAGGGAGATTGAGAAAGGGAGAATGAAGTATTCAATTTAGCTAAGAATGGAGAGGCAGAGAAGAAAGGAATGCAGAAAAACAAAGATGCTCAGGAAAGATGTCAAAACAGAGGATAGTGTGGTTTCTAGAATCCAACAGATTACAGGAACCAAAGTAGTATGATTTTATCTGAGGGGTCTTGCCAGATCATTTCCTTTAACTGCCTGACCAGAGTATTGGATCAGAGAAAGCCTGCTACATGTAATGTACTTGAATTTCAACAAGACCTTTGACACGTGTCCATACAAGTAATTTATAAATAAACCGAGTGTCCTTTGTATGAGTCAAAGCGAATGACTGGATTAAAAATTAGTCGAGTGAATTATGAAAAGGGTAGTGGTAAATTAAGTTCATGTTAAAGAAAAGGGAATTATTTGTCCTTGGTCTGATTTTTTTTTGAACATTTTAATAAGCAATATTGCAGAAGGACTAGTGTTTGTTTATTTAAAACCATCAATAATCCACCTACAACAATATAGTGCTAGGCAGCAAACCTAAAACGCAAGAAATAACATAAAACATAAGCTTACCTTTTCACAGAAGAAACCAAAATCTGCAATAAGCAGACATCATGGAAAATGTGGAAAATGAGAGGAAGGATCTAGAAAAGTTTAAGGAACGGTCTTGAGTTTGGCAGATAAAATGTAATTTTAAAAAAATGCAGGATCATGCAGTTGGGCTGAAAAACTCAAGGAAGAGATACAGTATCGGAACAACGTTTTTATAAACATAGAACCAAAACAGGTTCTGAGGTTTAATTGTATCTGATGATCTTAAGGTGGCTAAACAGATAGATAAGGTGATGGCAAAAGTGAGAAAGATGCTTAGATGCACAGGGAGACAGATGGCTTGCAGGAAAAAGGAGGTGCAATGGTCTCTGAAGGAATGGAGTGTGTTTAAATCTCTTATGAGGGGACGGGGCATGTAGTGAGGGGATGGGGTTTGTGTGTGTGTATGGGTATGGGTATGTCTAAAACGGGAAGCAGCTCTGATACTTATTTATTTAACAGTATTTCTAAACCGCCTTATCTTAATAATCAAGGTGGTATCACAGCAAGCAATCAGGTAAAGTGTGTGTGTTGTACATGCAGTGAGGATAAAACTTAGTTGTGTGAGGGATGTGTTGGGTGCTTGATTTGTTTGAGCTATATACAGGGTGGGCTATTTACAGTGGTGCTAGAATCATATTTTATATATATTCAGTTGTTTGGGAGGATTGGAGTGCTGTTATCCATTCTCTTAGGTTATGTGATGTGACCATAGTGCTCTATGAACAGCATGGTTTTCAATTGTTTTCTGAAGTCTTTGAGGTCTGGAGTTGCCCTTAGATCGTCCGGTAGATTGTTCCATATTGTTGGAGCAGCCATGGAGAGAGCTCTGTCTGTTGTGTCCTTGCGTGTGTGCTTGTACTCATTTGGGGTGCTGACTCGGTTGCGTGTTTGACTTCTTCTGGGACGTGCGCTGGTTTCCGGTTGTATGAGCAGGTACTTCTTCCTCTACCAAATCATCCTCATTCTCTGAGGGCTCATTTCTATCTTCAGGGAGTTCCTCTCCTCCCTCTGGGGTTTCGTCCCTTACTCTGTAGGTTCCTGCCTGGGACCTAGTGGAGACCAGGTTTGTTTTTACACTTAAGCCCTTCTCCACCCCTCTGCAGAATAGGGGCCAGTCCCTCCCCAACACAATATCGTAGGGAAGCCGTGGGACAACGGCCACCAAAACCTCTTTTTGGGTCCCCAGCCCTTTTACAGAGAGCCTACATAGTGGATGATAGGATGAAGTACCATGCACACAACGTATCTCAACACGGCCTTCTGCTTGACTCGGTGCTGACCTGCCGTGAGCCTCCACGGCCTGCCAGAGCTTTTCTGAGACCATGCTCTGGTCAGCACCCGAGTCAAGCAGTGCCTTAGCCATAATGCCTTGGACTTCTACATCCAACCGGAAGCCTTCTTGCACCAGTTTCCCTTTTCCAGACATTAGTGCAGTCCGCACTGTACAACTCTTCTGGAAATGTCCTGTCTTCCCGCAATTGTAACACTTTCCTTTTGTCACAGGTAAAACAGTATTTACATTTGTCACATTTGCTTTTCTGCTTCTTTCTAATCCTGCAAAGTTGCTTGTTCCAGCCAACCTCAGAGCGCCTCCTGTTGGCCTGCTTGCCAACTCCGCTTCAAAGTAACGCTCTGTAAGGACGGATGCCTCTGCAGTGGTCTGGCAACTTTGTTGGATTATGAAAGATTTTACCTCAGGAGGTACTGCCTCCATGAATTGTTCCAGAATGACTGTGTCTATCGCAGAGTCCAAGGTTTTCCCTTCTGGAACAAGCCATTTCCAGGCCAAGGCTTTGATCCTCTGATATAATGCCTTTGGCGTCTCATTAGACTTAAGTCTAGATTCTCTAAACATCCTCCTATAATACATTGGAGTCAGACCTAATCTGTCTCTCACTGCTTTTTTAACTTCCTCATAGGTGGACGCGAGAGCAGCGGGCATGGTTTTGTATGCAGACAAAGCCTCTCCCGTTAGGGACATGGCAAGCCTCATTGCCCATTGCTCAGGTGGCCATTTAACTGCTACTGCCACCTTTTCAAAAGCCTCAATAAAGTCATCCAAATTGTCATTGGTGTTTAACTGGCCAAACGTTAAGGCTCCACAGTAGGGTGGTCCATAAAAATGAATTCCTGAATTCCTTTGCTCCCTGGCCTGATTCTGGTTCCATTTAGGTAGAAAACACTGTATACAAAGTTTGAAGCCAATCAAATAATATTTAGGGGTGGCTCAACAAGTCTTGAGATTTCCCCCTGGGAGCAGATGACGAAATGTTGCATCATCTTGTATCATCCACTCAGTTCCACGCTGATTACATTTGATTGCGTCATATTTTAACTAATCTCGTCTCTGAGAGGTGGCAAAGACATTGTACTATTTACTTTGTATCTTTATTCTTTTCAGATGGCGAAAAAACGTGGTTTTTATCTCATTGAAGAAATGTCCACCACAATTCTGGGGACCAAGCTCCCCAGCAAGGAGCAAGTGTTAAGTGTATTTTTACATCACCATATGACATTAAACAAAGGCGTTAATGAAAGTGTATCTATTGTAACAAGTGAAGTAGAAGCTTACTGGGAAAAGGCCAGGCTTCCTGTTCAAAGAAATGACAAAATTCAAGAAAAAGTAAAGAAATTGTTCAATCAGTGGAAACTTTTGAAGAAAAACAAAGGGAGAGGAGGGAAACAAGAGGCAAATGAAAAAGAATTCCAGGTTGCAATGAAAAACCTATTTGATGTGGCGCATGCCAATGCAATGTCTTTAATTCATACTCAAGAAGACAAAGAATTCTTAATAGCGCAACGAGAACCAGGGCGCCGCGGCTCAATGTGCGCGATGGACAAGAAACTGGCCAACACAGAAGCAAGATTGCAACAGCGAGAAGAAGAACTGAAAAGGCGCAGACAAAAACATGTTGCCGAAGCCGAGGCAACTACAAGCCAAGTTCAGCTGGAAGGATCTTCTTCCTCAGCAGAGTCAGGTGAAGACTCGTCGACATCTGCGGATTCAGATAACGGACAGAAGAAAGCAACTCCACAAACGAAGCAGTTTCGACCTAACAATGTCTGGACCCCAGAGCTTACAGCAGCCCTGGATCGGACAGGGACAACGGATCGCAATGCTCTGTTTGTGGTAGCTGAAACCGCCAGAAGTCTGGGACATTATCCTGGGGAGCTCAATATCAGCCGCTCCAGCGTCAAGCGCCATAGAGAAAAGCACCGTCAGCAACAATGGACGGACCTGCACAACGCATTCAAAGCCGAAGGCAAAACATGCATTGTGCATTGGGATAGCAAGTTATTGCCATCTCTCCTCTGTTCAACCACATCCGTTGACCGCCTTCCAGTTTTGATAACGGCTGTCTCCACTGGAGAAACACAACTTCTTGGTGTACCAAAACTGACATCAGGAACGGGCGAGAATCAAGCTGCAGCAGTTTATGAACTGTTACAGGAATGGTGTTTGGATGAAAAGGTTGCAGGCTTCTGCTTTGATACAACTGCATCGAACACGGGACGTCGATCAGGAGCGTGCATTCTTCTAGAACAGAGACTCCGTCGCACAGTCCTTCATTTGGCATGCTGCCATCACATTTACGAAATAATTCTTGGTGCAGTATTCTCTACATGCTCTGGAGCTTCATCGGGTCCCGATGTTCAACTCTTTTGCCGGTTCCAAAAGAATTGGGGCTTCCTTGACAAGTCCAACTATCAAACTGGAAAAGACTTGGAGGTGCTGCAACCTGACAGGGATCGCATCATGAAGTTTGCGGAATCCAAGTTGGCACAGGGCAATCACCGAGATGATTACCTGGAATTCTTGGAGTTAACGATTGTCTGCCTTGGAGGGAATCTTCCTAGTTTCAATTTCAAGAAACCCGGAGCTTTCCATCATGCCAGATGGATGGCAAAAGTCTTGTACTGTCTCAAGATTTGGATGTTCCGAGGACAACTCAAAGATCTTACCCAACGGGAGGAGTCCTGTGTTCGTGGTGTGAGCATTTTCTCCATCCTGATTCATGTGGAAGCCTGGTTTTCTGCCCCTGATGCCGCAGTTGCTCCTCAAACAGATTTGGAGATGCTGAAGAAACTACACTCTTACC
Organism: Ichthyophis bannanicus; assembly: GCA_033557465.1. Lineage (NCBI taxonomy): Eukaryota > Metazoa > Chordata > Amphibia > Gymnophiona > Ichthyophiidae > Ichthyophis > Ichthyophis bannanicus. The sequence continues at coordinate 1,752,567,630 of CM066032.1, read as the reverse complement.
ACAATGACCGTGTTGGAAGAGCGGCCAGAGACAAACTGCAACAGCATCTGTGGTATGTGTCAGAGGAGCTTGTGGCACTGTCACTGTTCGATGAAGCTGTTTCAGCACCGACAAAGCGGGCCATAGTGTCGGCCCTGATCCCGGCAAAATCAGATGAAAGCGATGAGGATGATGACGAAGACGAAGATCCCCCAAAGCGGGTCGAATTGAAAAGTTCCATGATTCCACCACTTGAATCTTTTGCAACTCGCAAGTCAATCCATTTCCTGAAACACCTCGACATCAACAGTGATTTTCTTAATGCAGACCCAGAAGACTGGGAAGAGAATGCATCATTCAAAGACGGTCTGAAGAAAGTAAAAAATCTTCCAGTGATCAACGATGTGGCTGAGCGAGGGGACAAACTCATTGAGGAGTTCAACGGCCGACACACCACAAAAGAAGAGCAACTCCAGTTCCTTCTGGGTGTTGTCTCGCAACACCGTAAGATGTTCCCCACATCGTCAAAGTCCTTACTAGCATCTGGACCACATTGAGTGCTTGGCAAGCATGATACCCCCGTCTATGAGCGGATAATACCCAGTGGTCTGACGAACCCTGGGGGGGATCCAGGGGCCTGATAGATAGGGACCTTGAGCCACCCCTAAATATTATTTGATTGGCTTCAAACTTTGCACACATTGTTTTCTACATAAATGGAACCAGAATCAGGCCAGGGAGCAAAGAAATTTCTACTTTTATTTTTTCCCCTATGGCAGTGGACCACCCTACTCCGCAGCCTTGCGGTCCTACCACTGTAGAAAATATAAGACTGGCATCTTCAGCAGCCTTTTGCTTTGTTAGTAAAGCTTCCATCAGCTCTACAAGATGCTTCTGCTGGGCTTGTATAGCCGCAGCTGTCTGTTCCTGTGTGCAGTGAGCCAGTTCCATCTGCCTTTCAAATTGACTGGACATCCAGCGCAACACTCTTGAGGATCCATCCTGAGGATTATTGTCCCTGCAAAGAAAGCAAAAGAAAAGCCCACCAAGTGCGGCACAAATTTTCTTTTTAAAACCTCACTAGCTTTCTGCAGAACAAACTCCCTTTCTCACTGGAATCCTTCTACACCCATGCCCAGTTACCCGTTACCTTTGCACGGTGTAGACTCAGACTTTGAGAAAGGAGTCTATCCTCCTGGGTCCTGGTCCTCCTGGCACGATTTGCCAGCGAAATCTCCACCGCTTCACCAGCAGCTTAGCAGATTTCTCGTTCCCCTTGTATTTTCCAGCTATGGCAAAACTTTCTGTTGTATTCCTGAAGTTTCTTTTCTTTTCTTTTCCCTCAGTTGGGATGTCCTTTTTGTATTCCAAGCGAAAAAAAATCCTGCCAACTACGCCACTTGTCACTCTCACAGTGGCCAGCCCAACGCCTAGGGCGCTGAGACTTGGTCTGCCTGTGGTGTTCCTGCCTCAGAGAGCGTGGGCTTGCTTTAACTCTGCAAGGCCTTCTGGGAATGTAAGTTCCTTTACCCTTTGAGCACAGATGAGTTGCAGTCGAGTGGTCTCAGGCAATGACAAGAATTTATTTTCCCCTTCCCAGCGGATTAAATGCAAGTGAATAACTCAGGACAAAACATGCCATACAATTGGCTTGAGGAAATTATACATGAACTCAGGTAAGTTAGCCTTGTCAGCTTCAGGCTTTAAACGTGCAGTGCTTGATACAAAACAAAACCAATGGTTTCAATCCTACCTAACCAACAGACAACAACTGATCCGTACTAGCACCTCAACCTCGCCCCCTTTCCAGCAACACCAAGGAGTACCCCAAGGATCCACGCTCTCAGCCATGCTCTTCAACATCTACCTACAACCACTCTGTTCAGTCATACGTACCCACAACATCAACTTCCATATATATGCTGACGATATCATGCTCTATGCCCCAATTACAACCACAAGCCCAACAAATACTCATCTTTCAGCATGCTTCTCCGAAGTGTCACACTGGCTACAAGAGAACAACCTATCCATAAACGAAGAAAACTGAAGCCCTCATAGTAACAAAAGCCCCAAACTTCACACCACCTACACACCTCAACATAGGACCCACAAGCATTCAAATACAGCCACAAATAAGATATCTAGGCATTATCATTGACCAAGCTCTTACCCTCAAGCAACAAATTACCAAAACCTCAGGAAATATATTCCATAAAGCGAAAACAATACAACGGCTCAGACCCCTCCTCGAACCTCAAGACTTCAGGACGGCGATGCAAGCTATGACACTCCCACATCTGGATTACTGCAACATAATCTACCATGGACTACCAGCCACACAGACCAACCCCCTCCGAACTGCACTGAACACCACAGCAAGAATCATACAGAAAGCAAAGAAAAGCGACCACATCACTCCAATTCTAAGAGACCTACACATACTTCCCTTAGAAGCAAGAACTAAGTACAAATCCATCCTACTCACCCACAAAGCCATCCATCAAGCACAGAATACCCAACTTCACACCCTACTAACCCGTCCAGCCCACGGCAAAGCAACTAGACAAGCCTCCAGCAACTACCTCACAGTCCCCCACAAAAGAACCAAATGCTCTCAACGGACATGCAACCGAGCATTTGAACTTTATGCGCCTTCCTTATGGAACTCACTACCGAGCCACCTCAGAAACAATAATGATCTACCGTCATTCAGAAAACAGCTAAAAACCATCCTATTCCAAGAATACTTCAAGACAACCCCCACCAAAAAATACACCAACTCCTGAACTCCCTCATCTTGCACCCCTGAACAACTGCTCTGTACTGTCCATGTCTAAAGTCTGTCTTATGTTGAAATCATCAATGTTGCCTACCTGGTGATGGTCCCACCCTGATACTTAATTCTCCCCACCCTTATATGTAACACCGCTTTGACCCGGTGAAAAGCGGGATATAAATACAGTTAAATAAATAAATAAAATAAACAACGGCTTCAATTAGCAAAGAAAATGTTCCCTTTTCTTCTGCTGCTTTTACCGTCTCTCACAGACACTGTTCAGCATAGGGAATTCACATGGTCAGCCAAAGATAATGTACAGTCCATCCGATCATCCACTATTTCATTATGGTCAGAGTCTCTCTGCATTTCCTCAGTATCAGGACTAGCAGGGTGTGGCAGTAAGCTGCTATCCTGATCTTTGAAACAAACAGTTTCTCTGAGCTCACGTGGTTTCTCTCGGTAACACTCTCCTGAGCAGGGTTGTAAACTACCATATATGCTGTAGTCTTTGTTCAGGGAGTTTGCTACTTTCTGGTAACTATAGGGAATTGCTTTATAGCTAGGTTCAAACTTGTACGAATTATTAAGCCTACCTTTTGGCTTTGAAAGGGAAGGAACTCTCCACTCTGCAGGGTTAGACTGGTTCTCAAACACGGCTTGTGTTTGCTTGCCTTTCAGCCTATTAACTTTCCCCTCAGACGTACCGGTATTCTCCCACCAGCCTGTCTCTCTCTTGGGAGCGTGTGAGCTTTGCCAAGCCTGCCTCTCAGGAAGATTCTTCTCTCTCCTGCCTTTGCCAGACAACCCCTGTCTTGGGTTGCTTCCTTCTGGCCTCAGGAATATAGCTCCCTTGGTTCTCACTCCACCTTGACTCCTTCTAGTCAGCGTGCTCCTTTGCTGGCTTCCTTTCTGGCTCTGACTCCAGTTCCTCCTCTGGCTCTGCCTCTCCCTCTGGCTCTGCTTGCTCCAAGCTAATGACCAGTTTTTATCATTGTAACTCTCAGGGCTTAGCTGTGCCCTGCCCTGAAACAGGTGAACCTCATTACCTCTTGAGCTAGGGAATACGTCACTGCAGGGCGTGTCTCTCCAGCTCGTGACTCTCTTTGTTTACTTCTGCTTTGCAAACACTGAGCCATGTGCTCAGACTGCCTGTCAGTTTCTGAAAGCAAATCCTCATCTTGCCCTATCTTTATAGGCTCTGAAGGGACTTCTTCATGACAGTTTATGTGCATGATGCAAGGATGGCGTGCTCAATGAGAGGATGGGACTTGTGTGTGTGTGTAATGAGGGGACAGGACGTGTTTATTTCTGTGATGCGGGGATGGTGTACTTGATGGGGGGATGGGGCGTGTGTGTGTAATAAGGAGATGTGAGTATGTTTGTGTGTGTGCTCATGTATAATGAGGGGACGGGGTGTGTGTGTGTGTGTGTGCATGTGTAATGACAGGACGGGGTGTGTTGATGTCTGATGCGGAGATGGTGTTCCTGATGAACGGATGGGGCATGGTGTGTATGTGTGTACATGTGTAATGAGGGGATGGAGTGTGTTTGTCTGATGTGGGGATGGTGTGCTCGATGAGGGGACTGGGGTGTGTGCGTATGTATGTAATGAGGGGACAGGACGTATTTATGATGCAGGGATGGTACATACAGTAAGCACACAAGAACATAAGAAATGCCATATTGGGTCAGTCAAGGTCCATCAAGCCCAGTATCCTGTTTCCAATAGTGGCCAATCCAGGTCTCAAGTACCTAGAAGGTTCCCAAAAAGGTACACAGGTTCCACAATGCTTGTCCAGGGGTAGGCAGTGGATTTCCTGAGTCCTCTTTAATAATGATTTATGGACCTTTCCTCCAGGATCTTGTCCAAATCTTTTTTAAACCCAGCTACACAACAGCTTTTACTACATTCTCCGGTAACAAATTCCAGAGTTTGATTACACGTTGAATGAAAAAATATTTTCTCTTGTTAGTCTTAAATAGGTTACACTGTAGCTTCAATGCATGTCCCCTAGTCTTTCTATATTCTGATAACGTAAACAATTGATCTACGTTTACCAGTTCCACTCCATTCATAAACCTCTATATCATCTCCCCTCAGCCGTCTCTTTTCCAGGTTGAAGAGCCCTAACCTTTTTAGCCTCTCTTCATAGGGGTATCCTTCCATCCCCTTTACCATTTTGGTGGCTCTTCTCCGTATTGTTTCTAATTCTGCTATATCCTTTATAAGATATGGCGACCAGAAATGCAACAATATTGAAGTTACAGTCACACCATGGAAAAATACAGAGGCATTATAATATCCTTGGTTCTATTCTCCATTCCTTTCCTTATTATCCCTAGCATTCTATTTGTTTTCTTGGCCGCCCCTACACTCTGGGCAAAAGGTTTCAACATATTATCCATGATGACACCTAAATCTTTTTCTTGTGTTGTGATTTCTAATGTAGAAACTTGCATCATGTAACCATAGTTTGGGTTGTTCTTTCCTAGGTACATAACTTTGCACTTGCCCACATTAAAATTTCATCGGCCATTTGGATGTCCAGTCTTCCAATTTATCAAAGTTCTCTTGCAATTTTTCACAATCCTCTTGTATTTTAACAACTTTGAATAATTTTGTGTCATCTGCAAATGTTATCATCTTACTCATTATTTCCAGGACATTTATAAATATGTTAAAAAGCAGCAGGCCTGGCACATATCCATGAGGTACTCCACTATTCACCTTTCTCCACTGAAAAAATTGGTCATTTACCCCTACTCTCTGCTTTCTATCTTTTAACCAGTTTCTGATCCACAATTGTACACTGCCTCCTATCGCATGACTTCTTAATTTTGCCAAGAATCTCTCATGAAGAACCTTGTCAAAGGCTTTCTGAAAATCCAGATACACTATATCAACCAGCTCACCTATATCTACCTGTTTATTCACACCTTCAAAAAGATATAACAGATTAGTAAGACAAGATTTTCCTTGGATAAATCCATATTGGCTTTCTCCCATAGTATTTACATATTCAGTAATTTTATTCTTTATAATGATTTCTTGGAGGGGAGGAGTAGCCTAGTGGTTAGAGCAACTGCCTAGTACCCAGAAGATCAACGGTTCAATTCCCACTGGCACTCCTTGTTACCTTGGGCAATCTGCTTCCAGTGATACATTGCCAAGAAAACCCAGAGGTACCTGGGTCACTATGAGTCAACACTGACTTGATGGCACTAAAAAAAAAAAAATGATTTCTACCATTTTGCCTGGTATTGATGCCAGGCTCACTGGTCTGTAGTTTCCTAGATCACCCCTAGAACCCTTTTTAAAAATTGTGACCATTCTCCACGCTTCGGGTACTACAGATTTTAATTATAGTTCACAGATTACTAATAGTAGGTCTGCAATCTCTTATTTCAGTTCTTTCAAAACCCTTGGATGTATACCATCTGGCCCAGGTGATTTGCTACTCTTCAGTTTATCAAATAGTTGTAATACATCTTCCCGGTTTATTGATATTTTTTTCAGTTCTTCAGCTACATCACCTTTAAATACCATTTCAGACATGGTTAACCTCTCTTCATCTTCCTCAGTAAAGATTGAAACAAAGAATTCATTCAGTCTGTCAACTATGGCCTTGTCCCCTCTTAGTGTCCTTTTTACCCCTCTATCATTTAATGGTCCAACTGACTCTCTCACAGGTCTTTTGCTATGAATGTACTTGAAAAATGTTTTTAATGCATTTTTGCTTCCACGGCAAACTTGCCAGTGCTAATGTTTCCTGTTTTCATCATTTGGCTCCTTTTTCCGCTTCTTGAAAGATTTATTTATTTTATTTTATTTATTTTTATTTCTTATATGCAATGCAATGTGTGCCTTCGAGTCAGTCCTGACTCCTGGCGACCCAGAAGCTCCTGGGTTTTCTTGGCAGTGTCACCGGAAGTAGATTGCCAGGCCTTTCTTCCGAGGCAATGGAGGGTTAAGTGACTTGCCCAAGGCCACAAGGAGTGCTAGTGGGAATCGAACCCTGGTTGCTTGGTTACCAAGCCAGTGTTCTAACCACTAGGCTACTCCTCCACTCCATTTCTTATATACCGCGCTATTAAAATCAGCGTGGTTTACATTAGAACTGAACATCGCAACAATGCATTAACAACACAATGTGCTTACATAGAACAGGGGTACAATCTTAAGGGGTAGAACTGGGGAAACTATTTACATGATATATACATAGAATTTACATGATATATACATAAAATTTACAGAGAGCTATATATACTAATCACTTATGATCTTCGGGATGAGCATAGCTAGGTCAGGTGGGAACCCAGGAGACAACTGTAGGGGGAGGGGTGGCTAACCATTCTCATGTTGGGTTAGGGCATTGGGATGGTTAAGGTGGGGGTTTAGTGCTTGCGGCTTGTGCTTTTTGGTACTAGTTTCAGGATAGTGAATTTGAAACAGATGGTGTTTTATTGCTTTTCTGAATGTGGTGAGGCTTGATATGGATCGAATAGAGGTGGGAAGATTATTCCAGGCTGCCGGTGCATAAATCGAAAAGGCTTTATAGGTAGTTGCCTTTGTGCATCTTGTGGTAAACTTAGGTACTGTTAACATGTTCAGTAGAGCAGGTCTTCTGATTCTGCTGTCGGGGATGTTGTTGATCAGTTTGCTGATCGATGTGGGAGACTGATTCTTCAGTGCCTTGAAAACCATGACTAGCACCTTGTATTGAATTCGGGCTTGTAGTGGTAGCCAGTGCAGATCTTTCATTACTGGAGTTATATGTTCCGATCTTGATACACCTGTAAGAACCCTAGCAGCTGAGTTCATAGCCAACCGAAGCGGGCTGAGGGTTGCTTGTGGGAGGCCATGGAGGATGGTGTTCACGAAATCCAGGTGTGGGATCACTAGGGCCTGAAATATTGTCCGATAGTCTGAAAAGTCAAGTAGTGGGCGGAGGTGGCGTAGGGTTCGTATCTTGTGGTATACTGATCTTGTAACGGCCTTTATGTGGGTTGTCATATCTAATCGCTGATCTAGGGTGATGCCTAGGTATCGGATTGTATCTCTTGTTTTGAGTTCGGCGTTATTAACTTGCAGGTAGGGTGGTGGGATGAACTTCTGGTTCCTTGTGACAAAGAGGACATCAGTCTTGCTGTGATTGATCCTCAGGTTTTGTGTGAGAAGCCATTCAGCAGTTGCATCAAAGCATCTGATGATAGGGGAGAAATCGGGCTGTTCGATAGAGAATGGAATATATAGTAGTATGTCATCAGCATACACTAGGCATTCTACGTTTAAGGAGTGGATCAGTGAGCAGATAGGCTGCATATAAATATTAAATAATAAAGCGGACAGTGAAGATCCCTGGGGTACTCCCTGCTTCTGTAGGAAAGGCTCGGAGGTCGTGTTGGCTGTCTTTACTTGCTGCTACCTGTTGGTTAAGTATGATTTGCATCATTGTAGTGCAGTGTCCTGTAACCTTTTTTCTTGGAGACGTTGCAATAGTATCTTATGATCCACAGAATCAAAGGCGGCTGCAATATCGAGAAATATAAGGACGAATCCTCGGTGTATATTGTCAATTCCTGTAATTAGCTTGTCGAAAAGGGTAGTTAAGATGGTATCTACCCTGTGCGATTCTCTGAAGCCGTGTTGAGCTAGATCGAGAGGTGACTCGGCATCAACATGCTGATGGATCTGTCGCTGGACTATTTTCTCGATAATCTTAGCAAGCAAGGGAATGCTCGATATTGGTCTGTACGATTCTACTTTGGATGTGTCCAGGCGACTATTTTTTAGCAGGGGCCTGATTGACGTATGTTTTAGATTTTGCGGGAAAATACCCATTAATAATGACTGGTTAGTTATATTGCATATTGCATGGCTTAGTTCGCGTCAAAGTTCTTTTATCCAGTTAGCTGGACAAGGGTCGTTAGGTGCCGTGGTGAGATTGATGGAAACAATGGTGTCTTCAATTTCTTTAGTAGATACTGCAGAGAATTTGAGCAGTAGGGTAGGCTTTGGTTTACTGAGTACATTGGTTAAATTACAGGTGGTTGAGGTCCTGCTGGATTGGATCATTTTTGATTGCAGGTAGTTCGAATAATCCTGGGGTTGAGGCATGAATGGGCTTGCTGGTGCTGGATCCCCTGTTAATGATTTTACTATATTAAATAGGTTGTGTGTCTTATTCAATGACCGTTTTAGAATGGTTGAATGATGTTGTTTCCTTTTTTCACTTATTTTCTCTCTGTGTAATGCCAAATATGAGTTATAGTTGTGGTAAGCTACGGTAGTCTGATTTCTGCGCCATCGTCTTTCGAGCTTACGTAGTTGTAAGAGGGATGCTCGAAGTTCAGTAGAGTACCATGGGGCATGTTCCCGTTTTCTAGGTACCTTGTTTGTGGGTGGGATACAGGCAATAGTTCTGATGCTATTGTTCCAATTCTCTACAAGTTCATCGGGGTCAAGGGTTGAAACATCTAGGCGTGGAAGTAGTTCAGCAAGTACATCCTCCTTGTTGAGTGGGCGGAATCGTGTTGTTAATGTTCTGGAATCGGGGGTGTTGGTCCTGTCGCTGTTCTTGGGGTGGCAGGTGATAGGTATGTAGAATTTGAGGAGATTATGATCAGACCAAGGTACTGGAGCTATAGAGGTCAATAGCTGAGGAGTGGTGTTGACTACAGACTGGGGGGCAAAAATAAGGTCAAGGATACTGCCTTTTGCATGCGTAGGGGAGTCGACGAGTTGCTTGTAGTCCAAGTCACATAGAGCTTCAAGGAAGGCTCTTGCTTGTGCTTCAGGCAGGGAGGGGAGGTTGAAATCTCCCATTAGCCAGTTTGAGGATCGTGGGTTATTTGGGTTGCATGCAAGGTTGATGATTGCTGGTAGGTCGTCAGAGGAAGATATCGGGGCTCTGTAGAGTGCATTGATTGTGCACTGATCGTTCGAAATTGTAATAGTGTCAAGGTGTGCTGAGGTTGATGCATCATTTAGTTTAAATTTCAATTCTGTTTTTGCGAGGATGAGAACCCCTCCTCCTTTCTGTTTATCTCTGTGGCAATTGTATGGTGAGAAACCGGCTGGAGTCATTTGATTGATGATCGCATTATCACAGCCTGTTAACCATGTTTCAGTAATCATTAACATGTCGAGGTTGTGGAATGTTATAAGGTCAGTGATTGCTGGCCATTTTTGGCGTATAGATCTTGCATTTATAAGCGCACACTTCAGTAAATGTTGTTGCTGGTGTTTATCCAGGTGGGGGTTTTTGATATTTTGTAGGGGAATATATAGTAGGTGCTGGTAAGGTGTGTTGGAGGTGTTATGAGCGGTTTGGTAGGGTTTCTCTGACCCTCTCCTACCATTACTGTGGAGGATTGGAATGTGTTTAGCACATGTATTGAATGCCTGACTGGGGAGTCCAGATGTGAGAAAGAAAATAGCCAGTGGTATGATTATAGACATCTCGGGGGATATTGGTGTGGGTCTCAGGTGAGATACGAGAAGCTATTAGGAGTGATTCAGTGGTATGGTATAGCTAGGCAGTTATGTAGTTAAGCGATATCCCAGCCTAAAAGAGGCTGGCTCACACCTTTTGGATTTAAATTCACTACGACGTAGTTTAACTAACTTCAGCGTTAATGAAATGGTTACAAGGAAGCAACAGTGTTAAATTGATACCATACAGTGAGACTCAAACAATGGTTACTTTGTTAATAAGTAAGGACTTACAAGGTTTAACTGTGTAGAAAAACAGGTCTGTCACACTTACATTACTTCAGCAATAGTCAGATGGTAGCTGATGGGTAGACTTGCCTTGTTCCTAGGCCTCCGCCTAAGGGCCACGCTAAAGGGCCCTCTGGCGAGGCCCGCAAGGCGCGGGCGCGCCTGATGGCGCGAACTTCTAAAAGTCCACGGTGCGCCCCGATTGGGCGGAAGATGAGCCGCTGCTGTTCTCACTGCCGGAGGCTCTATCCCCGTGCCGGGGAGAGCTGCAGATGGTGGTGGGGGTAGGGAGGATCACGCGCCTGATGGCGCGAACTTCTAAAAGTCCACGGTGCGCCCCGATTGGGCGGAAGATGAGCCGCTGCTGTTCTTACTGCTGGAGGCTCTATCCCCGTGCCGGGGAGAGCTGCAGATGGTGGTGGGGGCAGGGAGGATCACGCGCCCAATGGCGCGAACTTCTAAAAGTCCACGGTGCGCCCCGATTGGGCGGAAGATGAGCCGCTGCTGTTCTCACTGCCGGAGGCTCTATCCCCGTGCCGGGGAGAGCTGCAGATGGTGGTGGGGGTAGGGAGGATCACGCGCCTGATGGCGCGAACTTCTAAAAGTCCACGGTGCGCCCCGATTGGGCGGAAGATGAGCCGCTGCTGTTCTTACTGCTGGAGGCTCTATCCCCGTGCCGGGGAGAGCTGCAGATGGTGGTGGGGGCAGGGAGGATCACGCGCCCAATGGCGCGAACTTCTAAAAGTCCACGGTGCGCCCCGATTGGGCGGAAGATGAGCCGCTGCTGTTCTCACTGCCGGAGGCTCTATCCCCGTGCCGGGGAGAGCTTTTTTTGGCTACAATAGCCTCTCTGACCTCATCTTTAAACCATGCCGGCAGTGTTTTGACCTTCCTTTCACTTTTCTTAAAGCATGGAATACATCTGGTCTCTGCTTCCACAATAGTATTTTTAAAAACACCCATGCTTGATATAAATCTTTAATCTTTGCAACTGCTTCTTTAGTTTTTTTCTTAACTATTTTCCTCATTTTATCATAGTTTCCTTTTTGAAAATTAAAAGGTAGTACTGTGGATTTAGTTGCTGTCCTCGGGGGCGGATCTACTGCAAAACTAATGATCTTAAGCTTCAGGGCCTATAATCCTAGAGGAGGCCCAGACGTGACTTTAGTCCTCATTGCTTAAAAATTTTGGGTCTACTGTATGAGAAGGGTTTTTTTAATATAATATTAATATAGTGTAATTCAATACAAAATAATAGTTAAAATAAAAATTTGATACAGTTGATCATGGCACACTCCTACAACAACTGTAATTGTATGGAATCCAAGATACCATTTTCAAATGGTTTCAATCATACCTCACTGATAAATGACGGCAGATAACAAGTATGAGCGCCTCCAAACCATGCCAACAAACACAAAGGAGTACCCCAAGGTTCCACACTATCCGCACCTCTCTTCAACTTAAATCTCCAATGCTTCTGCTCAATCATCAAAAAACACCACATCCACTTCCACTTATATGCCGATGAAATTATGCTATACTGCCCAATCCACACAAAACAACCGACACACACACAAATTCAGGACTGCTTCATAGACAACTCCCATTGGCTTTCAGCAAACAACAAACAACCTATCAATCAACTACAAAAAGACCGAAGCTCTGTTCATTACAAGGGATTCCTCATTCACCCTTCCAACCACAAAAATACTAAACATTCAGATAAATGTTCAAGCCACTTAACCCTCCATTGCCTCAGGTATGCTTAGATTGTGAGCCCTTTGGGGACGAAGGAATAAAAGGTGCCTGTTAGAATATATATCTGTAAACTGCTCTGATACACATAGTAAAGGGAGGTATATAAAGTGCATAAACCATAAACCAGAGTTGAACTACCTCGGGATCACTCTCGACCAACACCTTTCCTTCAAAGCTCAAGTAATGAAGACAGTCAAAACCATCTACTTCAAAACGAAGACCCTACAACAACTCCGTCCCCTCCTCAAACCAGAAGACTTCCGATCAGCACTTCAAGCTCTCACTCTCCCCCATGCAGACTATTGCAACAGCATCTACCAAGGCCTACCACAAGCACCCTCCTCCCCCTCCAAACTGCTCTACACACTGCAGCATGTACAATCCAGGATGCTGCTAAACATGATCACATTACCCCCATTCTAAAACAGCTCCACTGACTTCACCTTCACAAAAGAATCAAATATAAATTACTGCTCCTTACATAAAGCACTAGACTCCCACTCAACCACCCACCTTCAATCCCTCCTTCAGAAACTCATTACAAACTGACCATGAAGAACTTCTATAAAACAACAAATTCATCATACCGCACTCTAAACCAAAATTCAACCAACAAATCTGCCACAGAGCATTTGAATTTTATGCACTGTCCCTTTGGAACTCCCTGCCAGACACAATAAGGAATATCACCAACCTCCCCTCCTTCGGCAGACACCTGAAAATCCTCTTATTCCATGAACACTTCGGACCTTCCACCTAACTCCCCCCCCCCCCCCGATATGACACCATCAAGACAGATTCTGCACATGTAAATAGTTAAAGAATATACTATTGAGACTCCGGAGCTCTGTCTGCCTTTTGGGTCCTGCGTGTGGAACGGGAAGCATTTCAGAAAATACTACCCTGGAAAATCTGGATTTCAGCATCCTACCTAAAAACCTAAATTTGGCCTGCAGAACCTCTCTCCCACACTTTCCTATGTCATTGGTACCAACATGTATCAAGATAGCAGGCTCCTCCCCAGTACTATCTATCTAAAACCTTGTCTACGTGGCACATGAGGTATACTACTTTCGCACCAGAAAGGCCACCCAGCTATCTACATGTCTAATGATCGAATCACCAAATATAACGGCTGTCCTAACCCTTCCTTCACGAAACCTCCTCCATGCGAGAGGGTTTTACATCACCTGGAGGATAGGTCCTAGCTACATGATCATTTCCTACTACACCAAGGTGATGCTTTTCTTTCTCATGACCTCTCTCCTCTCCGCCCATGCGGACACTAGCGCTCAGGTAGAATGGGCACGCAAACCCCCTGGAACCGGCAGGTTCTGCAATAAATCTGCTGAGACAACAGCCTCCTTAACCAGCACCCCAATGCAGATTTAGCCACCGTATCACCTTGCACAGACAAACAGCAGAAAAGGATGGTCTGACGTACAAAAAGAATTTGTAACCTCTAAGAACAGGAGAGGCACCCTCAGAACCATTTCCCTGACCCTGCTCCTTATAGGAGGGCAGGCAACCTTCTGGCTCACATGAAAGGCAGAAATCACAGGCCGAATGGAAAAGGCCTCCTCAGAAAAGACAGATCTTGACAAGACAGAGTCAGCAGATCAGAATCCTTCTCACAGAACAAATCACAACCAAGAAGACTGTCATGAGCATCAAATCCTAAAGAGTAGCATGCTTGAATGGCTCAAAGGATTCCGACACCAGGGTACTGAGCACTAAAGATGGATCCAAGGAAGGAATCACTGACTGGAGGGGAGGATACAGGCACCAAACCCCCTGACGAAGATGCAAAACATCCGGGTGTAAGGCTAGAAACTTACTAGCCAACGGACCTCTGAAACAGGCCAAAGCTGCTACCTGAACCTTTAAGGAGCTAAGAGAAAAGGCCCTTCTCCAGACAGTCCTCCAAAAAGGCCAACAGAGACAGCACCTTGACTGCTTCAGGAGCCAGCTGCCATACGCTGCATCAGACCAACACTTATGCCAGGTTGGTAGACCTCCTCCGGACTCTGAGCAGAATGGAAAACCACCGCCGGAGAGTAGCCTGTATGAGCTGCCTCCTTACAGGAATCAAGCCATAAGTGAGAAGGGAGCCGGATCCTCCAGGACAAGCAGCCCCTGACACAATAAATCAACATGATGGCCCTCGCCTTGAGGCGGTTGATGGACCACACCACTTCCCTGCAGTTCAAATGGTTCTGGGCCTTAGGGTTTTGACAATGGGCTCCCCAGCCAAAGAGACTGGCATCCATTATCAGCAGGATCTAGGAGAAATCATCCAGCAGTACACCCTTCCTCAAATGACAAGCTGCCGCCACCACCGCAGCCTTGTCTTCACCATCAATGGGAGCAGAAGTCTGCGGTCAAACTCCTGAGAACGCGGGGAGTGGCCACATGTAAGCATACGCCTATGACACCATCTCTAAGGTTGCAGCCATCAATCCAAGGAGCAGAAGATAATCCCAGATTCTGGGGGCCTGCTGTGCACAGAACAGTGCCAAGCAATCCAACAGTCTTCTGACTTTCTCCTCTGGCAGGAAAACTCTGTTCACTCAAGTGTCAAAGTGTGCTCCCAGAAACCTCAAGGACTAGGAAGGCAGAAGCTGTCTCTTTTCCTGAGTGATCACCCAGCTGAGGCTTTCCAAAAAAGGACACTACTCAGGATGTCACCCAAGATGCTTCTGACAGGGAATGGGCTCTGATGAGCCAGTCATCCAGATAAGGATGGACATAGATCCCTTGGCACCGCAGCTGTCACCACTATGATCTTGGAAAACATCCTCGGGCAGTGGAGAGCCCAAAAGGGAGGGCAGTGAACTGAAAGCGAGAGCCAAGCATTGCAAAATGCAGATACTTCTGCTGATCCACCTGGATCAGGATACAAAAATACACTTCATCCAGAACTAGAGAAGCCAAGAATTCCCCTCAGTGCACTGCTTGAATCAAAGAGCGCAAGATTTTTTTTGACAGCACAGGACGTGCAAGTGCTCGTTGACCCCCCCCCCCCCCAGAGGTCCAGAATGGGATGAAAGGAACCGTCCTTCTTTGGCACTACAAAATAGATGGAGTATCTGCTCTTGCCCTGCTTGACTACTGGGACAGGCACCACCACCTTTAGGTGTAGCAACTTGTCCAAGGTGGTCCGCACCGCATAGCCGAACTGAATGGTGTCTAGCATCCAAAGATCCTTGGTAACCCGGGCTCATTCCTGAAAGAGGCGGCAAAGCCTGCTGTCCACTGGAGGCACCAGGAAATGGGCCCCCAAACCTTCACTGCATAGTCTGGGAGGGTTTTCCTCTGGAGGGGACTGAGCCCCTAGGCCCATGTGTTCCACAAAAAGACTGAGAATTAACCCAAGGCTCTGAAGTAGAGGGGAAGATAGGCTTTTCAGGTCAGTAATGACGATAGTCCCGAGACTCCTGGGAATCCAGATAGCACATCCTTGGTGGTTGGACATAGGCTGACGAGAAAAGGACACTAGCCCACTTCACAAGCCCCTTGGACCTGTCTTTCGGGAGGTGGTAAGATTCTGTCTCACCTAGGTCCTTCCCCAGCTTCTCCAAATCAATTCCAAACAGAAGCTTCCTCTTAAAGACCAGTTGAGTCAACTGGGCTTTGGAGGATGTGTCCGCTGCCCAGTGCCAGAGCCAAATCCAAACGCCATGACACTGTCATCAGAGCACCAACCCTGACAACAAAACGTACCAAATCATACATGGCATCAGAAAGGAAGGCCATAGCCGACTTCAAAAGAGAGGTAGCATCATCAGGCGAAAGAACTGAATCCACCTGAGCAGGGCTTGAGATGTCAGGCTGATACATACCCCCAGCTATAAAATAGCAAAATAGCCACCATCATGGCAAACTGGCTCCTCAGCAAGGAATCCACCTTGTGGTCCAGAACATCCTTTAAGGCCGATCCACCTCCCACAGGAAAGGTGGTCCATCTGGTAATGGACGTGACTTGCATATTCACCTTGGGAATGTCAAACCACTTGCCACGCTCCTCCTCTGGGAGAGCGTAGATCTTCTTATACACCCTTAACCCTTTGGGTAAAGTGACAGGTGGAGTCCCACTCCAACCAGAGCATATCCCAGATCACTTTCAGAAAGGGGAAGACAGAATGGATTTCAGTAGCCTTGAAGGAGCAGGTGTATCTTTGGCTCCTGCTCCATGCTGAAAGCATCCATCAAGTTGATGGAGGATGAGAACCTGGTAATCAATGCCACCAGTTCCTCTTTCCTGAATAGGTGCATTACGCAGGCCTCTGCAGAATCTTCTGAAAATGATAGTACTTCCTCATCCTCATAGTCGACATCTCAGATAGCTTTCAACTGTTCCACATCTCCTGAGGGTGCCCCATCCTGGAGACTCTTAGCCAAGGCAATCGAACAGGGCTTCCACTTTCAGCATGCCCGGCACGAGACTGTGTCTGGGGACACCCAAAGGACACAGGGTCTGAATTTCCACATCATAAGGACCAGGCCTGTTGCAAAAAGGAAAAGAATTCTGGGGAGGACAATCCAAGATCCAGAAGCTCTCCTCTCGGATAAGAGTCCCTTACACCAGAGAGCATAGCTGCCACAGACCCCCTAGAGGACAAAG
Source organism: Ichthyophis bannanicus (assembly GCA_033557465.1). Taxonomy (NCBI): domain Eukaryota; kingdom Metazoa; phylum Chordata; class Amphibia; order Gymnophiona; family Ichthyophiidae; genus Ichthyophis; species Ichthyophis bannanicus. The sequence goes on along the minus strand of CM066032.1, from coordinate 1,752,550,761 downwards.
AGCGGTGCACAGTACAGTTGCTGGAGTCTCCGACCAGCTGAATATCCTTACTCATTCATCACCTCCTGCCCTGATGCAGATAAGGGTGAACTAACTGCATCCCCCTCGCTGAGAGGGAGAAAGCATGCCCTCCAGGGGAGACTCAGAAGCTGCCATGCAGGATTCTACAATACAAGGATGAGATTCTACAATACAAGGATGAGGCTCCTTGCTTGCCACAGGTCATACAATGTTTCCTATAAGAAGACATGGAGACTTAGAGTAAGTATCACAAGAGCACACAAGTGTTAAAGTTGCATCAGGACACAAGTGACTGTTAACTGTGCTTCTACATTATGTGCTTTAAAGGCACTAGGGAAGGAACGTGCCTTGGAACCACTTAAGCAGAACGTGCATTAGGACTGCGCAACCACCAGGTGCACAATAGGCAAAAACGTTATTAACACGTGCAGAAAACAGCAGAAAACTCACACACAGCATCAGTGGTCACTAGCAGTCCACCCTGAATTGCATCCCTCAGAGATGGAACCGGGAGCCCCCGACAAGGACAAAACCTTGTACTCACCCCGAGAGCTCCAGGTGTAGGATCCATGCCGGGCTCAGCTCTACTCCTCTGAAACTGCTTCACTGGATGGGTTTATTTTTAACAGCACTGTGTGAAATGTGGCTGGCAGGCAGAACTCTCAGAGAGCCTTCTGCAATCTTCAGAAGAGAGCAGGGGGAAAAAGAGGAGGGGGGAGGGGGCGTTGAGGTTGTGTGAGGCTGTACTCTTCCAGATCCTTCCAATTTGTGGCTGCTCAACAGGCCCTTATCATGATATGGTCATCGAGATGAGCTAATTTTTCCTCCTCCTATGGCTACTGAAAAGACAGTAGTCTAGTGGAGCCTCCCATGTCGTGTTCATGTGAGAGAGTCACCTTTCTGTATACAAGGTGGTCATTTACAAGCATATAATTAATCTCTTTTTCTCTTGATCTTCAGATTTTCTACAGAGAGGAGGAAATCTATCCACCATCTGCTGGAGACAAAGAAATACTGAAGGGATCTCTTGAAGGACTAGAAAAAGGGACTGTTACTTCTGGAGAGAGATCTGCAACTGTGAGTATATACTTCTGGTAATTTTCTAAAAGGAATTCTTTGTATTAAAGGTAATTAATCTGTGAATCCACTATTTTTGTTAAATCAGTCAGGTCCTAGTAGCAGCAGTTTAAATTTAAAACACAGAGGAGATCTTTCTGGTTACATTTCATACCCAGCAGAGAGCTTGTAGTTTACATTTAATAGTCACTCAGGGCCTAGCATCAGAAAATTACTTTTAGTTTTAAAACACAGAGGAGAACTTTCTGGTTACATTTCATACCCAGCAGAGAGCTTGTCGTCTAAATTTCATAAGAAGTTAGAGCCTAGCAGCAGCTAAGAGCTATAATTTAAATCAAATCAGAATATAGGTTACCTCAGCAGCACAAGACTGGGTACTGTGTAGCAGCCCTCTTTTAATAAGTGTTATTTCTCTCCCTCCCCACACCCACCCACCCCTGGGATAATCGTAGCTTTATAGGTACTTACACATCTTAAAAGACAGGAGGTGCTCTCAGGTGAAGCTCATTACCCAAATCAGTCATACATTAAGGACCTGAGATTAGTTAAGCTTCAGGTGAACAAGGTATATTACACGTATTAGGTACAGTTTTATTAGTATAAATATCCATAGCAACCCTTAGTAAGTAAAGAACTTAAATCTAAACACAAACTTAAAACTAAGATGCAGACAGCAGTCCAGCAGCGGGATGGGGGCTTTCCAGTCATTTGCATTGAGTGTCACATGTATGATTTTCTCCCAGTTGGTGAGAGGTCTTACGTGTGCACTAGGTGCAAGGAGCTCTTTGCTCTCAGGGAACGAGTCCGTTTTCTAGAGGCTAAAGTAGCAGACTTGGAAAGCATAAGACAGACAGAGAGGTACATAGACGAGACCTACAGGGATATAGTCCTGAAGTCCCACCTCCAGTCTGGCAGCATCCCTGTTGCCATGGAGGAGAGAGAGGTCACGTGACAGGAGAGCATCACCCTGGTGTGGCAGGAAGTGAACCTGTAACTAGGACCTGTCCTCCAGGTGATGTAAAACCCTCTCGCACCGAGGACGTTTCTTCGGGGCCATGTGCCCATGAGGGAAGGGTTAGGACAGCCGTTATAGTTGGTGATACGATCATTAGGCATGTAGATAGCTGGGTGGCTGGTGGACGTGAGGATCGCCTGGTAACATGCCTGCCTGGTGCGAAGGTAGCGGACCTCACGCGCCACCTAGATAAGGTCTTAGATAGTGCTGGGGAGGAGTCTGCTGTCTTGGTACATGTCGGTACCAATGACATAGGAAAATGTGGTAGGGAGGTTCTGGAGGCTAAATTTAGGCTTTTAGGTAGGAAGTTGAAATCCAGAACTTCCAGGGTAGCATTCTCCGAAATGCTTCCTGTTCCACGTGCAGGACCCAAAAGGCAGGCAGAGCTCCGGAGTCTCAATGCGTGGATGAGACAATGGTGCAGAGATGAGGGTTTTGGATTTGTTAGGAACTGGGGAACATTCTGGGAAAAGGAGGGGCTCTTCCGAAGGGATGGGTTTCACCTTAACCGGGATGGAACCAGGCTGCTGGCATTAACCTTTAAAAAGGAGATAGAGCAGCTTTTAAACTAGATATTAGGGGAAAGCCAACAGTCGCCCAAGAGCGGATGGTTCGGAAGAATGTATCTTTGAAGGATACTACCAAAAGCAGAGAGGTTCCACAAAAAAGTAAAGTAACCCAAATGCCCTCAAGTATGGAGCAGACAGAGCTTAAAGATCCCAAATTACCCATGTCTAACAATAGCCAAATTAATATGAATAAAATACATTCTCTAAAATGCTTGTATGCAAATGCTAGGAGTCTAAAAAATAAGATGGGAGAGTTAGAATATATAGCACTAAATGAAAGGTTAGATATGATTGGAATATCAGAGACATGGTGGAAGGAGGACAACCAGTGGGACACTGTGATACCTGGGTACAAACTATATCGTAATGATAGAGCTGATCAAATTGGTGGAGGGGTTGCTCTCTGTTAGAGAGGGCATTGAGTCAGAAAGGATTAAAGTTTTGCAGGAAACAAAATCTGCTGTAGAATCTATATGGATTGAAATTCCATGTAAAAGGGGGAAGGCAATGGCAGTGGGGTTGTACTATCGAGCGCCTGGCCAGAATGACCAAATGGATGATGAAATGCTCAAAGAAATCAAGGAAGCTAACAAATGTTACAGCACAGTAATAATAATGGGTGATTTCAACTACCCCGGTATCGACTGGGTCAGTGTCACGTCAGGACAAGCTAGGGAAATAAAGTTCCTAGATGAAATAAATGACTGCTTCTTGGAGCAGCTGGTTCATGAACCGACCAGAGGGGAAGCCATATTAGACCTAATCCTTACTGGAACACCAGATCTAGTGCAAGAGATAAGGTTGTTGGGGCCACTTGGCAATAGTGATCATAGCATGATTGCCTTTGATTTAATTAGTGGAGGAGGGATAGTAAGGAAATCCACAGTACTACCTTTTAACTTTCGAAAGGGAGACTATGATAAAATGAGGAAGACAGTTAAGAAAAAACTAAAAGGAGCAGTTGCAAAGGTTAAAGATGTACATCAGGCTTGGCTGTTGTTGAAAAATGCTATCTTGGAAGCCCAGACCAGCTGTATTCCACGCTTTAAGAAAAGTGGAAGGAAGTCCAAAAAACTGCCAGCATGGTTTAAAGGTGAGGTCAGAGAGGCTGTTGTTGCCAAAACAGCATATTTCAGGAAATGGAAAAAAGAGCCAAACGACGAAACCTGGAAACAGCACAAGCACTGGCAAGTCAAATGCAAGGCATTGATAAGGCAGGCAAAGGGAGAATTTGAGAAGAAGCTTGCTGCGGAAGCAAAAACACGAAGTAAAGACCTTTTCAAGTACATTCGTAGCAAAAAACCTGTGAGAGAGTCAGTTGGTCCATTAGATGATAAAGGGGTTAAAGGAGCACTAAGAGGCGACAAGGCAATAGCGGAGAGACTGAATGAATTCTTTGCTTCAGTCTTTACTGAGGAAGATGTAGGAATGCTACCCATGACTGAAGTGGTATTTAAAGGTGAGGAAGAATTGAAGGAAATATCGATACATCGGGAAGATGTATTACAACTATTAGATAAGCTGAAGAGTAGCAAATCACCTGGGCCGGATGGTATACATCCAAGGGTGTTGAAAGAACTGAAATACGAGATTGCAGACCTGCTATTAGTAATCTGTGAACTATCATTAAAATCATCTCTAATACCTGAAGATTGGAGGATCGCCAATGTAACACCAATTTTAAAAAGGGTTCCAGGGGTGATCCGGGAAACTACAGACCGGTGAGCCTGACATCAGTACCAGGAAAAATGGTAGAAACCATCATAAAGAATAAAATTACTCAGCATGTAGATAGTCATGACCTAATGGGAGACAGCCAACATGGCTTTAGACAAGGAAGATCTTGTCTTACTAATCTGTTATGTTTTTTTGAAGGAGTGAATAATCAGGTGGACAAAGGTGAGTCGGTTGATATTGTGTATCTGGACCTTCAGAAAGCCTTTGGCAAGGTCCCTCATGAGATACTTTTGGCAAAACTAAAGAGTCATGGGATAGGAGGCAGTGTACTATTGTGGATCAGGAACTGGTTAAAAGATAGAAAGCAGAGGGTAGGGCTAAATGGCCAATTTTCCCAATGGAGAAAGGTGAATAGTGGTGTACCCCAGGGATCTGTGCTGGGTCCGCTGCTTTTTGACATATTCATAAATGACCTGGAAAGTGGAATAACGAGTGAGGTTATCAAATTTGCAGATGATACAAAACTATTTAAAGTTGTTAAAACCCAAGAGGATTGTGGAAAATTGCAAGAGGATCTTGATAAATTAGAAGACTGGGCATCAAAATGGCAGATGAAATTTAATGTGGACAAGTGCAAGGTTATGCACCTAAGGAAGAACAACCCAAACTGTGGTTACACGATGAAAGGTTCCACATTAGGAACCACCACCCAGGAAAAAGATTTAAGCGTCATTGTGGATACCATGTTAAAACCCTCGGCCCAGTGTGCAGCGGCGGCCAAGAGAGCAAATAGAATGCTAGGTATGATAAGGAAAGGAGTGGAAAATAAAACAAAAGATATTATAATGCCTCTATATCGTTCCATGGTGAGACTGCACCTTGAATATTGTGTGCAATTCTGGTCGCCGTATCTTAAAAAGGATATAGCGATTTTAGAAAAGGTTCAGAGAAGAGCCACCAAAATGGTAAAGGGGATGGAAGGATACTCCTATGAAGAAAGGCTAAAAAGGTTAGGGCTCTTTAACCTGGAAAAGAGACAGCTGAGGGGAGATATGATAGAAGTCTATAAATTAATGAACGGAGTGGAACGGGTAAACGTAGATCGATTGTTTACCTTATCAGAATATAGAAAGACTAGGGGGCATGCAATGAAGCTACAGGGTAAACTATTTAAGACTAATAAAAGAAAATATTTTTTCACTCAATGTGTAATCAAACTCTGGAATTTGTTACCAGAGGATATAGTAAAGGTTGTTAGTGTAGCTGGGTTTAAAAAAGGTTTGGACATGTTCCTGGAGGAAAGGTCCATAAACCATTATTAAGAAGGGACCCAGGATATCAATGCTTGAACCAATACAAGCATTGTGGAACCTGTGTCCCTTGGGGAAACTGCTAGGTACTGTGATGCAGCAGACCAGCGGGGAATAGAAGAAAATGGTTTAAACACGAAAAAAGGCATGCACAAGCTGCAGTATTCTCGGGAACCTGATAGGGGGAGCAAGAAGGACCTCCGGAAGACTGAAGATCCATGCCCCACAGGGTGTGACCTAAAGCCAGCCAGCCTCCAATCCAGGAAGGCAGGAACTCCTTTTAAAGAAAGTCTGGAAGACTGTAGAGAGAAGTGGCGGTAAAGAGGAAGGTGGCTGTAGAGGCAGAAGTGTCAGTAAAGCCAGAAGCAGCAGAGAAAGCAGCAGAGAAGTTGCAGAACCTTCAGAAGCCGGAGAAGTAGCAGAAACTGCAGAAGCTGGAAAAACTGCAGAAGCTACAGACGTTGCTGGAGAGCAGGAAAGAGGTACAGGCCAGAGAGACCTGAAAGGACAGAGAATACAGAAGGATCCAGGAGTTTCAGGAACGTGCATGCCGTACTGTGACTGCTGTGGGAAAAGCCCAAGCCATATTGCAGGAGCAAGGCAGATTCTCACCAGGAGTAGGCCTCAAGCCTCGTACCCAAGAAAGAAGCCAGAGTTACAAGGTAACCCATACTTTGTTGGAAACAGCCTTCAGAGGGCTAGTGTATGGAGAGGACAAGAAACAGAAGCTCCCTGTTCATGTCCCACTTCTCAGGAGACAAGGTATGAAAAGCTTTTATTAAATAAGAAACTTTTAAATAAGCAAGGTTGGCAGGAAGCGAATGTAAGACCTTTGAAGAGAGAAGGATACTTACACTGTAGAACAGCTCATGACCGACGCCCTACGCTGAACCCCAGGCACTGGGAGGTCATACAGCATTTGTGTGAAAAGCCTGATTACAGCTTCCCCAGAACCCTTGACTCTGTGTCAGATACATTAGAGCAGGAACCGATGCAAGTGGAAGTGGTAGAGCCCCTTTCTGAGGAAAAAATGGATTGTAGCTTTTGTACCACTGGAAGCTTGGAATCCTTGTGTAGCAAGTGAGCAGTAAACTTGTGTAATTAGGAAAACTTGTTTTGTATCCCCTCTGTGAAGAAAACAGTTTTTGCTTTTGAACTTGAGTTGTACCTTTTTTCTAACCTAATGTAAGGACCTTTCTTTTGTTGTTTGAATCTGATCCTTTGAACCTTTTTTGCAAGACAAGGGAAATAAAGCCTTATTTTTCCCTCCACTCGAAGACCTGTGTTCTCTGGGTATTTGGTAATAAGGACGCTACCAAGGCTATACATCACTGGGCCCTAGAAAATACTTACCAAACCCAACCTTATTCTCAATTGTGTCCGACCTGCCTTGGAGCCCATTAGCCACCAGGGTGGCGTCGCGACAGTACATATGACCTAGATTGGCCACTGTTGGAAACAGAATACTGGGCTTGATGGACCTTGGTCTGACCCAGTATGGCATATCTTATGTTCTTATGTTATGTTCTCTGGTGGCTGAGGTGAATAGAGGCATAGGAGTGATTTTCATACCTAGCTGAGGTAGTTCATTAGGTTTTTTTCTCCACCAATCTGCTGGTAGGGGAACTCAACCCACTTGTCTGGACTCTTCTAGGAGGATGATATGGAATAGCAAGTTATAAAATAACACTATGCAAGCATTGTGGGAGATTGTTGTAGGCCACACAAACTTAGTGGCTCAAAAAGTCTTATTTTCCCTGTTTGTGAGCCACTTTACTTTGATATTGTAATTTGTCCAGTGGGCTGCAGTAAATTGGCTCATGGGTTACATGTTGTGTACTGCTGCTCTAGGGTATAAATGCTGAGGTCAGCCTTTTTCAACTGAAAGGAGGCTCTGGAGCAAAGGATCATAGAATGAAGATGAATGGGGCTAAATCAAGTGCAATTAAGAAAATATTTCTTTACAGTAAAGATAGTGGATGCATGGAATAGCCTCCTAGTGGAAATAGTAGAGACAAATATCTAAATTTAACATTGCATGGGGCAATCAGAGGATCTCTGAGGGACAGAAAGGGACTGTAGAGTTGAGAGCAGGATGTGGATGGTCAGACTAGATAGAACATGATGGCAAAAAAAGACTATATGGCCTATGTTTCTATGCATGTGGGTTCTAAAATATGCTCAAAGTTGCTTTAGAGTTGCTTAGAAAGGTGAACTAAAACTATAATTTCCCTTCCAGTGGGAAAGAGTCCGGGAGGGATGGTACAAATGCAAGCACTGGCCCCCAGACAGGCACCTGGTCTCAACTGAGCAGAAGGTTGGAGGTCTAGAGATTAATAAAGATAAATTAGACTTACCTGCTAATTGTTGTTCCTTGAGGAACTCCAGTCCAGTCCCGCACCTCTGGGTAGTGTACCTCTTCCAGCAGCTTGGAGGCTGAGCCTATCATCTTTTTGATGACATTAGTGTACATATGCAGCTGGCATCGCCCACCAGCCCCAATACCTATTGACAAAGCAGACTCAGAGGAGCAACAAATAAGTAGTTAAACATGCAACAAACACTTCTACATCTAAATAAACTAGTATCCCCTCCATCCCCTGGGAAGGATACCCCGTCCTGTCCCCCCCCCCTCCAACCAGCAGGAAACGAGCAACCGACAGCTCTTCTGGTCTGCCCCTCCCCCAAACACTGATTACACATCCCTCCCTGGATCCTCCTGGCCACTTCCTCCACCAAGGGAACCAGCTTCAGGACCGGGGTGTGCACAGATCATCACAGGAAGCACTCAGGGAGGGTTTTGGGACTGGACTGAAGTTCATCAAGGAACAACAATTAGCAGGTAAGTCTAATTTCTCTTTCCTTATCGTCCCTCCAGTCCAGTCCCACACCTCTGGGATATATCAGAGCAGTTAAACTAATGGGAGGGACCTGCACAACCAGCCTGAAGCACTGCCAATCCAAAACGAGCATCCCCCGCCGCCTGGACATCCAGGCGAAAATGTTCAGAGACGTATGCCACTCTGCAGATCTCCACCAGCAGAACTAAAGTATACTCTGCCCATGAGGCTGCCTGAGCCCTCATGAAATGCGTCTGCAACCCCGCCGGCACTGTTCTACCCTTCAAGATGTATGCTGATGTGATTGCATCACTGATCCATCTGGAAATGGAGGCTTAGCTGCCGCCTCACTTTTGCACGACCTGCCAAACAGAACCAACAGACTGTCCGATCTCCGAAAAGACAATGCCCTTTTCACATACCTTCGCAGGACTCTCTTATCATCCAGGTGGCACAGCTGTGGAGTGGCATGGTCCATACCCGCTCTCGCCCACATCCACGCTCGCCAGAGCCGGTAAGGAAACGGCCTGATCTACATGAAATGCTGACACCACCTTGGCAAAAATGAAGGTACTGGGTGCAGGACCACTTTCTCCTTGGAGAAGGAAGGCATGGCTCCTGGCATGACAGGGTCCAAAGCTCCAAAATCCTGAATGCCGAGCAAATCGCCACCAGGAATACCATTTTCAGAGCCAAATCCTGTAGGAAAACTCAACTCAATGGCTCAACGGGTTCCCCCAGACAGCACCAGATTGAGATTCCAAGGCGGTACCACTGCCCTCTTTGGCAGACGGAGGTGGGTCACCACCCCTAGAAAGCTCAGCACATCTGGGTGTGTACCCAATGGCACCCCGTGGACTTTCCTGCGATAACCAGAAAATCACCCCAGTTGCATCCTCAAGGAACTGGCAGCTAGACCCTTATCAAAACCGGATTGCAAGAACGCCAAGATGTCCGGGATGGAGGCAGTGGAAGGGCGCAGCTGCCTCTCTCCGCACCATGATTCAAAGATGCGTCCTACGCCAATGCACAACAGGTTTGTAGACCACCTCTAGGCCTGTAGCAAGGTCACTACCCCGAGCCTGATTATCCTTTCTTCTTTAACCTCGCCCTTTCACGAGCCATGCCGTGAGCGAGAATTGATCCACCTGAGGCATGCAAAGCTGCTCCTGTATCAAGAGGTCCTTCTGAACTGGATGCCACCACAGTCAATCCGCCAGTATCCGAATCAGGTCAGCATACCATGGGCACCTCGGCCAGTCTGGTGCTACCAGAATCACAAATCCCCGGTGCGCCTCTAGCCATTGCACTAACCGGCCTATGAGCGCCCACAGGGAAAAACAGAGAAGACCCTCTTCGAGACACTGCTGAATTAGAGCATCCAGGCCTTTGGACTTCTTCTCTTCTTCTACTGAAAAACCGGCAGGCCTTGGCCGACTCGAACATTGCCATTAGGTCCATGACCAGTGTGCCCCATTGGCGGACCACCTGCTCGAACACCTCCTGATTGAGCTGCCACTCTCCGGGGTCCATGCGCACTCGGCTGAGGTAGTCTGCCATCACGCTGTCAACTCCTGCTACATGTGCCGCTGATAAAGCCTGGAGACGAATCGTTGCCCATCCGAATAGAACTTCGGTCTCCTCCTCCAGGGCTGCACTGCCTATGCCTCCTTGCCAGTTGATGTAAGCCACTGTGGTCACATTGTCCGAGAGGACTTGGACCACCTTCCCCTGCAACCATGGCTCGAAACTTTCTAGCGCCAAGGTCACCGCTCGCATCTCAAGCATGTTGATCGACCACAGGGCCTCCTGCCGACTCTTGTCCCTGAACAAAGCATCCTTCACAATGGGCTTTCCAACCTGACCAGCTAGTCATCTGAGGAACCCACACCAGGGACTCCTTTCACATGCAATCACCAACTGAGGGCTCTCCTGGCGCTCTGTGGGCAGGGGATTACTTGGGACAGGGGTTGACTCTGAAGGGACCATCGACAGAGCAGAGCTCTCTACAGCAATTGCATATGTGCCCTTGCCCATGGGACTAGCTCAAGAGTGGCCGCCATGGTCCCCAGAACCTGCAGATAATGCCACGCTGATGGTCTTGCCCTCTTCAGGACCTGCCATATCAACTGTCGTAGTTCCTGCTCCAGGTGAACTGGCAGGAAATTCCTGCCCACGCGGGTATCAAAGCATGCTCTCAAATACTCTAGCTCCTGGGCTGGCCGTAACTGGCTCTTGACCCCAACCGAGACTTTGAAGGAACTCTCCCACCTGCGCTGTTGCTCTTTTTGCTATCGTCCCTGGACTTCGCCTGGATCAGCCAATTGTCTAGGTACGGGTGGACAAGAACCCCTTCCTTGTGGAGAGCTGCAGCCATCACCACCATGACCTTGGTGAAGGTATGGGGGGTGGTCGCCAGACCGAAGGGCAACACTCAAAACTGGAAATGGCCCTTTGGCACTGCAAAGCGGAGAAACTGCAGATGTTCTGGATGAAAGGGAACATGCAGATATGCCTCTGTGAGATTGAGAGTCACCAAAAATCTCTGTTCCCTACTGCCATTACTACTGTGAAAATGCAGTATCTGGAGACCGTAGTTCATGCCCTCAAAGTTGAGAATTGGGTGAAAGGAACCTTCCTTTTGGACAAAACGAAATACATGAAGCATCGACCGCAGACGTACTGGTCTCGTGGAACCAGTTCCACAGCTCTCAGCTGCAGGAGACAAGTCAAGGTCTCTTCTACTGCTGCCAACACCGCTGCGCCCACTTTGGGAAAAGGAGCTCATTCTTGCTCCAGCAGCGGGTATAGGCGTGTCATGGATTGCACCCCTTTAAGGCCAACCTCTGGCAGATCCCACACATCCTGGATCATCTGTCCTACTACTCCTTGTACTGGTAAGACTTTCTGCGATTTCCATACTGCCTGGGACAGCGGATTCTACAGCGCCTCTTCCTCTGCCGGGAGGTTAGCAGGCATATTCAGGGCCTTGAGGGTCGCCAAGGCACACACAGAATGTGAGCCCTTTGGGGACGAGGAATTGTATCAGTACCTGCTTGTAGTGATTGTAAACCGCCCTGATGGCCTTCGGCCTGGGTGGTATATCGAGAAATTGCATAAACATAAGCATAAAGATGAGCACTGATAGATCCTCCCGGCGGAAAACCCGAACAATTCAGGCCTGATCCTCCTGTTCGGGGCTCTCTCCTTCGTCAAACTCCTCCTGCAGATCTAGCTCCATGTCAAGGTCTTTCTCATTCAACCCCCCTGACAACGGCAATTGCTGCCACTCCTCTAAGCATCTAGCCCGCTTAGACGCCACTGCTCCTGACTCATGCTCTTTTGCGTCTGACATCCTCTTAGCCCTGTATCTTAAAGATATGAAATGGACCTTGCCCGGATCCAATCAAAGTGACACATTCTCCGAGTAAAGTTTACATTTTTATTCTAATACTGCAAATGGCCTTTAAGGGAGTACAGCTTCCCTTACAAGCAATATTACAGATTTAATAGGTACATAATCTGGGCTAAGAGACAAGAGATGATTATGTCAGGTTATTGCACCTTCTCATTCACATATACTGTCGTTTTCAGACTATATCGCAGATCTCAGGAATATACAGGTCTCAGACTTCTCATGGCATTGGCTATATCAGACAACGTCCTTAGCCGCAGCGCCCTTTGCATCAATGACCATTGTTAACATATTCCTTCTTATCATGCGATTAATCTTTATACGCAGATTTCAACATAAACTTTTGTGCTTATCTGATCATGTTTAGAACGCCCCGAAGCCACCATCCGGTTCCGTTCGTGCGTTTCACAGATGTAGGTTCTTCAGGAGGAATGGTTTACCCAAGCACTCAATATGGTATCATTTCTCCAATTTTCAGCGTATACGATTCTTCAAAAAATACAGCTCTATCAATGAAATGGTCACAATATACTACATTAGCTTGCTTCAAAACATATTCTTATTCAAAAAAATTATCCAGCCAATTTCTATGTATTGGTATTGTCCTACCTCTACGTTTCTCGCTGTTAAAGCTTTTCTCCGAGCCAGCCGGTCACAGAAAAACACCGCGCATGCGGGTCCTAGTCCCTACCGGCTTTTTAAACTTCACGTTGATACGTACTATAATGACTATGTTGTGCTCTACTATTATCGCACCTGTGTCTCTCCAGACTTCATTCTTATATTAATGATGGTACAACCTCTTCCATATTGGTATAATCAATATGGTTTATGTAATCTTATTCACCCTCATATTATCTTCCACATCTCTGTATATACTTAATCCCCGATGTTCAGTTTAGATGAGGTTAAATACATGCTCCCCATTCGATAGTGTTGTTCAGACCATCAGGATGTATCGTGTGTAAATTGTAGATCCACCGCTGCTCACATATCAGCAATGTTTGTTGCTGCGATTTTCCTTCTCTGCCTGTCATCACTTTTTCAAGACAAAAACATCTAAGATCCTCAAATGCATGTTGCTTCTGCATACAGTGCATCACTATTGGAGCTTCTGTAACCTTGCACTTCAATCTACTTCGATGCTCACTCATTCTGATCTTAAAAGAGCGTATGGTTTTCCCAATATACCGTAAACCACAAGGACAGGTAATACAATATACTGCGTAACAAGAGTTACAGGAAGTTTGGTGTTTTAACTTATATACCATTCCACGATGTTCAAAATCCACTCTCTCCTCCGAGATTAGACATATATTACAGTTTCCACATTTTCTATGGCCCTGTATTTCATCCCTTAATGGAGTTCTTATTGAGCGTAGTATAGCAGGGCTAAGTCTCTCTTTGAGATTCCTCTGTCGCGTCCACACGCATCGAATTTTATGTTGTGATAGTCCAGGAACAGAGGTTAAAACATTACTATGTTGTTTTATAATCCTTTTTATGTACCCACTATAAGGTGAAAATTTGGTCACCATATTCACTGTGGTGTCTTCTATAGACTTATTCATATGAGATTGCAAAAGTAATCCTCGGTTAATATACAGCGCTCTTTTGTAAGCTGTTTTAACTACATATTCTGGGTACCCTCTCTGCTTAAAATCTTGCATTAATTTCTGTGATTGCTTTTTAAAATCTACCTGATTGGAGCAATTTCTACGAAATCTAATAAATTGTGATAAAGGGAGACTGTCCCTCAGCTGTTTCGGGTGGCTACTACTGTAATGCAGAAAGGTGTTTCTATCCATTTGTTTCCGATGTATTGATGTAATCCACCCTTCATCGCTCTTTTGAATGGTCACATCTAGGAAAACTATATGTGCTTCATGGTACGTATAAGTAAATTGTATATTCGGATCGAGAGTGTTTAACCAAATCAAAAATTTCCTTAAAGTAATCACAGGCCCCTTCTAAAGCAGAAATATATCATCAATATACCTCTGCCAGAGGATTATTTGTTCTTTATAGGGAGATGTAGCAATCCATTTGCTTTCATACGCAGCCATAAACAAATTTGCCACTGAAGGGGCGCAGGTCGCCCCCATGGTGACCCCTTTTAACTGCTGATAGATCTTATGGTCGAACACAAAATAAGTTTTGAAAAAGCATTATTTTGGCTATTCGTGCCATGAACTCTCAATGGTGAGCTGTTAAATCCCCTCTGTTAGACAAACTGTCATAATAACTTCATATGTGGCCATCTGGGGCCCTCTGTCATAATAACTTCATATGCGGCCATCTGGGGAATATTAGTATACAGTGCCGAGACATCCAACGTCACCAGCACTGTTTCCTTATTAGATGCCCAAACTGTATGGTCATTTAATATTTGTAAAAAATGTGTCGTGTCTCTGATATATGCAGGAATGTCGACCAATAATACGGTATACAATATATATCCCAAATCCCCCCCTCCCCTTTCCTTTTCCTTCTTTTAAATGTTGCCAGCCTCCTTTCCTGCACTCTTCCCCAGAACTTTATTTGGAGATGAAAAAAAACCCTATACTTAAGATTTAAAGGCAATAAAAGATACTTAAAATAACCTATATGAACCCTGTGTTTGTCCATGTATTATCCATTCGCAACTTCTTTAAATAACCAAATTAGTTCAGATATGTTACATAAGCCAGAGATCTACTTCTGATATATGGAGACAGTATCACTGAGGCTGTGACAGAGTGCAATATGAGGCTCAGTGATCACCATACCTAGTGGTGCAATATAAACAGTGGAGCAAAACCAAATTATGCCAGACTGAGGATCCTAGATTTCAGAAAGGCTAACAAAGAAAATTAAGCTAAGGAAGCCTTGTCAGGAGTAGGACATCAGACACACAGATGAACTATGAAAAGCAGCTATTCCTGGGGCAATTCTGCATAAAAAAACATTGAGAAGCTGCACACATTTCAGAATTATGCATACTGTAATTTGTCAAAACAACAATATAATTAGTCTTTGAATAATAAATATTTTGAAATGCAAAAGGAAAACATTATTACTCAAAGATGCAGAATTTAGAATAGGTTTTGCAAATTCACTCCAGTGTTTTTAGAAACAACATCTTCAGATCTGGCTCTGCCCCACCAGGCTTGTAGCTATTTTTAACTCAATGGTATAGACTCCCTGACACATTAAGAGCTAACAAGGACCTCCAAGCCTTCCGAAAAAAACCCTAAAAAAAACTTACTTATTCCAGGAATACTACAATACAATGTAGCCAAAATGACCCCCTCAGCACATAGTTTACCGAAATTGACCCGTATTGCACTGTAAATAGATCAAGGTTGCTCCTACGGCAACCTTTTGCTATGTATATAGCTATGAAATGGTTATATGTATGCATATAGTTTAAAACCTGTTAAATGTAACTGTTGTTTTTGCTGTGTTAAAAGTTATAATGTAAACCGCTACTGCTCACTGGAAGAAACGGTATAAAAATGTAACCAAATAAAATAAAGAGGAAATTAGACTTACCTGCTAATTGTTGTTCCTTAAGGAACTCTAGTCCAGTCCCGGAACCATAGAGTTTAGAATCTCCTCCAGCAGCCTTGGAGACTGAAAGACATCATCGCTTTGCTGGCACCAGTATAAATAGGCAGGAACCGCCCCCTTTCACCAGTACCTATTGACAAAGCAAACTACCCTCGAAACCTAGGGTGGGATCCGGGACTGGACTAGAGTTCCTTAAGGAACAACAATTAGCAGGTAAGTCTAATTTCCTCTTCCTTTGCGTCCCTCTAGTCCAGTCCCGGAATCACAGAGGATGTAACAGAGCAGTACATATCAACGGGAGGGACCCGCAAGCCCAGCCTGAAGTACCGCTGAGCCAAAATGACCATCCCCCGCTGCCTGCACATCTAGCCTATAGTGCTTTGCAAAAGAGTGCAATGACGACCAAGTCGCCGCCCTACAAATATCCTCTACAGGTACCAGACTGAACTCCGCCCAAGACGCCGCTTGCGCCCTAGTCGAGCGCGCTCTAAGGCCCGCCAGCACTGCCTTACCCTTCAGCAGGTACGCCGATGCGATCACTTCCTTCAACCAACGTGAAATGGACGCCTTCGCCACCGCTTCCCCTTTCCGCGGACCCCCGAAGGCCACAAACAACCTGTCGGACCTGCGGAAGGGTGCCATCCGACATAGGTAAGTCCGAAGAACGCGGCGAACATCTGCCGCTCCGAGAACACCGGCAGCGACACTACCTGGTTAAGATGAAAAGCAGAAACTACCTTCGGCAGGAACGCAGGAACTGTACGCAGAACGACCTTATGATTGAAGAAGTACAAATACGGCACCTTACAGGACAACGCCTGCAACTCCTCGCGGAACAAATCGCCACCAGAAAAACACAGTCTTCAACGTCAGATCTTTCAGCGAAGCCACGTTCAAAGGCTCAAACGGCGCTCTGAGCAAGGCCTCCAAAACGAGATTCAGGTCTCACACTGGCACCGAACACCGCCTTGGGGGACGCATGAGCAATACCGCTCGCAGAAACCTACGATGTCACCGTGAGCACCCAACACCTGGCCCTTAACCTTACCGTGGTAACAGGAGATGGCCGCCAACTGCACGCGCAAGGAACCAGCCGCCAACCCCTTGTCCACGCCATCCTGCAGGAAAGAAAGGATCTGAGAAACCGAGGGATGCAGACTCCATTCCGCACACCAAGCCTCAAAAATACACCAAACCCGGACGTACGCCAGCGAAGTGGAACGCCTACGCGCTCTAAGCAAAGTCACAATGACCGCCGCCGAATAACCCTTAGCCGTCATCCGAGCCCTTTCAAGAGCCATGCCGTAAGCGAGAATTGACTCACCTGGGGCATGCGAAGAGGACCTTGACGCAAGAGATCCTCCCGCTGTGGCAGCCTCCAAGGATTGTCCGCCAGTAACCGCACCAAGTCTGCATACCAAAGGTCTTCTGGGCCAGTCGGGCGCTATCAGGAGCACCAGGCCGTGATGCCGCTCTATGCGCTGCACTACCCGACCTATGAGGGCCCACGGCGGAAACACATAGAGAAGACCCCCTTCCGGCCACTGCTGTGCTAATGCATCAAGCCCTTCCGACATCCGCTCTCGCCGCCTGCTGAAGAATCTCACCACTTTTGCGGACTCGAAGCTCGCCATCAGATCCATTTGCGGAATCCCCCAACGCCGCACTAACAATGCAAACACGTCCGGGTGAAGTACCCACTCCCCCGGATCCACCCTGCGGCGACTTAGGAAATCCGCCTCGACATTGTCCACTCCGGCCACATGTTGTGCCGAAAGAGCCTGTAGATTCCGCTCGGCCCATCTTAACAACTGAGCCGCCTCTGCTTCCAGCATCGCACTGCCGGTGCCGCCTTGCCGATTGATGTAGGCCACGGTCGTCGCATTGTCGGACAGAATCTGTACCGCTTGCTGAGCCAAGCACCCCTGAAACTGTCGAAGCGCCAAAAACACTGCTCTCATCTCCAACCGGTTGATGGACCATTCTTTTTCCTCTTGGGACCCAGGCCCCTGGGCAAATCTTCCCTCGTAATGCGCTCCCCAGCCCAAGAGACTCGCATCCGTCATTAGCAGGCTCCATGAGGGAGGCTCGAGCGGCATGCCCGCCTCTAAAAACTTCCCGGCCTCAACCACCAGAGAAGTTCGAGACGTACCTCCGGAGGACAAACTAGGCGCTGTGACAACGCATCCCGCTGATGAGACCAACGCCGGAGCAGCGTGCTCTGCAACGGTCGCATGTGCGCCCTGGCCCACGGCACCACCTCGATTGTTGCCACCATCATTCCGAGCAATTGTAGATACTGCCATGCCGTCGGCGCCGTTCTGGACAAAAACCAAGTCACTAGGTGCCATAGCCCCTGCGTTTGATGACCTGGGAGAAACAACTCAGCCTTCTGTGTCTCAAACGGTGCCCCCAAATATTCCAGGGACTGCGAGGGCACCAAGCTGCTCTTTGCAAAGTTGACCACCCAGCCCAGGCTTTCCAGCATCTGCACCACCCTGGCGGTGGCCGTGGTACTCTCCTCCCTGGATTTTGCGTGGATTAGCCAATCATCCAAATACGGATGCACCAGCACCTCCTCCTTGCGAAGCGCTGCCGCTACCACCACCATGATCTTGGTGAACGTCAGCGGAGCTGTAGCCAGCCCGAAGGGCAACACCTGAAACTGAAAATGCCCCATCGGTACCACAAAGCGCAGAAACGTTTGATGCTCCGGCCGCACCGGGATATGCAGATAAGCTTCCGTAAGATCCAAGGATGTCAGAAATTCCCACGCTCTTACTGCCGCAATTACCGACCGAAGCGTCTCCATACGGAAATGGGTGACTCGGAGACAACGATTCACCCTTTTTAGGTCTAGAATCGGCCGAAACGTGCCCTCTTTCTTTGGCACAACGAAATAGATGGAGTATCGACCGCTGCCACACTGATCCGGAGGGACGGGTACCACCGCCTTGAGCTGAAGCAGCCGCTGGAGAGTATCCGCTACCGCATGCAACTTCAGCGGTGCTTTGCAAGGAGACCGGACAAAGGAATCTAACACGGGACGATGGAGTTCTAGAGCATAACCCTCTCGAATGACCTCTAGGACCCACTTGTCCAACGTAATCTGGACCCAGGCAGGGTAAAACTCCCACAAACGACCCCCCATGGGAACCACTCCCACCTGAGCCCGCGCTATTTCATTGGGACTTTTTAATGGCCGAGGACTGGAACGGCGCAAACCCCTGGCCTGCTCCCCGGAAACCTTGACCTCTCGCGGGAAACCTCACCCGCTGCGACTGGCCAAAGCGAGAGGAACGAAATCTACGAAACTCTCTGGGGGTCCCCCGGGACCCGGCCGAACCCCGGCCTTGCTTTGGCTTATCCTTGGGAAGCCTACCTCCCTTCGACTCCCCGAGATCTTTGACCAACTTCTCCAAATATTCGCCAAACAAAAGCTTGCCCCTAAAAGGCAGCTTGCTAAGGCGAGCCTTTGACGACCCGTCCGCCGACCAATTACACAACCAGAGATAACGCCGAGCTGCCACTACCGAGGCCATACTTTTAGCCAAACTGCGTATGAGATCATAATGAATGTCCGCTAAATACGCTGTCCCTGACTCTATCCGCACAACATCCTCCACTTCTTCTAAGAGATCCCCCTGTAACCGCTGGGACCACCGCAAACAGGCTCTCGCCACCCACGCCCCGGCTATTGAGGCCTGCATTGAGAAGGCGCTAACATCGAACACCTATTTCAACAGGGTATCCAACTTTCGATCCTGCACATCCTTCAACGCAGCCGCCCCCTCCACCGGAATAGTTGTCTTCTTAGTGACCGCCGAGACCGCCGCATCTACCTTCGGGGAGCGAAACAGTTCTCTGTTCTGATCAGCTAGCAGATAAAGGTGAGCCAAGGCCCGGGAACCCTTCAGGGCCAACTCTGACAAGCCCCATTCTTCCTGGATCATACTCTTAAAAACCCTATGCACAGGAAAAACCCTATGGGACGTTCGAACCGCCTGCAAGAGGGGATCCTCCAAATCTTCCTCCGCTGCCGTCCCTCCCGAGGGCATGTTAAGCGTCTTGAGAGTCTCCGTAATCAAGGCCGGCAGCTCCTCACGGCGAAAAACTCTGACAACCCTGCTCTGCTCTTCCGCGTCAGGCAACTCGCCTTCTTCCAACTCGCCTTCCGAGACCACCTCTAAAAGTGCGTCCACCTCTCCTAGGTCCTCCCCGAGACGAGACGCCGGACTCTCCTCCCTGGTGCCCCGGGACCTCTTAGCCACAGGAGCGCTCTCCACAGGGCTGTCCACAGACCCCGGCCGTTTCAGCCCCTGCGCCCCCTGAGGCGGAGCAGACATGGCCGTCTGAAGCAATGCGAATGCCTGCTGCATGAGGGAAAAGAAATTCGGTGGGATCAGCACAGCGGACGCCTCCGGGGAGCATCCCAGAGACATAGAGGGCCCCTCCCCCGAGGACGAACCTGCTAATGGCTCCGCCGGGCCCAGGGAGGGAGGCAGGAGCGCCTCCCCTACCGGAGAAACTGCCTCCAGACCCGCCGAGGACTGCTCTGACCCCTTGTCCATCGCGACTGCCTCCAGGGTGCACGGCTTACACACCCCAGAGTCCTGTACCGTGCCACGCCGCATACCACACACCAAACACCAAGGCTTTGCAGGCATACTAGGCTACCTGCAGCACTCCTGCCCCACACCTCTCCTTAAGGAATGCCAGAATCTGACTGACACTGAGGTGTCCCAGCTTAGCTGTTCGCAGGTGTCTTTTTTTTTTTTTAAAACACACACTAAGGCACTACTAGCCTCAACAGGCTTGCCAAACACAGTTTCCCCCAAAAACGAAGCTGCTACCACTGATCAGCCAGCAGAAAAGCCCAGGAAACTCAACGCGGCTTTAAAATGGCCGCCGCGGCTTTTCCCGCGCGGCTACACGCAGAAGCAAAAAAAAAAAACGCTGAAGAAGAACCACACTGCGTGCTGATGTGAAGTCTCCCTGGCAGCCCCCCTTGCCAGGACAAAGGCCAACGGTTTGCAAAACAGCCCCCTACTCACCGTGTGCTGTCTTGCCGGGGAAAAAGAAAGAAGAATGAGACACCTGCACCGGAGCTCAGCCTTCCACGTGGCTTCAGCTCCGGCGCTGTCAAACTGTCCTGGGCTCAGTCTGATCTCTTCGTGCCGCGTCCAAGCCTACCACCTGCTCCTCACCCTTAATCGCGGGTTCGGGAGCAGGGAGGCCAACCAAGCTGAAACTTCCCCCAAATGCTCGTTAACTCGATGGGGAAAAAATGTTCTCGGGGGGGGGAGAGGGGGGGAAGAGAAGGAGGATGGAGCCAGAGCAAAAAGCTGAAACTCTCTTCAGCACAGCACTCTCCCTACAAAACAAAACCAAGAGTAAGAAAGTCTGTAGACAAAAACTACAGAAATTATCACCCCCTTAACCTAACCTAACTATGCCAAAATTTAAAGGAAATGCCCTGCTTATTTGAAACTCTGCTGCTGCCCACTGAGCCCAGTCCCAGGCTCAGTATCTCCTTAGCTGCTTGGAGACTGAAAGTACTGGTGAAAGGGGACGGTCCCTGCCTATTTATACTGGTGCCAGCAAAGCGATGATGTCTTTCAGTCTCCAAGGCTGCTGGAGGAGATTCTAAACTCTATGGTTCTGGGACTGGACTAGAGGGATGCAAAGGAATAAATAATAATATGTCCTACAGCTTAATTTTGCCCCCACGTATGATGCCCCAGCTCACAATGTTCTCATGTTATCCTATCAGTTACACGTGCCACCTCAGGCTTGATTCTTCTCTGGCTCATTTGTGTCTCCCCCCACCCCCAAGGTTAAACACCCTTTCCAGCTCATCCTTGCTCTCCCCAGACTCAGCCTCTCTGGCTCACTCCTGCCCTCCTCCTCAGGCTCACACCCCCTCCAGCTTACTCTTGCTCCCTCCCTGGGCTCAACCTATCCATCTCTCTCCCCTCTCTGCTCAAGGCTCAACACTCTTTCCCCTCGATCCTAGGCTCACCTCTTAAGCTCTCTCCTTCACTGACCTTGGCTCAGTCCCCAACACTTCTTCCTCCTCAGTCTAACAACAGCTGCTCCTTCCTTGTGCTGCAAGGCCTATCTCAAATTTTCCCTCTTTCTCTGGCTATGTGGGCCAACCTGAAGTCCTTCCCCTCTCCTTCAGTCACAAGGACAACCTAAAAGCTTCCTTTCTCCTCTGGCCATTTGAGCCAACCTTCCCAAATTTTGCAGATATGGAATTCTGCGTTGTGCAGTGTTCTCCTGGAAATAAACAAGGAGCATTAAAGTGGCAACAAATATAGCTGACACGATACCAGTGTGAAGAGAAGGAACAGACCATTAGTGGAGTGGCCTAGTGGTTGGGGCAAGGTACTTCAGGCCGGAAGGTCGGGGGTTCAAATCCCACTAGAAGACAGCAACCTTGGGCCGGAAGGACTGGGGTTTCTAGTCCCACAGGTGCTCCTTGTGGTCTTGGGCAAGCCACTTAACCCTCCATAGCCCATGTTCCCTGTAAAATAGTTATCTCCAAGTTATAATGCCCTGTTCAATGTAATTTCAGTTTGTTCAATGTAAACCGCACTGATGCAGAATAGCGCGGTATATAAGAGAATGTAAATAAATTAAAAAAAAAAACAATAGTTCTGTCAAGGATTGGGAGAAAAAATAACAGCAATACAGCAAAAAGAATAGCAGTCAAGAAATGCAAACAGGAATGGGAGGAGGAAAGGAGAAAAAACTAGGAGAAAAAGTAGGAGATAGAAAAGGCTTAGAGAGGCAAATAGGACTAGCCCAACCATTGAAACTAGGCAATCACCTAGGGCAGCAGCTTTGGTGGGGGAGTGTCAAAGAGCAGCAGAAGAAGCAGCTTGCTGAGAAGAGGTTTGAGAAGAAGCTGGCTGTGGAAGCAATAACGTGTAATAAAGACTTTTTCAAGTACATTCGTAGCAAAAAAACCTGAGAGAGTCAGTTGGACCATTAGATGATACAGGGGTAAAAGGAGCACTAAGATGGGACAAGGCCATAATGGAGAGACTGAATGAATTCTTTGCTTTCATCTTTACTGAGGAAGATGCAGGGATGTTACCCATGACTGAAGTGGTATTTAAAAGAATTGAAAGAAATATCGATACACTGGGAAGATGTATTACAACTATTTGATAAACTGAAGAGTAGCAAATCACCTGGACCAGATGGTATACATCTAAGGGTGTGGAAAGAACTGAAATATGAGATTGCAGACCTGTTATTAGTAATCTGTGAATTATCATTAAAATCATCTGTAATACCTGAAGATTGGAGGATCGCCAATGTAATGCTAATTTTTAAAAAGGGTTCCAGGGGTGATCCGGGAAACTACAGACCGGTAAGCCTGACGTCAGTACTGAGAAAAATGGTAGAAACCATCATAAAGAACAAAATTACTGAACATATAGATAGCCATGGCTTAATGGGAGACAGCCAACATGGCTTTAGACAAGGAAGATCTTGTCTTACTAATCTGTTATGTTTTTTGAAGGTGTGAATAAACAGGTAGACAAAGGCGAGTCAGTTGATATAGTGTATCTGCACTTTCAGAAAGCCTTTGACAAGGTCCCTCATCAGAGACTTTTGGCAAAACTAAAAAGTCATGGGATAGAAGGCAGTATACTATTGTGGATCAGGAACTGGTTAAAAGATAGAAAGCAGAGGGTAGGGCTAAATAGTCAATTTTCCCAATGGAGAAAGGAGAAAGGTGAAAGGTGGAGTACCCCAGCGATCTGTGCTGGGTCTGCTGCTTTTGAACATATTCATAAATGACCTGGAAATGGGAATAACGAGTGAGGTTATCAAATTTGCAGATGACACAAAACCATTTACAGTTGTTAAAACCCATGAAGATCGTGGAAAATTGCAAGAGGATCTTTATAAATTGGAAGACTGGGTTTCCAAATGGCAGATGAAATTTAATGTGAACAAGTGCAAAGTTATGCATCTAGGAAAGAACAACCCAAACTATAGTTACACGATGCAAGGTTCCACATTGGGAACCACCACCCAGGAAAAGGATTTAGGTGTTATCGTGGATAACATGTTAAAACCCTTTGCCCAGTGTGCAGCGGTGGCCAAGAGAGCAGATAGAGTACTAGGAATCATAAGGAAAGGAATGGAGAATTAAACAAAAGATATTATAATGCCTCTGTATCATTCCATGGTGCAACTTCACCTTGAATATTGTATGCAATTCTGGTCACCGTATCTTAAAAAGGATATAGTATTATTAGAAAAGGTACAGAGAAGATACCAAAATGGTAAAGGGGCGGAAGGATACCCCTATGGAGATTCAAAAAATGTTAGGGCTCTTCAAACTGGAAAAGAGACGGCTGAGGGGAGATATTATAGAGGTCTATAAATTAATGAATGGAGTGAAACGGATAAACGTAGATTGATTGTTTACGTCATCAAAATATAGAAAGACTAGGGGACATGCATTTATTTATTTTATTTATTTATTTCAATTTTTTATATACCGCGCTATTTACAATCAGCGCGGTTTACAGAGAACCAAAGACCAGAACAACAGGCTGCTCGGTATTACATAAAACAGGAAAATAAACTTGGATAAGATAAACATGGATAATATGGGGTAAAACTATATACATAGAATATTGATCTGTTAATTCAATCACATGAGAGAGGTATTTACGTAAAATTATCAATAATGTTTGGAAAAGGAGCAACAGGGTAATCTATTTAAGAAGCAACAGGGTAATCTATTTAAGACTGATAAGAGAAAATTTTTCACTCAACGTGTAATCAAACTCTGGAATTTGTTACCCAAGGATGTAGTAAAAGCTGGGTTTAAAAAAGGTTTGGACAAGTTCCTGGAGGAAAGGTCCATAAACCATTATTAAAAGATATCTGGGATATTACTGCTTGACCCAATACAAGCATTATGGAACCTGTGTCTTTTGGGGAAACTTCTAGGTACTTATGACCTAGATTGGCCACTGTTGGAAACAGGATCCTGGGCTTGATGGACCTTGGTGTGACCCAGTTTGGCATATCTTATGTTCTTAGCAGTCAAAACAAAACCATTGATTCTGACAGCTCACACAAAGAGCCAGCAGCACATTCTTTTTAAACTGTAGTGAGAGAAGGCATATACACACAAAGCAATGTTTAATATTTAAAAGTATGATGTCCAATTATGCATTTGTACAGGATTATTGTTGTAAGGCTGGTGTTCAGATGGTCATGATTGTCGGGTTTAATTATAAAAATCTCTGAGTTGGGAGGGGGAGAGGGGCATGATGCTGAAAGTTTGCCTAGGTCCCCAATACCTTGCACCAGCCCTGGAGACAAAGGCTCAAATAGAGAAGGATATTGCTAAATCTTCTATGCAAGTGAAAGAAGAAGGCCAAAAAGGGAATAATAACCAAAGTTACCAGATTTTTCGCAGGCAAATCTGGAACTCAGAAGTGAATGCGAGTGTGTGTGTGTTGGGGGGGGGGGGGGGTTAAGATGGGCAATAAGATGCAGACAACAGAAGAAGAGTCCTTACCCTGCTCCCCCATCCATCCCATTACAGCAACAATATCACTTCCAAGCAGACAAATTGAAGAAACAGTAATGTATTTCCCCCATAATGTGCAAAATATAAAGATAATGGATGTAAATTCCAAAAAATTGACATTCAAATTGCTAAATTGAAAATACATTTTTTGTTTACTTATCACTTAGGTTGCAGTGTCCTTCCTTCTCTTTTACTGGTTTTTTTTTTTAACTTAATGAGCTCAGTTAGGTAAGTGTCCTGGCCAGTATGTGATGGTGCACATTTAACTTCACAGGTGGAGAAAATTTGTTTTGCTCCGTATTCAAGCAGGAGTATGCAGACACACTCGAAGGTGCTGTCTCCCGGACAGCACCTTTGAGTGGGGCTGCATATCCCTGCTGAAAACAGAGAACACACGTTATAGGTAAGCAATTGGTTGACTGACAGACAACAGAAGGTGATGGTACATGGAGCTCACTCAGATGACAGGAAGGTGATTAGCGGGGTGCCCCAGGGTTCGGTCCTGGGCCCGGCACTGTTGAATGTATTTATGAGTGACATTGCTGAAAGACTGAATGGAAAGGTCTGTCTTTTTGCAGATGACACAAAAATTTGCAACAGAGTGGACTCCCCCGAGGGAGTGGTTAACATGAGAAAAGATCTACAAAAGCTGGAAGACTGGTCTAATGCTTGGCAACTATGATTTAATGCGAAAAAGTGCAGTGTCATGCACTTGGGTAGCAGAAATCTAAGGGAAATGTACGCAATAGGGGGTGAAAGGTTGGTTTGCACTGTTCAGGAGAAAGACCTTGGTTTGATTATCTCTGATGATCTCAAGGTGGCAAAACAGTGCAACAAGGCGGTGGCAAAAGCCAGGAGGATGTTGGGCTGCATACAAAGAGGGATTACCAGCAGAAAGGAAGAGGTACTTATGCCACTGTACAAGTCACTGGTGAGGCCTCACTTGAAATACTGTGTTGAGTTTTGGAGACCATATGTTGAAAAAGATGTAAAAAGACTGGAAATTGTTCAGAGGAAGGCGACCAAAATGATTTGGAGCCTGCGTAAGAAACCTTATGAGAAGAGACTTGAAGACCTAAATATGTACACTTTGGAGGAGAGGAGGGACAGGGGAGATATGATTCAGAACTTTAAAAACTTAAAGAGAAATGATGAACAAACAAACCTCTTCCAAAGACGGGGAAGCTGTAAAACTAGAGGGCATAACATGAAGCTGCAAGGTGGTAAACTGAAAGGCAATGTCAGGAAATATTTCTTCACTGAAAGGGTGGTGGATGCTTGGAATGCCCTCCCGATGGAAGTGGTGGGGGCAAACACGGTGACGGAATTCAAAACAGCATGGGACAAACACAGTGGATCCCTTTACAGCAACAGGATAAAACCAAAATAAACGGTACCATCTAACTTCTGAACCACCTAACGTCTCAAATAGGGGTGTCCTACATGGAGTGGTAGGTTCACCCCTAAACAAAGACATGGGGAGAGGTGGCCTGCACAGAGCGACAGGTGCACCTACCCTTGCCATCTTGCTGGGCAGACTAGATGGACCGTGCTCGTCTTTATCTGCCGTCATTTACTATGTAACTATGCTTTTTACCCCCCCCCCTTTGTCTTCCTTACTGGAAGAGGCTCCAAACTGCTCTCCTACAATATGACATGTTGTTCTCTTCCCCTTCCTACTACCTTCTATAATATGCATATTCCAAGTTTATGACCCCCATTTAACTATTACCCCTTATACACATACTGCAAGTTTATTACCCTGTTATAATGTATCGTCATTTTCTTATAATGTAAACTGCTTTGACCATAAGATAAAGTGATATATAAAAAAAACCCTGTTAAATAAACAAACGAGGGAATCGGGGACACAGCTCTAAAATCAGGGACAATCCCTGAAAAATCAGGGACATCTGGTAATCTTAATAAGAGAAAATATGTTTGAATGAAGAGATCCAGAACATAAGATATGCCATACTGGGTCAGACTAAAGAAAACATATAGCGTAAGTACTGACCAGTACGCATCAGGATGAGCTTGTCAGACATCAAGGACAGGCTTAAAATCTCACCCATGGAACTAGGTAACTTGGGAACCCTGCAATATTCACATTAGCAGGAGTGAGGGAACCAAAGGCACAGGACTATGTGACTGCGGGGTGAACACAAAGTGCTTCAGCAAGTTCCCTGGGAGTTAGTGGTTTAAACTTTCGGACTACAGATCCCGGCAACCCTATACTTGGCGACTCCCCTCGCTTTCCTATTGTCCCGCCCTAACTGTCTGGGAATTTAAGAGAAGTTTCAG
Source organism: Ichthyophis bannanicus (assembly GCA_033557465.1). Lineage (NCBI taxonomy): Eukaryota > Metazoa > Chordata > Amphibia > Gymnophiona > Ichthyophiidae > Ichthyophis > Ichthyophis bannanicus. The sequence goes on along the minus strand of CM066032.1, from coordinate 1,752,523,407 downwards.
TAGTTAGTTCCCACATCTTTACTAAACGTCAGCGAGAAGCAAGCGAAGAGTCATGAAAACTAGTCAGGGGATGGAGTGGACAAGACACTGAGAAGGTCATTAAAAAAAAACAACAAACTATCACGTGATAATGAGAGGGAAGCAAGAGCTTGTGCTGATATTTCTTAAATTCTCTTTTACGAACCCCAGGTTTCACGCCACTCCGGGAAAGAGCAGTGGCTGTGCTCGTGCCAAGATAGTAAAACTCCCCCCCCCCCCCCCGTTCCTTGGCCGGCGTGCGCCCCCTCGCGCTGGGGTCTGAACATAGGCGCCCGATAACAAATGGATCCTGGAAAAAACGAACTCGTCCTTCTCGAGATAAAGAGAAGACCATCAAAAAGAAAAACTAAGAAGCAGTCAATCAACGCTCCAGAAGTCCCATGACCGTAGCAGTAGTAGTTGCTGTTTGGTGCGGTGAGGAAAATTGGCAGCGAATTGTCCTCCTTCACCCAGCCAGCGACCAGTGAAATGTATTTAAATAGCCACTGAGAAAGAAAAAATATATATAAAAAAACCCTGACCAGCCAACAGGGGGAAGGGGCGGAGAAAGATAAAGAGGAGGCGGACTCCCATCTTCAGCTCCCGGCGGGTGGGTGAAAAAAAAAAGAGCAAGACCGAGATTTATTCTGGAAATAATCGGAGTTTTCGCTGTCTGTGTGGAAGAAGTTTGCGCGCGCGGGAAGGAGCGCGAGGCGCCGCTGCCCCGCGCACCTCGCCCGGACTCCTAAGCCCTGCCTGCAGTTTTGAAGCTCTGGGACGCGGAAGCCGAGGAGTCTCGGCGGGTCTCGCTCCTCCCTGCTTGTTTGTTTGGAAGGAGGAACGAGACGGGACTTAAGAGAACAGAAGGAGGAGGGGAAGAAGCAGCAGGAAGAGGGGGAGGGCGCGACTCACCATTTAGTTAGATTTCACTCGTCCATCCTCCTCCCCCCTCCGACGCGGGCTACAGGTTTGGTTTGTTTGGGAAAAAAAAGAGGAAAGAGAGAGAGAAAAAAAAACTCCGGAGAGAGGAAGGAGTGAGTGACGGAGGCCGGGCCGCGGCGCTCCAACAGCAGCAGCTTTCAGTAGCCAAGGCTTCGGGATCATGAGCGGTGGAGGAGGAGGTGGTGGTAGCAGCGGCGGCGGGGAGGTGGTTTGTTCGGGCTGGCTCCGAAAGTCTCCTCCGGAGAAAAAGTTAAAACGTTACGTAAGTACTCGGCGTTTGTCTTTCCAAGTCCCCACTCTCCCCTTGCCTCCCAGGCCGACGCACTGCATTACTGACCGGACTTTATTCTGCCGAGTCCAACGTGCAGTATGTCTCCGTGTTTATTTTTAAAACACTCCTGTATTCTTCTGTCCTTCACTAGTTTTGCAAGGTTTGGGAGGGGCTGGGGAAGGGTAAAGTTATTTTGCAGGAAAGGAGGTGAGCTGTAGAATCCTAATTTGAAGGAGGAAAAAGTTAACTTTTAGCACGGGTGTGTAAAGATGAGACAAATAAAACGAATAGTGCAGTTGCAGGTTCTTAGCTGATGTGTTGGAAAAAGGGACGCGGATATATAGCCAGGGGAAAATGCACAATATTCTGCGATTATGCAGATGCCTTTAAACTCCTCATATGTATTTGAAACGTGGAGCTTTTCTGCGGGATCAACGAAAGCTGCTTATTCTGTAGAAACTGCATCCCACTGTTGTCTTCGCTCTGTGGGTCAGTTTTGCATAGATCTTTTTTTTTTTTTGTTTAATTTTAATTTTAGGGTGCTATTCTTAGCCGCAGGGCTTTGTCAAAACATGGAAAGTTTTAGACTGCCCATTTTATCCGGAGGGAAACGGCTGCATCCTATGTGGGTCTTTAAGTAGTCTGCTGCTGTTTTTCAGGAAGTAGTCACAAAAATTTTATTTAATTGCACTTAATGTATTTTGCTGAGCAGGCAGATTCCTACACACTAAAGAGACGCTGCATGTTGCGCGTTCTGATAACTTGTTTTTAGTTGTCACGTGTCAAGGGTTTTGCATGGACGTTCTCGTTCCTGACGCAATATGCGATTTGAGATCTACAGTTTGATTCGTTACATTTTCTTTCGTCCTTGACTGAAGAAGAGTATTATAACAGCGTTGTTATTGTTTTGGTTCATCTGACGTGTTAAACTTTACTGTTTGGGCATATGTCATGTAAAATACATTGCTAAATTGCTTTAAACATTCTGAATTGCTTCCATGGAAGAAACTGTATGTGTGACATATCTTGCACAGGAATAGTTAAGTGACAAAACAACAAAGTAATAAGACAAAGACCATAATAAAGCCTGTCTGGTTTACCCATTCACACCCAACTGTTCAGCTCTATAATCCATGCTGTCAGAGATCCTGTGTGCTTTACGTTTCCCGATTAGCATTCGGGAGCTAACACTTTTTTTTCTTGGGTCAGAATACAGTGAGCAAACGATGACTACAAGAAAATATAAGTGACTCATAAAATGTATTGTGGTGCTAGTCTAGGGGTGGATAGAGGTTGATTGGTGAGCAAAAGGCAACAGGCAATAGAATTATATTGCCTTACAATGAGTTACACAGCCCATGCCTTTGTTTTGTCGTTTGTACAAGTGTCAGAATAATTTTAACGTCAAAAATCTTATTTCTTGGGTTGTGCTAAATGTTCCTTTGTCTGCTCCCACAAAATGCTTATCCCAGGGTACTGCCTTGGTCTGCTTAATGACCTGATCTTACCCTTGTGAGTTGATTTGCAGTTATATTGCTGCTTTTGCTGAAAGATGTAAAGCTTTTTTTTAATTTGTAAACTGGGAATATATTAACAAATACTGTAACAGTGAGCAGATTCTAAAGTAATAAGCAAGATTTACAGCAAATTTCTTGTCTGTAGAATCGGAGACTAGAGGATTGTGCTCATAGAGATCTTGCAGGCTGCATGGACTAATCACATTTCAATTTATGGTCCCAGGTGGCTAAGGGACTTAAAGAGAAGCTGCTTAAAGAAATGTAATGTAATGACTTGGTGGTAGTGATTTAATCAGTAATAAAGCCTGTGCATCATTTTGAAGAATTTCCCCCTCTCCCCACATTGCCTCTTGATGTGACATCTTGAAACTGAATCACTTTCTCTAACCAGACTTTCCTGCACTAATGGGCACTATCAAACATAAGAACTTAAGAGATATCATACTGGGTCAGGCCGAGGTCCATCAGGGGAGTATCCCGTTTCCAACAGTGGCTAATCCAGGTCTCTAGTACCTAGCAGGTTCCTAAAAAGGTACACGGGTTCCACAATGATTGTCCTGGGGCAAGCAGTGGATTTCCCTGATCCTCTTTAATAATTGTTTATGGACCTTTCCTCCAGCAACTTACCTGAATCTTTTTTTAAACCCAGTTACACTAACAGCTTTTACTATATTCTTAGGTAACGAATTCCAGAGCTTGATTACGTATTGAGTGGAAAAATATTTTATCTTATTAGTCTTAAATGGGTTACATTGTAGCTGCATTGCATGTCCTCTAGTCTTTTTCTACTTTTTGATGGTGTAAACAACCAATCTATGCTTACTTGTTCCACTCCACTTATGAATTTATAGACCTCCTATCATCTCTCCCCTCAGCTGTCTCTTTTCCAAATTGAAGAGCCCTAATATTTTAAGCCTTTCCTCATAATGGTATCCTTCCATCCCCTTTAACAATTTGGTATTTTGGTGGTTCTTTATCGTTCCTTCAGTCCAGTCCCGGTACCTGTGGGTTGTCTCACCCCTCTAGCAGCTTGGAGACTTAGCATGTCACATTTTGATGACACCATCCTGGATAAGCATCTGGCACTTCCCTCCTGCCCCCAGTATCTATCTCCAAGTGTCTGGAGAGTGTGATTCAGTGAGACTCACTGAAGGGACAATTAGGAATTGGTAGTTGTTTAGGTAGAGAACGGCTTACTTTTGGGGTTCCTTTTGAGAAGGCATTCTGATAGCACAGATTGTGCTTAAAAGTTTAAAAAAAAAACCCATGAAGGAAATGTGGGGTAATTTTGATGGGCAGTTCCAGAAGAAGGCTTTGCTGTGATACCTGGGTTGATACGATGGCTTCGGAGCTCACTGCAGGAGAGGGGCTGTCGGCAGCAGGGTAGCCAGTCACTGAGGGACAGCAGCCTGTCACTTCACAGACAGGTGCTGAAGCCACAAATGTAGGGCTGAGTATCAGAGTGCTGCAAAACTGGATAAGGTTTTTACGTTTATGTGAAGGAGTGTTGTGCTGAATCCGGATGGGTGAGGCTTTGCCTGACCTGTGTGTTTTTGGAGCCATTTTCCCATTGACGTGGGAACTGCGGCCATCTTTGAAAAGGTGGGATTTTTTTTAAAATTTTAAAGCTGGGACAAATCTGCTTAGTGCATTTGGATGCCAGAACACTTGCTTCCGTGTTTTATTTTTTTCTTTAAGTGATGGGGCCTTAGTGGAAGGGATCTTCCAGAAAAAAAATGAAACAAAGAGAATTAGAAAACGGAGAAACAATAACTTCAATAGTAATTTTAAAACGCAGCTGAAGGCTGTCGCCATACACTTGGGGTACTGGCTGTCAGAAAGGGGGACAGCAAGCCCACCTGTGTGACATATGGGTCACAAAAGCCAGTCATGGCCGATGGCTGCTGCATGACAGAGTCAAGATCTCTGGATGCAGAGTTGCATAACTACAGGACAGCACACCGTGGAGTGCGTGGCTGGGGGCTTCCCTGCTCTGTCATTCAGGAGTGGGAGGGTCCTTGGAGTCACAATCTTCCCCAGTAAGTGGGGGAGTGGCTGGCCAGGGCCCTGCCGGTCGCAAAGGTGACAGAAGGAAAGGCAAAGAAGCCGCCCAAGGCCATAGTGGTTAAGGAGGGACGGGAAACCTAGTCATCAAGGACTTTGTCAGAATTTGTCCTCATGCATAAGGCCTTTTGTATGCAGCAGCATGGGGAGGATGGTTTGGAGCTGGTTAAGGGCAAGGCGCAGAAGAGGGCCTTCTCAGAGCTTTCAGCGCTGGCTCCACTGGAAGATGAAGCAGAACAGGGTAAACAAAGGTTGCAGGACCTTGGGAAGGGTCGGGGTCTTTGTCCTCAGAGGAGCTGGAGTATCTGGAAGTGGAGTTGGAGTCCGATTCAGATTGGGAAGAAGATGTGATCCCTCAGGGGGAGGATGCCTGGATTGTGTGGATTGCACATTCCGTCAAAGCCCCTAATGTGCGAGCGGAGGTTCCTGGGGAGGAGGAACCATTGGAGGATCCTCTCCTTCAGGCGGTTAGAACTACGCAAAAAGTGTTTCCCTTGTACAGAGTGGTCCAGCAGATGATGTAAGACAAAGGATGTTCCCGAGGGTGCTCTGAAATGCACAAGGACTATGTCCCGCCTTTATCCATTATCAGAAAAGGTTAGGGAGACATTGCAAGAACTAAAGGTGGCCACTGCGAGTTCAGCAGTCACAAAGAAGACTATGGTTCCCGTGGAAGGCAGTTCAGCACTCAAGGACATGCTGAATCAGAAGTTGAAGATGCTTCTCAAGCAGGCATTTGATATTAGTGCCTTATCCTTGCATCTATGGGCAGAACCTTTGTGGTTTGTGCATGCCTTCACTGGGCGCAGGATATCCTGGGGAGCTCTAGGGGCTCCATGCCCCAAGCACCGGAGGCAGCCAAGTTTCAACCAGGAGCACATATTTGGCAGGTGTCTTCTGTGACCTTATTCACTGTTTGTCAAAGGTTATGGCCTTGGTGGTTGCTGTGCGGTGCTACTTGTGGCTCCACAATTGGGGAGCGTATGTTTCCTCCAAGTCCCATCTCAGTAAGTTCCCCTTTAGGGGTAGGTTCCTATTGGGGAAAAGCTGGAAAAATTAGTGAAGGATCTGGGTGAGACAAAGGATGGCAGATTGCTGGAGGATAAACAAACTGAGTGGTTCTGTGCCTTAGGGGGCAGCTTAGGGACCTCAGAGGTTTTTGGGCACTTTCTGGCCAGCTTTTCGAGGCTTCAGGGGAGCGGGTAGAGGTTTTTTCCCCCTCAGCCTACTAGGGGCCTAAGAAGACGCAATGAGGCAAGGCATTGCCAGGCAGACGACATTCCTGTGGGAGGTGGCTATGGGATCTTTGACGCCTGGACAAAGTTTACTTCTGACCAATGGGTTCTGCGCATCATCAAGGAAGGTTACTCCTTGGAGTTTGCATGACCTCTCTGGGAGGCCTTTGTTAACTCACCCTGCAAGGTGCCAAAGAAATGCCAGGTGGTGCAGAGGTGGTGTTGCGCCTCATAGCACTGCATGCGGTGGTGGAGGTCCCACCAAACGACTACAGAGATGGTTGATACTCCATTTATTTCATAGTCCCAAAGAGAGAGGGGTCCTTTTGCCTGATTTTGGACTTCTGCTGTGTAAAACGGTGTCTGAGTCTCATGCTTCCAAAGGGAGGCATGGTTCTTGTTGTTTTGTAGCATTTTGGGCGGGGGAGTGCTTAACCTCATTTGACCTCACAGAAGCTTATTTGCACATTCCTATTCGAGGAGAATATCGGCCTTTTCTGTGGTTTGCAGTGCCTATGGAGCATTTCCAGTTTCGGGCTCTGCCGTTTGGCCTAGCAGCAGCCCTTCAGACTTGGCACTCCGACAGGAAGGAATTCTGAGACACCCACATTTGGACAATTGGCTGATTCAGGTGCAGTTCGGAGAGGAAAGCAAATGTGCCACAAAGAGTATTCAACTGCTTGCAGGAACTAGGATGGGTGGCCAATGTGGCGAATCTCTGTCTTCAACTTTCACAAGACTTGGTACCTGGGAGCATGCTTCCAGGCCATGCTTGGTTGGGTGTCGTTGCCGTCAGACAAGGTTCAAAAGTTACAAGGACAGGTCAGGCAGTTCCTCAGCATGCAAGCTGCTACAGCGTGACATTATCTGCAACTCTTGGGCTCCATGGCAGCCACAATAGAGAAGGTGCAGTGGGCTTGTACGCATAGGCAGCTATGGAAAAGGGCATTGTTATGGAGGTGGTAGATGCAGAACCATCCCCTCTTGCAATCACTGGTTTGTCCGGCAGAGGTCTGGAAAGCTTTCTGGTGGTGGAGGCAATCTGAGAAGCTGTTGGTGGGCATGCTATTGGAGACACCATGATGGGTTCCACTCGCCACGGATGCCAGCCTCTCGGGATGGGGCGCGCACTGTGAATCTAACATAGCATAGGGACTGTGGTCCCCGGTAGAGAGGAGGTGGTCCAGCAACTGCCTTGAATTGAGGGTGGTGGTCTGTGCACTGCAGGATTTTCAGTCCCTCTTAGAAGGGAAGGCAATGAGTGTTCTCTGACAATGCCACAGCAGTGGCCCACATCAGTTGCCAGGGAGGCACAGGCAGCACACAGCTGGAGGACAAAGTGGAGCCTCTATTGGATGGGGCAGAGCATTATTTGGTGGCACAGATGGCTGGCAGGGAGAATATGATGGCCGACTATCTCAGCAAAGTTCAGATTGAGCATCCACTCTTTGGGATCAACGGAGCAGTGTTTGCCCAGCTAGTCCGACGTTGGGGACCTCCAGTCATGGATCTCATAATCTCTGAATCAGAGCAACAGAGGATCAAGGTGTATCAGGGTCTCATGCTGCAGATTGGCCAAGAAGGCCTTGGTATGCTGATATGGGGCAGTTGGTGGTTGCTCCCTCAGGGCGCCTACCAGCATGAGATCATCTGTGATTGCAGGGCCCCATCAGGATGCCTCAGGTGGGGAGATTCTCACTTACGGCATGGCTCCTGAGAGATCTAGGTTGACGCAGCGAGGCTACTCTGCACCGGTCATTGCAACATTGTTGCAGTCTCGCAGAACTCATTGGTATATATCCATTTTTGGAGAGTTTTTGAGAACTGGTGCAAAAAAGCAGATGGCCATCCACTGCAGGCAACTGTTCGGAAGTACTCCGCCCTTCTGCAAGATGGACTTGTCAAAGATTTAGCCTATAATTATTTGTGGGTGCAAGTAGCAGACATCTCATGTTTAGGAGTGGGCTACAGGGGGTCTTCTTGGGAGCCTGCCCAGATATCCAGTGTTTTCGGTGAGAGGAAAACATGTTCATCCGCCTCTGTGAGTGGTCAACCCTCCCTGGGCACTGAATCTCGTACTGTCTGTTTTAGCGGAGTCTCTTGATGAGCCGCTGGTGGCATGCTCCCTGAATGATCTTACATTAAAGACCATTTTTCTTGTGGCTATATACTCTGCAAGGAGCATCTCAGAGTTTTAAGCACAGTCATATCTGATTCCTTTTCTTATGTCTAAAGAAAAGAAGTTGTTGCGGCCAGTTCCTTCCTTTCGGCCCATGGTGTGTATGGTGGCATTTCATTTGAATCAGTTGGTGTCTCTCCCGTGTTGGAGGATCCACTCCTGCAACATCTCTATGTTCGCTGCATACTGCGGCAGTATCTCAGGAGGATGAGGCCCTGGTGCAAATTGGACAGTCCGTTTTCTTATTTGGCAGCCCTTGTCAGGGGAGGCAGCATTCAAAGGCTTCGTTTCTTGATGGATAAGGGAGACCATAGCTTTAGCATACTTGCTGAGATGTCGACTCCTTCCTCAGGGATTGTGAGCTCCTTCCACCAGAGCTCAGGCATCGTCTTGGGCTGAGGCCATTAGGGTGCCACCAGTGGACATCTGTAAGGTGATGAGGTGTTCGTTGCAGTATTTTATGAAACCTGGCCACCTGGAGGTGCAGGAGGTGGGGGATGTCCATATTTTGGTCTGGCAATGCTTCAGGCCAGGCTCATGGATCCCTCTCGATATTAGGACTGCTATGGTACATCCCACAGGTACCGGGACTGGACTGGAGGGACAATAAGGAAGAAGAAATTAGGTCCTACCTGCTAAGCCCTCCCGCGCGATAGCATGCTGCCATGGGGGTGTTTCCCAGACCTAAAGAAGAAATTTCTTTGCTTGCATGGCTCAGGATTACAGGGTTGCAAAGGACAGAGATCCCAGACTCCATGCTAACTATATGTATGTACGTATGTGTGTGTGTGTGTGTGTGTGTGTGTGTGTGTGTGTGTGTGTGTGTGTATGTATGTATGTGTATATATGTATGGTATGTATATAATATAGCTATATAGCAATGGGTTCAATTGGGAGTTTTGTTTTTTTTCGTTTAGCGTTAAGAGTTGTTGGCTCTCATGCTATGCTAGCAGGTTCTTACTTGTTGCTCCTGTGAGTCTACTTTGTTAATAGGCTATTGGAGGCAGGAGGAAAGTGCCAGCTGCTTATATAGTGTGATGTCCTCAAAATGTGACATGCTTAGTTTCCAAGCTGCTTGGAGGGCTGAAACAACCCACAGGTTCCGGGACTGGCCTGGAGTTCCACAAGGAACATCAATTAGCAGACATGACCTAATTTTGTCTCTGTGCTTTTTCTAATTACAATATATCCTCCTTAAGATACAGTGACCAGAATTGCACACGTTATTCAAGGTGTGGTAACACCATGGAACGATACAGAGGCAATATAATATCCTTTGTTTTATTCTGAATTCCTTTCCTTATGATTCCTAGTATTGTATTTGCTTTCTTGGCTGCTGCTGCACACTGGGTGGAGGGTTTCAGTGTGATCTCCAGGAACAAGCAGGAATAAGTCCTCACATATGGGTACGTCGGTACCGACGGAGCCCGAGCGGGAAAGCTCCCCAGCTTCCCAGAAGGAAAGCTTTTGGGGCCTCCCACTGCGCATGCGCGCTGCCTTCCCGCCTTCCTGACCAACTCTCCTCAGTTCTTCTTTTTCCGCGGAGCCAGCAGGTCGTGTTCCTGTCACCGCTGAAGAAGTTATTTTAATTTATTTCTTTGGCCGCGTGTCTGCCTTCCCCGATTCCAGACCGGTACCACCGGTCTTTTTTCCTTTATTTCTTAAAAAAAAAAAAAAAAAAATCTTCATTTTTCCCTCACTTGGTGTGTTTGTTCTGTGAGGCCTTCAGGCCTTCACTAATTCTCCCTCATGGAGAAACAAGCCTCTGGGTTTAAAAAATGCACCAAGTGCAGCGGTACTATTTCAGTCACAGACACCCATGAATGGTGTCTTAAATATTTGGGGCCTGACCATTCCATTCCGGATTGCCCATCCTGTTCTTTGATGTCTAAACGTGGCTTACAAAACCGGGCAGCCAAGTTTCACATGCTGTTTTCTACAGATACTCCAGCATCGACATCTTCCAGGTCTTCCTCTCCTGATGGATCTTAGGTAACCAACCATTCCTCTGGCAGGTCCTCAAAGGGCAAATCTCCCTCTAAGTATCGAGATACCGCTGGGCTTGACCCCGAGGACCCTGCCCCAGCCAAACAACCCCGGCGGGAAGCTCCGGCTTCCAAAGCTCCTCCTATGGGGTTACAGGTTGACATCGATGGCACGGCCTCGACCGATCACCTGTTAGACTGTTCTGGGGTACCGGCTCAATCATCCGGTACCGACATCCAGACTGTCGTGGTGTCCATGGATCATACAGTTCAATCCATGCAGCAGGCCATTTTGGCTTTTATTAAGGCTGCGATGCCCTCGGTACCGGTACCACAACCGATACCGGTACCCAGGCCATCCACATCGACCAGGATACCGATTCCGGTTCCAGGGTTTTTCCCGATACCGATCCGGTTCCGGGTACCCCCGATGTCGATACCGGTCGATACGCTTATCGATCCCTGGAAGCAAACAGACGATACTTTGAGTCTTCTGATGATTCTGATTCATCAGATGACTCTGCTGAAGTATCCCTTACTCTACCTGAGGAGCCCTCTTCTCCAAAGAGGAGAATGTCTCCTCCAGAGGATTTATCCTTTCAATATAGGTCTTTCTATTTCTGCATCCTTTGAAAAAAAACCTAGAGCAAAAAAGTTAGACATTTTAGGATACTCTAAGGTTCCCAAAGAGGCAGTCACCTTGCCCATCCATGAAATTCTTCAAGAACACATGATGGACTTATGGGAGACTCCTCTCACCCTATCTCCACATTCTCGTCGTCTGGACACCATGTATCGTGTCCCCCCTTCTCCTGGGTTTCAAAAAACTCAGCTCCCGCACCACTCCATTGTGGTGCAGTCAGCTATGAAAAGGATCAAGAGTACTAAAAGACACTCTTCTACTCCCCCAGGAAAAAAATGTAGGACTCTGGATGCTTTTGGAAGAAAAATCTTCCAAGCAAGTATGCTTATTGGCAGAATCAACTCATACAGCCTCTATATGGGCATGTTTCTGAAGGAAATTGCATTAAAAATACGCCATTTTCTCCCCTTTATCCCAGAGGATAGAAAGGAGGAGTTCCTTCTTTTGCTAAAGCATACCCAAGATATTTCAAAGTTCTCCAACAGAGCAGCCTTTGACTCCTTTGAGGGTGCTAGCAGAGCCTCAGGTATTGCCATAGCGGCTCGCAGAATTGCTTGGCTCCAGGCCTCTGACCTAGAACCCTGGGTCCAGGATGGGTTGGGAAATTTGCCCTGTACAGGTGAGAATCTGTTTGGTAAGGAGTGGCAAATCAAAGCCACTCAAATGGATGCAGAAAATGCTGCTTTAGATAGACTTTCTAAGTCTACCTCTACCCCTGTCAAGAAGAAATCTTTCAAAAAGCCTTTCTACAAGAAGACCAGATTTGCCACAAATACTGGCCAACAATCTTCTGCAGCTCGCTTTGCTCCCAAGCGTCAGCAGCCTAAACAGGCCAGGGCAAAACCTGCAGGGGCTGCTACAGCCCAACAGTCCCAACCCCCTCAGGGTTTTTGACTTAAAACTAGAGAACTTAACCTTTCTGGCTCTAAAACATCCAGAACCTCTCACCATTCCAGGAAGGTTAACTCATTTTGCTCCCAGATGGGAGCAAATCACATCAGAACAATGGACCCTCTCTATCATCAGAGAGGGCTACAAACTACATTTCTCCAACCTTCCTCCCCATACCATGGTGAGAAGTTTCAATTCTCCCCCATCTCTCCTAGACCTGTTGGGTCAGGAGGTGACCACTCTTCTCGCCCAAAAGGCAATAGAAGTGGTTCCTCTTCCTCAACAGGGGTCAGGTTTTTACTCCCCTTATTTTCTCATTCCCAAGAAAACAGGGGGGTACAGACCCATTCTGGATCTCAGAGAATTGAACAAATTTCTATACAAGGAGAAATTCAAGATGCTTTCTCTAGGTACTCTCCTTCCATACCTACAGAGTCAGGATTGGCTTTGTTCTCTAGATCTCAAGGATGCGTACACACATATACTCATCCATCCATCCCACAGAAAATTCCTACGGTTTCTGTTCCAGGGAAAACATTTCCAATACAGAGTACTTCCCTTCGGTCTAGCCTCTGCTCCAAGGGTATTTACCAAATGCATGGCAATAGTAGCTGCATTTCTACGTGCCCTGGGAATTTTTGTCTTCCCATACCTGGACGACTGGCTCATCTGAGCTCCATCTCAGTCCGAGGCTCAGACTTCCCTGGATCGCACCAGGCGAATTCTACAGTATCTGGGACTTGTGATCAATCTGCCAAAGTCCCAACTCACCCCTACTCAATCCCTAGAATTCATAGGGGCCTGGTTGGATCACTGCAAGGGCCTATCTACCTCGGGCCCCTTGCCAACGTCTACTGCACTTAGCCTCTCAGACTCGGTCCAGAAGCCACTTGACTGCCAGAGAGATGCTACAACTCTTAGGCCACATGGCCTCCACAGTGCATGTGGTGCCTTATGCTCGCCTACATATGAGAGCAGCTCAATGGACTTTATCCACCCAGTGGACTCAAGCATCAGGAGCTCTCTCAGACCAAATAGCAAACTCCAATCGTCTCTTTTGGTCTCTCCAATGGTGGATATCCACTCAAAATCTGTTGGGGGCCCCCTTTCAACCGTTGTTGCCCCAAGCAACCCTCACAACAGATGCCTCCCAAACAGGTTGGGGGGCTCATCTCCAAGATCTCTCCACTCAGGGCACTTGGTCTCCACAGGAGACCACCCTTCATATCAACCACTTGGAACTTCGAGCAATCTTTCTGGCTCTCAAAGTTTTTCATACCCTCCTCAGCAACATGACAGTCCTTATTCACACGGACAATCAAGTAGCCATGTTTTACATAAACAAGGAGGGACTGGCTCTCTGTCGCTTTGCAACGAAGCTCTAAGATTATGGGCCTTCGCCAGAGAGCATCAAATCCATCTCCTGGCAGTATATCTTCCAGGAATCCAAAACTCTTGGGCAGACAGACTCAGTCGAGTTCTGCTTCCACACGAATGGTCCCTGCACATGGATCAGGTACTCAGAATCTTCCAGAAATGGGGAACCCCGGACATAGACCTCTTTGCAAGTCCGTGGAATGCCAAACTTCCCCGGTTCTGTTCCAGAATTCCGTGTCAGGGAGTTCAGGCCAAGGATGCCTTCCTCCTGCATTGGGGTCAGGGCTTCCTGTATGCCTTTCCACCCATTCCTTTGATTCCCAAGACTTTTTTCAAACTTCAAAGGGATCAAGGGTCCATGATCCTCATAGCTCCACGCTGGCCATGCCAAGTGTGGTACCATCTACTTCTGCATCTCTCCCAAGCCCCCTCCCTGGACTTGGGAGCGGCTCCAGACCTTCTGTCTCAGGAGGAGGGGACTTTGTGGCACCCAAACCCCAAGTCCCTTCACCTCAGAGCTTGGTTACTGAAGGCCTAGACCTTCAACACTTCAATCTTTCGCAACAAGTGAAGGATATCCTACATGCCTCTAGGAAACCTTCCACTAGGCATTCTTACGCTTTTAAATGGAAAAGATTTTCCATTTGGTGTGCTCAAAAGGGTCTTAACCCTCTGGCACTCCCATTGAATTCTCTTTTGGAATATCTCCTACATCTCTCCAATGCAGGACTCAAAACAAATTCAGTAAGAGTCCATTTGAGTGCTATTGCGGCATCACTTAAGCCCATCAATGGACAACCTGTTTCCTCTCATCCTCTTATCGCAAGATTCATGAGAGGCCTAACTTTAACTAAACCTCCCATTCGACCTCCTCCGGTGGCATGGGACTTAAACTTGGTTCTTGGTCAGCTTATGAAGCCACCTTTTGAACCCTTAGCCACTACCTCCTTGAAATTTCTTTCCTGGAAGGTTATTTTTCTTATTGCAGTCACCTCAGCTCGCCGTATCAGTGAACTGCAAGCTCTAGTGGCTAATCCACCTTATACAAAGTTCCATCATGATAAGGTGGTCCTTAGGACCAATCCCCACTTTATGCCCAAAGTGGTCTCCCCTTTTCATCTTAATCAAGAGGTATATTTACCTGTCTTTTTTCCAGCTCCTCATGCATCCAGTGCAGAGAGGAACCTTCATATTCTAGACTGTAAAAGAGCTCTTGCCTTTTACCTCCACAGGACACAGCAACATCGAAAGTCTTCTCAGCTTTTTGTTGCTTTTGATCCTTCTCATTTAGGACTTCCAGTCTCCAAAAGAACACTCTCCAATTGGATTGCTCAGTGTATCTCTTTTGCTTATCAGAGTAAGAACCTTTCTCTGGAGGGCCATGTCACCGCTCACAATGTGAGGGCCATGGCCACCTCTATGGCTCATTTAAACTCTGTGTCCATTGACCAGATCTGTCGAGCAGCCACCTGGGCCTCGGTTCATACCTTTACAGCCCATTACTGTTTGGACAAGGACTCCCGCCGGGATGCCTTGTTTGGTCAGGCTGTCCTCAGACACCTGTTCCATTCTTGAACAACTCCAGCCCACCTTCCCTGAATGGATGCCTGAGATCCATAGGAAGATGAGGAACCTTTCAGGGTCTCATGCCCTTCAGGGGATTTCCCGGGCATCTTAGCTAGGGAGTCCCCATATGTGAGGACTTATTCCTGCTTGTTCCTGAAGATAGCACAGTTACTTACCTGTAACAGGTGATCTCTGGGAACAGCAGGAATTAGTCCTCACAACCCACCCACCTCCCCTAGGAGTTGTATCTCTCTCTCTCTCTCTCTTCCTTTCCTCTCTCTATTTTCTCAGCTATAAACTCGAACTGAGGAGAGTTGGTCGGGAAGGCAGCTCGCATGCGCAGTGGGAGGCCCCAAAAGCTTTCCTTCTGGGAAGCTGGGGAGCTTTCCCGCTCGGGCTCCGTCGGTACCGACGTACCCATATGTGAGGACTAATTCCTGCTGTTCCCAGAGATCACCTGTTACAGGTAAGTAACTGTGCTTTATCCACAATGACACCTAAATCTTTTTCCTGGGTGGTGGTTCTAATGTTGAACCTTGCATCACGTAACCATAGTTTGGGTTGTTCTTTTCTAGGTGCATAACTTTGCATATGTCCACATTAAATTTCATCTGCCATTTGAACATCCAATCTTTCAATTTATCAAGGTCTTGCAGTTTTTCCACAATCATCGTGTTTTAACAACTTTGTATAATGTTATCTGCAAATTTGATCACCTCACTAGTTATTCCCATTTGCAGGTCATTTATGAATGTTAAAAAGCAGTGGGCCAAGCACAGATCCCTGGGAATACTCCACTATTCACCTTTATCCATTGAGAAAATTGGCTATTTAGCCCTACTGTCTTTTAACTAGTTCCTGATTCACAATAGTACACCGCCTCTTATCACATGCCTTCTTAATTTCACCAAGAGCTTCTCATGAGGGACCTTTGTCTACCTGTTTATTCACACCTTCAAAAAATATAACAGATTACTAAGACAAGACCTTCATTGGCTAAATCCATGTTGGCTTTCTCCCATTAAACTATGACTATGTTCAGTAATTTTGTTTATAATGGTTTCTACAATTTTATTTATTTTATTTATTTACATTCTCTTATATACCACGCTATTCTGCATCAGTGCGGTTTACATTGAACAAACTGAAATTACATTGAACGGAGCATTATAACTTGGAGATAACTATTTTACAGGGAACATGGGCTATGGAGGGTTAAGTGGCTTGCCCAAGGCCACAAGGAGCACCTGTGGGACTAGAAACCCCAGTCCTTCCGGCCCAAGGTTGCTGTCCTCTAGTGGGATTTGAACCCCCGACCTTCCGGCCTGAAGTACCTTGCCCCAACCACTAGGCCACTCCTCCACTCCATTTTGCCTGATATGTCTGGCTCACTGGTCTACAGTTTCCCAGATCACCTCTTGAATCCTTTTAAAAAAAATTGGCATTCCTGAGCGGTCCTCCAGTTTAGTCCTCCACAATCGGGTAGTGCACCTCCTCCTGCAGCCTGGAGACTGGACCAATCAAACTTTCCGTAAGATGTATGCAGACGGAGCTCCCATAAGCCCCCAGTGTGTCCAGTCTCCTTGCAGCTTGAGGACGTGTGTGCCTGTGCTGGGCACACAGAGTGACACTTGGGGGAGCAACACTAGTTAGTTTTGTTTTGGGGTTTTCCTTTCTACACTTTACTTCCTTTTCTTTAATTAGGTAGCTGTTTCTTTAATTTAAAAAAAAAAAAAAGCAGACACAGGGGGCCTCCCGGTGCTGAGAAGCCAGTCCTGCATTGGGCTCCTGTCTTCCTCCCGGAGTTGTTGGACAGCCAGGTTAGAGCTCTCCCCTAGACTGCACGGGGAAGAGCTCTTCCTTATCCAGGCAACCCTTTTGATTTGTGTTACTGGCTGCCTCTGTCGGTGTCTTCATCTGCCCGGTAGGAACTTCAATTACTTTTCCTTCCTCGGGTGCTGCAGCGCGCTCCCGTTGCTGCTCTCAGCAGGTGAGTCGGCTGCCTTGAAGTCTTGCCTCGGCAGTAGCTGCTCAGGCACGGGATTTGAGTTTTCTTCATTTTATTTGGCCTCCGTTATCTTTATTTTGCCGGTTATCGTGTCTACTTTGTTTTCCTTGTTGTTTGGTTTTCGCGCCGTTTTTGAGTGCGGGTGCACGAGTTCGGCGGCCATTTTGAAGCCCTGAGGGAAGTTTTCTTTGCTAACTTCATCACTTGTGCACGGGTTCCCCTGACATTTTTGGCACTATTTATGCTGGCGATTTTGCTAGGGACCTCCTAAGGATTCTAGGGAGTGTTTTTTATTTAAAAAAAAAAAAAAAAAAAAAAGGTGGTGTTTTTAAACAGGCTTGCCCTTTTCCCATTGCCTTTCCCTACCTCTGATTCACTTCTCTTTCTCTTGGTGGGGTACTTCAGCACATGGCTGCCAAACCACAGTGCGTGATTTGTGGATCGCGCAGGGGTGCAGTGGCGGACTCGGGCATATGCCGGGGCTGTGCCTCAGCTTCTTCCGACTTGGAACATCAAATTGAGCTGAAAGAGCTGCCAGTCCCTGATGACACTCCTCTGATAGTGGAGAGTGCCCTCTCACCGGGCTCTCGCCCGGCTGGTTCGGCGTCCCATCCCAATGGGAATATCCCTGAGTTGCCACATATGGTTCTTCCTACTCCTTTAGTGGATTTTTCCCCGGATTTCGTTCTGCTCATGCATCAGGCCTTCCGCTTGAGCCGTTCCGGTCAGCTGCCGGAAGCTTGGCCAGCGCCCCTTCCTTCTCTTTCTACAGGGGAAGGTCAGCGCTCCTCCCAGCCTGCCGCCAAGCGGCTCCGGTCCTCCGGTCCTCCGACCCGGAGCAGGACGCTATGAGTTACCCTGATTTGGAAGCGGAAGGGGATCCTGAGGCGGAGGCTGACGAGTTGGAGGACGGGGAGATCCCAGAGCCGGAAGACCAGGTTCGGATTATTCGCGTGTTTCGTAGGGATGAGCTAGTGCCTTTGATCACGGAGTCTCTTCAGGCCCTCAACCTCGCCGTGGCTCGGCCTTTAGAGGAGGACGATTTGGAGGATCCTCTCATTCAGGCGGTGCGGGACTCTCAGGTGGTTCCTGTGCACCGGGTGGTGGAGCAAATGATCCAATCGGAGTGGGATCAACCGGAGTCCGGTTTGAAGGGAATTAGGACTATGAATCGTTTATACCCTTTAGCTGACAAAGACAAGGACTTGTTTAAGTCCCCGCGGGTTGATGCTGCGGTGTCGGCGGTGACTAAGAAAACCACCATCCCGGTTGAGGGCGGTGCTGCCTTAAAGGATGCGCAAGATAAGAAGGTTGATAATTTGTTGAAACAGGCCTTTGATACTAACGCCTTGTCTCTCCAGGCCTCCATTTGTGGCGCGTGGGTTGCACGGGCTTGTTTACGTTGGTCTCAGCGCCTGCGCTCGGCCTCCGGCCTGGATCAGCAGGGGTTGCTGGAGGTTACCCGCATGGAGTCAGGGTCGGCGTACCTGGCGGATGTGCATTATGATTTGATCCGCTCCTTGGCTAATAGTATGGCCTCTTTGGTGGCGGCGCGTCGGTCCATCTGGTTGCGTAACTGGGCGGCCGATGGATCTTCCAAGTCTCGCCTCAGTAAGTTGCCCTTCAATGGCAAGTTGTTGTTTGGTGAAGCTCTGGATAAGTTGGTCAAGGACCTTGGGGAATCTAAGGGTGGTAGGCTGCCGGAGGACAAGCCTAAGCTCAATAGATCCTCGCCTCCTACGCGCGGTCATTTTCGGGATTTTCGTAGATTTTGCTCTTCCCGGCTTTGGAGTTCCCAGCGCGGTCGCTTTGGGTCCCGTTCTCAGGGGTTTCGTGGTTTCCGAGGAGCGGGACGAGGCTTCTCCGGAGCCGCCGCCTCTTCGTCTTCTTCCTTTAATCGCAAGCCGCAATGAAGCGAGGCGGGCTCTGGGAGGAAGTCCGGTCATAGGGGGTCGCTTGTGCGACTTTCTTCCTTCTTGGGCCCAAATTACTTCAGATCAGTGGGTGCTGCAGATTATCGAAAAAGGTTATGCGCTGGAGTTTGCCTGCCCGCTCAGGGATTCCTTTGTTATGTCTCCCAGCAAGGGCGATCAGAAGACGCGGGACATCCGCCTGACTCTTCATCGGCTCTTATCACTAGGGGCGGTGCTTCCCGTTCCTCCTTCCGAGCGCTACTCCATCTATTTTGTGGTTCCCAAGAAGGACGGTTCTCTACGTCCCATCTTAATCTCAAGGGCGTGAATCGTTCTCTCAAGGTACCGCACTTCCGGATGGAAACCTTGCGGTCGGTCATCGTGGCGGTGCGTCAAGGGGAGTTTCTTACGTCCCTCGATCTCTCCGAAGCTTATTTACACATTCCCATCCGAGCGTCTCATCAAAGGTTCCTCCGCTTCGCCTTTCCGTGGGGCCACTTTCAGTTTCGGGCCATGCCGTTCGGACTCGCCACTGCTCCCCGTACCTTCACAAAAGTGATGGTGGTGGTTGCGGCGGCCTTGCGAAAAGAGGGTATCCTCGTTCACCCGTATCTCGACGATTGGTTGATTCGGGCAAAATCCAACCACGAGTGTGTGCGAGTCACGGACAGAGTGGTTGCTCTACTGAGATCTCTCGGCTGGGTGGTGAACGAACGCAAAAGCTGCCTGCGGCCGACTCAGGACCTCGAATACCTGGGAGTACGTTTCGACACGGCGCGGGGCTTGGTGTGTTTGCCGGAGCGCCGTGCCCTTGCGTTGCGGAGCCTCGTCCGCCTCTTCCTGGGGATGCCCGCGCCATCCGCGTGGTGGTACCTCTGGCTCCTCGGCACAATGGCAGCAACCCTGGAGGTGGTTCCTTGGGCGAGGTTCCATATGCGGCCGCTCCAGAGTGCTCTTCTCTGCCGTTGGTCCAACCAGTTCGACTCGTTGAACAGGAGATTGCCTTGCCCGAAGCCGGTTCGCCGGTCGCTCCGGTGGTGGCTTTGCTCCGAGAACCTGAAGCGGGGGCTTCCCTTGGAGCCTCCTCTTTGGGTTCCCTTCACGACGGATGCCAGCTTATCGGGCTGGGGTGCTCATTGCGAGGACCGCTTCACGCAGGGGACGTGGTCTCCCCTGGAGGCCTCCTGGTCGATTAACCGTCTCGAGCTGAGGGCGGTGCGTCTCGCTCTATTAGCCCTTGAAGACCTGATACTCGGGCGGCCTGTGCGCGTTCTCTCGGACAATGCGACAGCGGTAGCTTACATCAATCGCCAAGGGGGCACCGGCAGTGTGACCCTAGCATCCGAGGCGACGGCTTTGTTCAATTGGGTGCAGACTCGCCTTCCGGCAATCTCGGCAGCGCATATAGCGGGCACGGACAATGTCCAAGCCGATTTTCTCAGCAGGGTGCGGGTAGACCCCGGAGAATGGGAGCTGAACCCTCAGATTTATGCGCAGATAGTTCGTCGGTGGGGTCCGCCCGTCATGGATCTCATGGCGACTTTCCAGTCGGCAAAGGCAGGGCGCTTCTTCAGCAGGCGGCGAGAGCGCATGTCCGAGGGCCTCGACGCTCTCATTCAACCGTGGCCGACGTCCGGTCTCCTTTATGTCTTTCCTCCGTGGGCTCTAATCGGCTGGGTCGTTCAGCGCATCGAGGGCCACTGGGGTCGGGTGTTGCTGGTGGCTCCGGATTGGCCCAGGAGACCTTGGTATGCCGATCTGGTCAGGTTGCGCGACGGTGTTCCGTGGCTTCTGCCTGCGTTACCGGATCTTCTTCTTCAGGGTCCCCTGCGGATGCCCCAAGTGGGTCGATTCTCGCTTACGGTTTGGCCATTGAGAGGGCTCGGTTGAAAAAGAAGGGTTATTCCCCCGCGGTGATTGCCACTCTCCTTCGGGCGCGGAAGAGGTCCACCTCACTTACTTATGTGCGCGTGTGGAGAATCTTTGAAGACTGGTGCTCTCAGCGGGGGGTTAGAGCGGCGACGGTTTCTGTGCCCGTCGTTTTAAGTTTTCTTCAGGATGGTTTTGATAAGGGTCTGGCTGCTAGCTCCCTGAAGGTTCAGTTGGCGGCTCTCTCCTGTTACCGAGGCAAAGTGTTGGGGCTTTCCCTCGGCTCGCATCAGGACGTACGTCGTTTTCTTGCGGCGGTTTTTCGTTTGCGGCCCTCGCGCAGGATCTCCGTTCCTCCGTGGGATTTGAACCTTGTGATACGGGCCTTGGTTCGTGAACCTTTTGAGCCCCTGCGGAGGGCGTCTCTGAAAGATCTCACTCTGAAGACCGGTTTTTCTCGTGGCCATCTGCTCGGCGAGGCGGATTTCCGAACTCCAGGCGTTGTCGTGCAGGGAGCCCTTTTTGTCTTTTTCTCAGGATCGGGTGGTTCTTTGGCCGGTTCCTTCCTTTCTGCCTAAAGTGGTTTCACCTTTTCATGTAAATCAGGCGGTGTTCCTCCCGGTGCTGCAGGCTGCTGCCGGCAGTCCTGCGGACGACGGGCTTCACTGCCTTGATGTGCGACGCGTTCTTCGACGCTATTTGAAGGTTACCGAGACCTTTCGAAAAACCGACCATTTGTTCGTGCTTTTTGGCGGTGCACGAAAAGGGGAGGCGGCGGCTAAAGCCTCCATTGCGCGATGGATCAAGGAAGCCATCGCGTCAGCGTATCTGTTGCAGCAGCGGCCGGTTCCGGAGGGTCTGCGGGCCCACTCTACCAGAGCTCAGGCGACATCCTGGGCGGAGCATAGTCTGGTGCCGCCCGCGGACATCTGTAAGGCGGCCACCTGGTCGTCGTTGCATGTCTTCAGTAAACACTACCGGTTGGATGTGTTGGCCGCTCGGGATTCCTGTTTTGGTTCGGCGGTTCTGCGTGCCGGATGGTAATTGTAGTTCATGGAGGGTCCAGTTTAGTCCTCCTTCCCTCCCGCGTATCAGGTTGTTTCTTGCGGCACGCTTTTCCGAACGGTTTGACCTTACAGCGGCCTTTCTCTTCTCCATTCTATTTCTTTCGGCCGCGCTTCCTGTCAGTTGGTTTTTCTTCTATTTCACTTCCAGCCTATTTTCTAGCGACACTGGTTTTGGGCTGTCTTTTGGCTACCGGGGCGTCGATGGCGGCGCAGTGCAGCGTTCTGGCTTCCTCGTTTGGGGAGGGGGCTAATACCTCATTGAGGGAGAAACGTTTTCTTCTTTATTCTGCATGTTTTTATAATAGTCTTATGTGTTGCTTCTTTAAGTTTGCTTTGTTACTAGTTTACTGGGGGCTTATGGGAGCTCCGTCTGCATATATCTTACGGAAAGTTTGATTGGTCCAGTCTCCAGGCTGCAGGAGGAGGTGCACTACCCGATTGTGGAGGACTAAACTGGACCCTCCAGGAACTACAATTACCAGGTATGTGTAATTTCCATTTACATTAGCCATTCACCAATCTTTGAGTATTACAGATGATTTTAATAATGGCTCACAGATTACTAATAATAGGTCTGCAATCTCATATTTAGGTTCTTTCAACACCCTCGGATGTATACCATCTGGTCCAGGTGATTTGCTAATCTTCAGTTTATCAAATAGTTGTAATATATCTTCCCCGCTTATCAATATTTCTTTCAATTCTTCCAATATATCGCCTTTTAAATAGCATTTCAGGCATGGGTAACCTCCTTGCATCTTCCTCGGTAAAGACCGAAGCAAAGAATTCATTCAGTCTCTCCACTGTGGCCTTGTCCCCTCTTAGTGCCCCTTTTATCTCTATCATCTAATGGTCCAACAGGCTCACAGATATTTTGCTATGGATGTACTAGAAAAAAGGTTTTATTACATGTGTGTTGCTTCCACAGCAAGTTCTTCTTCTTCCCTTTTTTTTTTAAAATTCCTTTTTGCCTGTCTTATCAGTGTCTTGCATCTAACTTGCCAGTGCTCATGTTTCCAGTTTTCATCATTTGGCTCCTTTTTTTCCATTTCCTGAAAGATGCTTTTTTTTTTTAGCTACAGCAGCTTCTCTGACCTCACCTTTAAACCATGCTGGCAGTTTTTTGGCCTTCCTTACACTTTTCTTAAGGCGTGGAATATAGCTGGTCTTGGTCTCCAAGATAGTATTTTTAAACAATGCCCATGCTTGATGTAAACCTGTGAACCTTTGCAGCTGTTCCCTTTTTATTTTTTTTTTCTTAACTGTTTTCCTCATTTTATCATAGTTTCCCTTTTGAAAGTTAAAAGGTAGTACTGTGGATTTCCTTGCTATCTTTCCTCCATTTATTAAATCAAATGCGATCATGCTATGATCACTATTGCCAAGTGGTCCCAACACCCTTATCTCTTGCACCAAATCCTGTGTTCACTAAGGACTAGGTCCAAAATAGTTTCCCCTCTTATCGGTTCATGAACCAGCTGCTCCATTTATTTCATTTAGAAACTCTATCTCCCTAGTGTGTACTGCCTTGACACTGACCTAGTCTATACCGGGGTGATTGAAATCATCATTGTTATTACTGTGTTGTAACTTTTGTTACTTCCCTGATTTAGCATTTCATTATCCATTTGTTCTGGCCAGGTGGATGGTAGTACAACTCCCACTGCCATTGCCTGTTGTGGCGCCAGCAGTGAGACTGCCTTGGCCCCCCTCACTTCCCAAAAAGCGGACTGCCAACAGATAAGAAGGGCATGGGGGGGGAGACCCCCAGTATGATCTCTCTACATCTTGCACTTTCCCCATGGGATCATGTGAAAATCATCCTCTTGGCTTTTACGGGCTCAGGTTAAGGGGTTCATCATGTGAACCAAGATTGCTTTACTGTATGGCATGGATACTTTTGAACTGCTGTTCAGTATGCTGAAGATGAGCTTTTCCTTAAGAATTTCTCGAGACGGTCTCATTAAGCGACATACAATCTTGCGTACCTGAAGACCGCATAACACATACAGAATGCTAGATGTTTAGATGGTGATTTTAGAAACATGTTCTATGTGCACAACCTAGTTTTTTATATATAGAAAGCATGTTAAGGAAAAGTTGTTCTGTACACGCACAAAAGTATACCTAGGGAAGGGCTCTTATATATACTTCCATAAAGGTATAAAGTAGGCATTCCCAGGAAAGAACTTAAGTGACTTTTGGGATTTGTGTAATTTGCAGTACTCCAGAGCATGTGTGAATACATAACTAGCAGTTTTAGTAGGGGAAAGTGTATGTGTTCTGTTCCTTTCTAAACTTGCTGCTGTTAGATATATACTGGCTGCATCCATGTACATGGTCTATTCTAAAATTGAGCGTCTTAGCTTTTTGCCTTGGGATTATTTTGGAGGTAAGAATATTTTTAAAATTTTCTCCTTTTAAGGTAGCAATACTAACATTGTAAATGGTGGAGTAGCCTTGTGGGTTAGAGCAGTGGGCTGAGACCCAAGGAAGCCAGAGTTCAAATCCCACTGATGCTTCTTATGATCTTGGACAAGTCACTTAGCCCTCCATTGTAATCTATCTAGGCATAGAAAAATACCTTTCTGTACCTGAATATAATTCTTCGTCCTGACCTCTGGGAAAAGTGGTTTAAATCTGGGCTAAATTAATGCAGTTGGCAGTTAGTCATTAAAGTGCCAAGTATTTTTATTTTTTTTGTTTTTATTTTTCTTTCATATTCCTGAAGTGATGTTGGTGTTGAAATTTGTGAAAACTGCTTCTCTTGCGTATATCAACCCACAACCCATGTTGCCAGGAAGGAGAATGTCCAGGTGGTTTATCTGAGTTATTACACTCTGGATCCCAGGCGTTGTCTGAATCTTTATTCCATCAGATTGTGTCCTGCTGGGGCAGCTGACGATGGACTTGATGGTGTCTCTGAACGCCAAGGTCGACCGCTTCTTCAGCTGCCGCAGGACACAGATGTCTGAGGGGCTGGATGCCCTAGTTCAGCGATGGCGAACCTATGGCACGCGTGCCAGCTGTGGCACGCGAAGGCCTTGCAGCTGGCACGCGTGAAGGTCCGCAGAAAAAGAAAAAGCGGGCTCTGGCTGCTGCCGCGGACGCGGCAGCATGCAGTGTCCCGCGGGGCCCCCTCCGCCCGCTAAGCCCCTCTGCAAGGGCTTTCAGATTCGCGAGGGAGACAGCGTCTCCCTCGCGTCTCTGTTAAGCCCGCAGGGGCTAATGGGAAATTTCCCATCAGCCCCTTTAGACACGAGGGACTGATGGGAAATTTCCCATTAGCCCCTGCGGGCTTAACAGAGACGCGAGGGAGAGCGTCTCCCTCGCGAATCTGAAAGCCCTTGCAGAGGGGCTTAGCGGGCGGAGGGGGCCCCACGGGACATTGCATTCTGCCGCTGCCGCGGCAGAAGCCAGAGCCAGCTTCTTTTTTTTTTTTTTTAACTTTGCCCGGGGCGGTGGGTTAGGACTGCTAATGGGCTAGGGGGGGATAGGACTGCTGATGGGCTAGGGGGGGGTTAGGACTGCTAATGGGCTAGGGGGGGGGTTAGGACTGCTAATGGGCTAGTGAGGGGTTAGGACTGCTAATGGGCTAGGGGGGGGGGTTAGGACTGCTAATGGGCTAGGGGGGGTTAGGACTGCTAATGGGCTGGGGGGGTTAGGACTGCTAATGGGCTGTGGGCTGATGGGGGCTGTCTGGAAATGGGGTGATGGGGGGTTAGGACTGGTAATGGGCTATGGGGGGGGTTAGGACTGCTAATGGGCTAGAGAGGGGGGGTTAGGACTGCTGATGGGGAGAGGTTAGGACTTGAGGTGGGCTGTTGGGTGGGGTTAGGATTGGAAATGGGCTGATGGGGGGTTAACACTGGAGGTGGTCTGATGGGGTTAGGACTGGTAATGGGCTATGGGGGGTTTAGGACTGATAATGGGCTATGGGGGGCTGGGACAAGAAATGGGCTGATGGGGAGGGGTTAGGACTTGAGGTGGGCTGATGGGGTTAGGACTGGTAATGAACAATGGGCTATGGGGGGCTGACTGGAAGTGGGCTGATGGGGGGTTAGGACTGGAAGTGGGCTGATGGGGGGTTAGGACTGGTAATGGGTTATAGGGGGGGGCTTAAACTGAAAATGGGGTGATGGGGGGTTAGGACTGGAAGTGGGTTGATGAGGGGGGGATAGGACTGGTATTGGGTTGGGGGGTTGCTAGGACTGGAAATGGGTTGGGGGGCTGCTAGGACTGGAAATGGGCTGATGCAGGGACTAGAAGGGAATGGATGCTGGGTGAGGCTGGAACTAGAAGGGAGCTGGTGTTGGGGGAGGATTAGAATGGGATGGGGCTGGGAGAGTAAAATGGAGAGGGGAAAAATATTTTGTGTGGGAGGGATAAAAAATCTACAATTGGCCGGGTATTGGGAGAGTAAGTGGGGATTGAGGATGGAGGGGTAAATTTTGAGTAGATGAAATAGGAATGAGGAAAGAGCAAAAGGAGAAAGATTAGTATGTTAAAGCAGATGTAGAGAGAGAATGGAAAAAAAAACCCAAGAAGACAGAAGAAAGGACAAATGGACAGCAGATGGAGAGTTAGCAGAAGACACGAAGAAACCAGAAGAAAGTGGCTGGAACAATTGCAACTGAAAAAAAATGCACAAAAGGTAGAAAAATATCTCTTTATTTTGAATTTATTAATTGGAATATGTCAGCTCTGGGAAATGTGCATCATTAATTTTTGCGCTTTGTTTAGTACAAGAGGAAATTAATATATAGTTTTATTTCTACAGTGTTGTTGTATATTCCAAGTTTGGCTTTTGGGGTTCCCAGTTTAATTATTGTCTTCCTGTTTCTAAATTGTGATTCCTTGTTTGGTAATGGTCTGTTCTGCATGTGTAACTGAGCTGAGGTATTCTGTTTATATAATTCCTATTTGACATTGCCACTTGTTCTTTCCCCAGTAGGTCATGTATTGTTGTTCTCTGAGATGTATTGGTTTAATATTTGCAGTGTTGCCTTTTGATAGGTAGAGTATGGTGCTTTGTGAGTCCTGGTAGTGCTGTTAGGATACGGCGGGTTTGCTATGGGTTCTAAATGGGCAGCGTTTGTAGTAGTTCCTAATGTGCCTGGCGGTTGGTACTGGATTATAGTAATGTAGAAACCTTTTAGTCTTTCTTTATCCATATACTCATTAAGAGGCATGTTTACTAAAAGTTAGTGTATGGTAACATTATGCAAATATTTATGCAAATGAAGCACCTTATGCAAATGGAGCTTTAATTGACGTGCTGGCACTTTGAGGAAATTCTTTGGTTTTGTGCGGCAGTTTGGGCACTCGGACTCAAAAAGGTTAGCCATCACTACCCTAGTTCAACCTTGGCCAAAAGTGGATCTGCTTTGTGTTCCTGCACCCTGACACCCCCCCCCCCCATGGCCTCTGATTGGCTGGGCCCTGCAGCGACTAGAGCCACATTGGGTATGAGTGGTGCTTAAAGCACTGGGCTGACCTCGACCTCCATGATATGTGGATCTCATGAGACTACTGTTTAAAAGTGCCATTTTGGTTGCCAGCAGAGCTGGATCTGCTCACTGGGGGGCCAGTGCAAATGCCACATGTGGGTGTGTTCTCGCTTATGGCTTGATTGAGAGGGCTCAACTGAGGCACAGAGGTTACTCATCTCAAGTCATTGATACTTTTCTGCAGGCTTGCGGACGCTCAACCTCCTTTTGGCCTATGTGCGGGTCTGGCGTATCTTTGAGGCTTGGTGTGGAGAATATGATGTATGTCAACTTAGAACATCGCTCCCAGATATTCTGGCCTTTTTTGCAAGCTAGGCTCATCAAGGTTTTAACCTTGGCCTCCTTGAGGGTCCGTGTGGTCCATTGCCTCTGAAAAATCCAAGTTATCAATGTCCTTGTTTAATGTACATTACCAAGTTTGTTACAATGTAAACAGCCACTTTGACTGAAATGATGAAGCAGTATAAAAAGCCTGTTAGTTAAATATGGTGGACCTGGCATGTTTCAGGAGTCTAGTTCAAGGCAGGCACTGGCATCCTATGGGGATGGGGTCCATTTTTTCCTTTGAGAGGTGAAGTATCTTTGTCCCTCCCTCCCTCTGTCGATCTGTGGTTCTCTTGTGGGACCTTTATGGTGCTCTCAGTCTTGGGGGTGGCCTACCTTTTGAGCTGCTGCAGGGCACAACATTGAAAGACTTGACTCCGAAGATGGTGTTTCTGGTGGTGATTTGTTCAGCCCGTCAAATTTCAGATCTTCAGGCTTTGTCCTGTAAGGAGCCTTATTTGGTAATCTCTAAGTAGAAGGTAGTGTTGTGGCCGGTTCGTTCCTTTCTGCCGGAGGTAGTATCCAATTATCTTAACCAGGTGGTTTCACTGCTGGCCTTCCCTGCGTCACAGGACTCTGAGGACAGTCTCTTCTGTAAACTGGATGTCTGCAGGTGTCTCAAGTGGTACTTGAAGGTGACTGAATCCTTTCGGCGCTCAGAGAGACTTTTTATTCTCTTTGGTGGCCCTTGGAGAGGCAAGGCAGCTTCTAAGGCATCCATTTTTCAGTGTATCCATAAGGCTGTTGCATCAGCATATCTTGAAGAGGCATCTGGTACCCTTGGGGCTATGGGTTTATTCTATGTGGGCTCAGGCGTTGGCATGTGCAGAATGTGGTCTGGTTCCTTCCTCCTCGAGATATTTGTAGGGCAGTGACATGGTCTTCCCTGCATTCCTTTGTGCGCCATTACCACCTGGGTATGCAGGCTCAGCAGGATGTGGAATTTGGAGCCAGAAAGTTGTGGTCCGGGATTGCAGTTTCCACCCATCGTTGATAACTGCTTTGCTACAAACCCACTCATCTGGACTGGAGGGACGAACTGGAAGGTGAAATTAGATCTTACCTGCTAACCTTTTTTTTTTTCCTGGAGTCAGTCAACTCCAGAGCCCTCCTGGTAGGTCTGTTGCAGGGTCCACTATCTCGTATTGGCTCTTGCAGAATTGGATTTGAGTGAGCGCGTTTGGGACAGTGTGTATTGTTGTCCTTGGTGTTTCAGTTTTCATGTCCCCCTTTTTTTTTTCTCCTGGTTTTTGCTAGCTTTCCAAAAAAAAAAAGCAGAAGCATGACATCTTATTTATTTTGAACATGATGGGATAAAAATGTAAGATGCCTGCTCGGGTTTGATTGTCAATAAGAGCATGGCTGTTGGAGAACTGGAATTTGGTGCTCCCACTTTTTTCTACTTTTGTTGAAATTCATACTGACTATTGTCAGTGGGCACAAATGGTACCACACTTTTTAAGTTGTATTCTTAGTTTCCACCTGCTGGTAGATGAGCATAACCCACTCGATTGGACTGGAGGTAAGGTCTAATGTCACCTTTGCTTATTTTCCTGCACTGGCTTCTAATAAAGTATACAATTCTTTTAAAACTTGTAATTAAGTATCTTCCTGGGTACATACATCATTATAGCCAAGCAAGGTCATTAAGATCCCACTTGGGTATTAGTTTGAAGATTCCCTCAGTAAAAGTGATTTAGATTGTTTGTTTTTTACTCATAAGTGAATGCTGCAAGGTGTAGTCTCCTAGCTATTTGGAATTTCCCTCCTCTGATAAGTCCAGAATCTAATTGATTGTTCAAAACACAATGTTTTCTATTTCTTCCTGATCAGTTTCTACCTTTGGAATTATTAGTTATTGAAAGATTTAATTCTGTTATGATTGATGTGCTGAGGATTGATTATGTTTTATATTTTGAGATCTGTGTTTCCTTATCCTGCTAGACTAGTCCAGAAAAATGGCTTATGCTCCCTTGCCAGCAGATGGAGGCAGATTTGAGCAACTTTCAATAATGTTATCATTTATAGTACCGAGAGAAGCCAGTATTTGTCTGCATCCAGGAGGTGACAAGGTGTATGGGCTGGTGCAGCAGTGCAGGTAGGCTTGTCTCCCCTAGTCCAGACTATGATCCTGTGACCTGTGAGACTTAGATCTGTAGGCCCTATGTTTGCTCATAACTTGGGTATGCCCCTGTCTCCTGGAGCTGTCATCTTGGCCTGTATCTAGCACTGCTGCTCATGGGTTCCTAGCTCTTAGTGGCTTAGAGAGTGAACGAGAGGACCCCATTGGGTCCCTGTAGGGGGGGGGGGGGGAGGAGGTTGGTATGTCAGGCTCAGGCCCCCCTTCCCTTTTGCTGTCTATCTGCAAGCTTGTTTTGTCTTTGTTGCTTTTTTTTTCCGTTTTTGTTTTCTTTTTCCTCCCATTCCTTTCAATGGGTTTTATTTTAATCTCTTGCTACTTGCACTAAAACAGTTCTAAAGTTAAAAACAAACAAACAAGACACTTTTCTTGGCAGCTGGGCCTTCCAGGCCTGTGTAGGCATCTGGAGCTTCCTTGTTAGGGTTTCTCTGGTCAGTTTGACTGGTGTGGGATTTTTTTTTTGTGGGTTTTATTTTTTTCCTCCTTTGCTGCTGCATGCACAGTTGTGTGGCCCAATGCAGCCTGCAACCTCCTCCTCCCCCTTGCAGCTTTTACCCATAGCTGCAATTTTTGACCCCAGTTGTGGTAGAAATGCCTGCTTGGCCCTTGCATATAGGGAACCCGATAGAGGCCCTCCCTTTTTCAACCAGCGTGAGCTGCAGCTTCTGAAGCAGCTAAAGATCTGTTTCAGCTGCTTCTATCTGCTTGGCATCTTCCTTGGCCAGGGTTCTGAGGCCTAGGCCTCCCCTGTAGTGGACTTGGGGACTTAAGTGCCTCTGACATGGGTGGTAAGGAACTATGCACCCCTACTTTGCCCTGTTGCTCTTCTTTTCCTCCAGGAGCTGCAACTTATCCAATACTGGGGTTGGTTGGGATGCTGTAGAGAAATCCATTTCTCCAGAAGTTAAGTGAGGAGGACATGGTAATTCTTTTATTCACCTCTTTCACAGAGTGAGTCTTCCTATGACTTTTCAGGATGCTATGGCAGCTCTGCATGAGGTAGAGCCTACTCTTGGGCAAGTTTAGTGAGCGAGCTCTCTTCTGGAGAGTATCCAATCTTCTCCAGGAACAAGCAGGAAGTCTGTCCTCACATATGGGTGACGTTGGCGCCGACAGAGCCCATGTGGAACAATTCCTCAGCATTCACAGCCTTTGGGAATGCTACCATGCATGTGTGGTCCCCTTCCAGCCCAAGGGTGCCATCTTGCTCGGTCTCCTTTTTTCCACGGAGCCCAACGGACGCTTGTCTTGTTTCCCCAGAAAAATCCTCTAAAATTATCCTTAAGTTGTGTTTTTCCCGGTTTGCATACCGGTTCCTCTTCCTTCCTCAAGCTGGTGCCATCCCCAGTGCCATCCTTGGCTCTTCCTTTCTTTTTGATAAGACTTGCCTCTACCGGCATTTGTGTCCTTTTTTCCTCCGGTTGTCGACCCCTGGCCGAGTGTCTCCCACCATGTCCCTCGGAGGGTTCAAAAAGTGTGACCACTGTGGTCAAACCATGTCTGTAACAAACACCCACGACTGCTGCTTGCACTGCCTTGGCCCGGACCATGACAATTCCACCTGTGACCTATGCCAGGCCATGACTCCGAATGGTTTTAGTTGCAAGAGAAACTTCCCGTGGTCCAACTCTGCCCTGGCTTCCCTAACGCTGAGCCCCAAGCTGAGCACATCCTGAGAGGTCCAGGTGTCTTTGGAGTCTCGCGGTGGGGGGGGGGGGGGGCACCGCTGTAAAGATACTGGACCTCGAGAAGAAGAAATCCTCAAAGCCAGTTGAGGTTCCACCAGTGAAACTTGCTAAAGTCCTTTGGCGGGACTTGGGTGACTCCGAGCAGTGCCTCCCTAAGGTCTCCAAGAGGGAGTCCTCAGTTGGTGGTGCCCGTGTGAGGCTTCCTGAGGCCATGGTCCTTGTCAAGGATGCACTTGCAAAAGTGCCAGTGTCGAGCCCAAGACTCTTGGTGCCCACGTTGAAAGCTGCTTAGCCTTCTGGCATAGAGTCCAGAATGGCAGCCCCGGAGCAGAACATATCTGCAATCCTGGCTCTGCGGCAGGCAATGATGTCAAGATCATCTGCCCTGGCAACCGGGCCCTGACTGCGGGAGATTCCCTGGGTGTCGAGCCAGGCCACGAGTGCCAACGGCCTCGGGGCGAGTCTTAGGCACCGATCGAGGTCCCAATCCTCAGGAGCCTGGTCCTCCCTGACCAGTTTCCGGGAGTCTGACCCAACAGGGGATCCTGGTCCCTCAGGACTGGCCTTGAGACCAGAGAGCCCTGAGATTCAGAATCTTCGACACTCTCCGACTCCGATTGGGAGACCGATGTCGAGGCATCTGCTGAGACCTCTCAACAGAGGTCTCCTCCAGAACCCCGGTGCCATTCTTCCCCTGAGGACATGGCCTGGGCCCTCTCAGTTCCGATCAAATCGGAGAAGGACCTGCGCACCAAAGAACTAGAAATCCTCCAGTACAAGTCCCTGCCAAAGGAGACTCTCTTATGGTGCCAGTCCAGCCATCCTCGAGCAACTGTTCCTGTGGCTATGGGAGACCCCCCAGTCTCTGTGTCGGTGGTCAGCCGATGCCTCTGCACCATCTATCGCATCAAGAAGTGCCCTGGCTTTCAAAAATCTCAACTCCCACACAACTCCGTGATCGTGGAGTCCTTGATGCAGAAGCTCAGAAGTCAGAAGAACTATTCATCTGTTCCCCTGAGCAAGGAGGCCTGAGCCTTCTATGCCCTCGGGCACAAGTGTTTCCAAGGCTTCATTTTGGGCTGTCAGATACAGGCCTATGACCTATACATAGGCATGTATCTTAAGGGCCTCATTTAGGAATTGGCAGGCTTCTATGCAGGCCTTACCGGGGAACCACTCCAGAGGTTCCAGGCCCTAACAGCATGGATTCAGGACTGCTTGAAGTTCCAGTCCCAAGCCGTCTATGACGGCTTTGAGTCGGCAGCCCGGGTGGCAGCAGCTGGCATCAGTGCCTGGTGCCAGGCTTGGTTTCAAACCTCCAGCCTTGAGCAATGGGTGCAAGAAAAAACTAAGTTCCCCCCCTCCCCCCCCCTCGGTACAGGAGACATTTATTTGGCAAACCCATGGCAGACAAGGCAGCTGAGATTCAGGCTGAAGTTGTGACCAGGCAGAGGCCTTCAAGGAAGACCTCGATCCTCCCCCGAAAGAAATCATCAGGGAAAAGACCATCTTTCCCGAGGAAAAGGGATCTCTTCACCAGGTCCATTACCAACCCTTCTCGGGGCAGCAACCGCAGGGCCCTCAGTCCAAGAATCAGGGCCAAAGGCACAGGAGCTTTTGACTTCCTGGACAGGGCCTCCTCCCTCCCCTCCCCACAGTGGGCCACCTGGCGCTCTTCGCCCACAAGTGGGCTGGGGTCAGCACGGACCAGTGGGTCCTCCAGGTGGTAAAGGAGGGCTATCTCCTCTGGTTCCAGCAAACGCCATCAGGGTTCTTCTCAGGAGAGCCGGTGTGGCCTCTCCTTCACCAGACCTTGCTCATCTCAGAACTTGCAGGCCTACTCAGGACAGATGGTAGAACCCATACCCAGACACTTGTGGGGAAAAAGGTTTCTACTCCAGGTATTTCCTCGTTCCCAAAAGAAGTGGGGGCCTCGGCCCATCCTGGAGCTGCAAAACCTGAACAAGTTTCTGGTGAGGGAGAAGTTCAGGATGCTCTCCCTTGGAATACTGTGCTCCTTAGACTTGAAATATGCGTATACCTGCATCCTGATCCATCCCTCCCACAGGCAGTACCTAAGGTTTGTGGTGAGAGGAGAGGTGCTTCCATTCGGTCTGGCCTCCTCACCAAGAGTCTTTACAAAGTGCCTGGCAATCGTGGCTGCTTACATGCTCCTGCAAGGGGTTTTTCTTTGTCTTTCCCTACCTGGGTGACCGGCACATCAGAGGCAGAAAGGCCCTCGAGGCCACCCAAGCCACAGGGCGAATAATCCACCTCCTGCAGCACTTGGGGTTCATCATCAACTACTCAAAATCACACCTCTCTCCAGCCCAAAACCTGGAGTTCATAGGGGCCCAGTTAGACACACTACAGGTCAAGGCCTTCCTCCCAAAAGAGAGGGCACATTGCCTTGTACAACTGGCAGAAGAAGTGCAGGCTCACCAGTCGATAATGGCTTGCCGTCTCCTCTGCTTACTGGGCCACATGGCCTCAATGGTCCACATCATGCCCCTAGCCCGCTTGCACATGCGGGCAGCCCAGTGATGCCTTCATTCTCAATGGACTTGAGCCACAGTAAGGTTGCGGGACAGAATCAGTGTAACCCACCAACTGGTGGCATCCCTCAACTGGTGGCAGTCCTTACTCCACCTCCAGGCAGGGTTGCCATTTCAAGCATCTGCGCCTCAGAGGGTCCTGACCATAGATGCCTCCCTTCTGGGTTGGGGGGGGGGGGCATGCACTGCAGAGAACTCTGCATTCAAGGCATCTGGTCTCCAGAGGAGTCCTCCTTACTGATCAGTCTCCTGGAACTCAGAGCCGCCATCTTGGCCCTGCGAGCATTCTGCCACCTGCTGTGCAATCAACCTGTGTTGATTCGGTCTGACAACCAGGTTGCCATTTTTTTTACATAAACAAGCAGGGGGGCACGGACTTACACTCCCTTTGTCAGGAGGCGGTTGCTCTGCTCTCCTTCGCTGTGCACTATGGAATACTCCTATGAACAGTATATCTTCCGGGTCAGGACAATTACTTAGCTGACAAGTTCAGCAGAGTCATGTTCCTGCACGAATGGTGTCTGAACCCCAGGGTGGCACAAAGACTCTTCCGCCTCTGGGTCAGGCCTGTGATCTGTTTGCCTCCCCAGACAACACACAGCTAGCCTGCTTCTGCTCATGCAGCCGCACTGGGGAGAGCGGCGGCAGATGCCTTCCTGATCCCACGATCGGAGTGCCTCCTTTATGCCTTCCCACCGACTCCACTAGTAGCTTGGACCCTCTTCAAGGTCCAGAACGAGCAGGCATCAGCGATTCTGATCGCCTCTGGATGACCCCGGCAACCCTGGTTTCCTCTGCTTCTCTCCTTGTCAGTGGCACTCCCAGTCCCACTGGGTTGGGACCCAGATCATCTCCAGGAACAAGCAGGAATGAGTCTTCACATATGGGTACGTCGGTACCGACGGAGTCTGCGCGGGAACGCTTCCCAGCGTCCAATCAGAAAGCTTTTGGAAGCATCCCAACACGCCTGCGTGCTGCCTTCCCAACTGCCGCCTCCTTTTGTTTTTCTGCGGAGCCGGCAGGACGTCCTCCTGTCACAGCAGAAAATTCTTCTTTTATTTTTTAGTTTTCTTGTGGTCGCGGCTGTCTTTCCCGACACCACTGGTACCACCGGTGTTTCTTTTTTCTTTTCTTGTAAAGTTTTCCCCTTTTTCAAGGAATATTTTTTCTTCCTTAGTGTCTCACGGTTTCTCAGGCCTTCTAGGCCTCTCCATTTTCCTTCATGGAACCGCCAGCCACTTTCCCCAAGAAATGTACAAACTGTGGCGGTACAACTTTATTTTTAGACACTTACAATTGGTGTCTAACCTGCTTGGGTCCTGACCATTTTCCTCCGGAGCCCTCGGGCAATAATATTGTGAGAAGAAGTTTTCAACATCGAGTTCCCCTCAACACGTGGTCCCCCTCCAACTTCAGGGCACCGACCATATCATCTTCTACACGGGATCAGGTAACCCAAAAACAGTCTGTTAAGACTAGCCAGTCCTTGAGCGGCAGTTCTCATGCACAGCATAGAGATGTCTATGGCCTTGTCCTCGAGAATCCACTGGCTTCAAAACCCCGGTGGGAGTCTTCGGCCTCCAAAGCCTGTGTGGGGTTTCAGGTTGTTCCTGAGGTTCACCCCTCACAGAACATACCTGAGCCATGCCCGGTGGTGGCATCCGCTTCGAGCGGTACCGATACCCCGGCATCGGCACTGGTGTTGGATGAAACATTCCTCACCACGGATCGTCGTCTGGCATCCTCGGTACCAGCGGGACCGGTGGATACGCTCCAGACTGACCTTCCAGTATCTGTACCGGCACTGATACTAGTACCGACGTTGGTACCTTCCAGACGTGCATCGATAGACTCGCTTCCTTTGATGCCGAGTCTGGAATCGATCTCCAGTCTGGAGGACTGGGTACCGACTCACCTTGGTACCGACTCCAGTCGGTACCGAAGGCTCGGTTCCGATAATTCGGATCCGCAACTCTCGGTTCCTCCGATACCGTTAGAGTTGCCACAGGCTGGCCTTCATCCACCGGTATCAGATACGGTACCGAAGTCGGTACCGATATCCACATTACTATTGCTGTTGGTGCCTTCCATGCTTCTCTCGTCAGGCTCGCTTCCCTTGATGCCCAGTTTGGAATCGATCCCTAGCATGGACGATATGTTACCGACTGTCGCTGGTCCTGACCTGCAGTACCAGCGACCATACTCTAAGGATCCCATACTGCACCATTCAGGATCTTCTATTCCTATATATTTTGATAGATCCGTCGGTGCCATCGCTAGTTCTTCATCAGATCTAGCCTATCCAAAGGAAGTTCCCTCTGGGGATCCTTCTTTTCAGACTTTCCTCCTGGATATGGCAAAATCACTTGCCATTCCTATTCCTGGACAGGATCCTACACAAAGGAATACAGAATCCCTCTCTGTTCCTAGCAAAGCAAAGGAGAACATAATGCTTCCTTTGCATCCTTTCTTGCAGGATCTCCTTCTACGAATGCGGGAAGCTCCTTTTAAAGGTACCCCCACCTTCCAGAGCAACTGATCTTCTATATCAGGTGCCCCCCTCTCCAGGGTTTCAAAAGACTCATCTTCCTCATCATTCCATTGTGATAGAATCAGCAGTGAGGCGGGTGAAGAGTAATAAAAAGCACTCTTCTTGTCCGCCAGGTCGTGAGTCTAAGACACTAGATGCCTTTGGACGTCAAACCTTCCAGACATCCATGCTTTCAGCAAGAATTCTCTCATATATTTTTTTATATGGGTCTATCTCTTGAGGAGGTCACAAAGAAATTATATCTTTTGACTCCTTTTCTTCAAGAGCCCAAGAGTGCAGACTATTCCTCACTGGTTAGTCATATTCAAAATTATCTCTAGGTTTCTTACTCGTGCTTCCCTAGACTCCTTTGAGTCTGTTAGCAGGACTTCTGCTATAGCTGTCAAATCCTCCGCTATAATTCACTTATAAGCTTAGCTTGCACAATATGAAAATCTGATGTAAATAGTTACCCCTAAGTTATCCAAGTTCTAGTTCCTGTTACCTGTAAACACCGTTTCATTTATGCAACGTATATGTTTTATGTTCTATGTAAACCGCACTGATGTTGAATAGCGCGGTATAAAAGAAATGTAAATAAACAAATAAAGCTATAGGGGCACGACGTAGAGCCTGGCTCCAAGCTTCAGACTTGGACAAATGGGCACAAGAAAGACTGGGAAATACTCCTTGCACTGGAGAAAATCTCTTCAACAAGGAGTCTTTACTCCAGGTTGCTCAGTTGTCCACTGACTTTCCTATTTCCAGAGGCTGTTCTATGCCTTCTTCTTTCCCAGTAGGTAGGAAATGTCCTACCAAACTTTCTTCCTCTAGAGGGAGAAGGTTTTCTCCATCATCTGCCCATCATACAGATGTTCCCAGACAGGGGAAACATCGCCCTGGTCTGAAGAATCCACAAACTCAACAGGGTCAACAAACCCAGCAGTCGCAGGGTTTCAAATAGATCATTGTCCCTCTTGGTTGGTGGTTAGGGTGGCAGTCTGCTTCTTTTCACTTGCAGTATCTGCACTAAATTTATCCTAACTTACCTAGATATCTCTTCATGAGACATCTTTTCTCTAAGAGTCTTTATGCTGATCATGCCCATACTTAACAGATTTTCCTCTTCCTCTTGGAGGAACGAGAGGTAACAACTATCAATAGACAGTTGTTTCCCTGTACTGACATGTATCATCTCACCTGTCAGAGACTTCCTCCATAGTCGGTCTCTTGCAACTCTGTCTTACCTCCCTCTTACTACAACATTTGGTTTATAAGAGTGGCTCTTTTACACGGGCAAGCCCCTATAGTCCTCTACCTATTCTACCGGGGGATTCTCCCTTCTGGAGTTGTCTTCCCCCTTGTTACTTTCAGGACAGCTCATCAGACAATAGGAAGTCCTACCATGTCTGTTTCTTCCTTATCGTCTCTCCGGGCCAGTCCAGAACAGATGGGTAGTCAAATCCCCCTCCTCTAGCAGCTGAGGACTGAATGCTGATTCTTGTTGCTAGGATACCTATCTCTCCCCTGGCAACAGGAGGCAGTCTTAATGTCCTCAGCAGCTAGACTGGATGTGTAGAGATTTGTCTCCCCATTGCTGTTCTGTTACTTTGCCCTTCTTTCTGCTTTATTTTTGGAAAGAGTTTCACTTTAAGTTGGTGCTTGGCCCTGGCTGGGTATTTAGCACTTTCTATTGAGGTGAGTGCCTGCCCTGCGGTGCACAGGGAATGGGACAGAGCCTGTCTCCTCTTCTCTGTGCCATGTGCTGCTAGGGATCAGACCTGGGGGCCCCAGTTACTGTCCTGAATCGCAGGTGCTCTGATTTTTGGCACTCCGGTCTTCGGGACACGAAAATAGCAGCGGTTTCCTGGCTATTTGTGAGCGTCTCGCTATCGGCTCCTCACCAGGTATTTTGGGGTTGATTTCTGCTTCCCTTGTTTCTGTCGCGGGCGCGCGCCTTTCCGTGTGTGGGGGCTTTTGCCGGTATTGTTTTCTCACTCCTTCGGGCTTCTGGGCTTCCCTTGGGTTTAGGCCGCTTCTCCGTCATGCCCGAACGCTCCGGTTCTCAGGGGGACCATCTTGAGGCGTTTCAGACTCCCGCGGAAAGCGCGGGAGCGGCGGCCATTTTGTCTGCGCCAGCCGCGTCGACAGACCCGACGGCTAAGCCGGCGAAGAAGAAAAAGGCCAAATCACGCCATGTGGTGGTGGAGCAGGAGAAGCCTTCTATATCTCCTCTCCCTGCCGTGCTGGATCCTCTTCTTAGTCCCGAATTCATTTTGGCGTTTCATCGGGCGTATTTGCTCAAGCACTCGCAGACTCCTTTGCCTGGGGGGGCAGGATCTCTGCCGCAGTCTCAGGCTGGGTTTTCTGGCTGTTCCGGACCTACAGAGGGGGTTCAGGGCTTGCCTACCCTTTCAGCTTCTAGGGGTGATAGCATTTCCCTGCCTACGGAGGCTCTGGGGCCAGAGGAAGGTGAGCTCCAAGATGATTCATGTGTGGACCCCTGGCCGGCTGATTTAGAAGAGGGTGAGTTGGGGCCTGGGGAAGACCCTAATTTGTTTAGGGTTTTTCGGAAGGAAGAATTGTCTGCGCTAATTGCGCAGTCTCTGCTGGCGCTCAATGTTGTTCCGCCAGCGGTACAAAGTGAGCCCTTGGAGGATCCCCTTTTCCAGGGGTTTAAGTCTGAACAGAAATGTTTTCCTTTCCACCGGGTCATCAAACAGATGATTGAGTCGGAGTGGGAGTTCCCCGAGGCTTCCTTGAGAGGGGCTCGGAACATGGCTCGCTTGTATCCGGTGCCCCAGGAGGAGTTGGAGCTCTTACGCATGCCGAAGGTGGATGCGCTTGTTTCGGCGGTCACCAAGAAGACCACCATTCCGGTAGAGGGGGCTACGGCCCTGAAGGATGTGCAGGATCGTCGCTTGGAGGGGCTCTTGAAACAGGCCTTTGATGCCAACGCTCTGGCGCTGCAGGCCTCGGTCTGTGGGGCGTTCGTTTCTCGTGCTTCTATTCGGTGGAGTCAACAGGCGTCCAGTTCCGAGGGTCCTTCTTCTGCTTCTGAAGCGGCGAAGCTCGAGTCGGCGGCTGCTTATCTGGCGGATGCTTTCTATGATTTGATTCGCATTACCGCAAAGGCGATGGCTTCCGTGGTTGCCGCCCGCCGGTTTCTCTGGTTAAGAAATTGGGCGGCGGATGCCTCTTCCAAAGCGCGTCTTAGTAAGCTGCCGTATAAGGGTAAGCTTCTGTTTGGGGAGGCGCTGGAAAAGATTGTCAAGGATTTGGGTGACTCAAAAGGGGGTCGCCTCCCGGAGGATCGTCCTAAGGGGGGTAAGCAAGGTTCCTTCTCGAGAGGCCAAGGGCGTGATTTTCGCCGCTTTCGGGGAGCTCGTTTTAGCCCGCAGCGCGGTCGCTTTCCGTCTCGGGGTCCTTCCTTTCGGGGCGCTAGAGGCTCCAGCAGAGGCTATTTTGGTGCCTCTTTGGTGGCCGCCAAGAAGCCCCAATGAAGCGAGGCCGGTCCAAGCGGAGCTCCCAGTAGGGGGTCGGTTGCAGGAGTTTTTCTCCGCTTGGGCCGCCATTACCACCGATCGCTGGGTACCACCGATCGCGGATTATCAGCGAGGGTTATGCGCTCGAATTCGCTTCTCCTCTGTCGGATGCGTTCCTTTTTTCTCCCTGCGGGCCGGCGGTCAAGCGACAGGCCGTTCAAGACACGTTGATGCGTTTGCTGCGGCTCCGGGCCGTGGTTCCAGTTCCTCGAGACCAGTGCGGTTTCGGTCGATACTCCATTTATTTTGTGGTTCCCAAGAAGGGAGACTCCTTCCGGCCAATTTTGGATCTGAAGCACGTCAACCGCTGTCTGCGCGTCTCTCATTTCCGTATGGAAACTTTGAGGTCGGTGATCCGGTCCGTGCATCCGGGGGAATTTCTGTCTTCCATCGATTTGACGGAGGCTTACCTCCACATCCCGGTCCTTCCAGCCCATCAGCGTTTCCTTCGGTTTGCGGTTCCCCTGGGTCATTTTCAGTTTCGGGCCTTGCCCTTCGGGCTGGCGACGGCGCCCCGCACGTTCACCAAAGTGATGGTGGTGGTGGCGGCGGCTCTCCGCAAAGAGGGCGTGCAAGTGCATCCCTATCTCGACGACTGGTTGATTCGAGCTCCGTCACGCGAGGAATCGTTTGCTGCCACCGCGCGAGTGGTTTCTTGTCTCGAGAACCTGGGTTGGATAGTGAATCAGGCCAAGAGTCGCCTGCAGCCGGTTCAGCAGCTTCACTATCTGGGGGCCTTTTTCGACACGGGCAAAGGGCTCGTCTCCTTACCGCTGGACCGTGTCCGCAAGCTTCTATCTCACGTGTCCGCCTTCTTACGTCTTCGTGCTCCCACAGCTTGGAAGTACTTGCAGTTGCTGGGACTAATGGCGGCGGCCTTGGATCTGGTGCCTTGGTCTCGGGCGCACATGCGGCCTCTTCAACAGGCTCTTCTCTCGCGGTGGTCTCCGCAGCGTCATCCGCTCTCCCGGCGCTTGGGCTGTCCCGATCAGGTGAAGGCCAGTCTCCACTGGTGGATGGTTCCCGATCATCTCCTAGCGGGCGTCCCCTTGTCTCTGCCGGAGTGGGTCTTGGTTACCACGGATGCCAGTCTGTCCGGTTGGGGGGCGCATTGCTTAGCTCAAATAGCACAGGGCTCCTGGTCGATGGAGGAGGCTCGATGGTCCATCAATCGTCTGGAGCTCCGCACCGTGTATCTCGCGCTGCTGGCGTTTTGTGGAGTTGCTGGAGGGAAAGCCTGTGCGAGTTTTTTCCGACAATCTCGTGACGGTGTCTTACATAAATCGCCAAGGGGGAACGGGCAGTCTCGTTCTCCTGGAGGAGAGT
This sequence comes from Ichthyophis bannanicus, assembly GCA_033557465.1. Lineage (NCBI taxonomy): Eukaryota > Metazoa > Chordata > Amphibia > Gymnophiona > Ichthyophiidae > Ichthyophis > Ichthyophis bannanicus. The sequence continues at coordinate 1,752,482,244 of CM066032.1, read as the reverse complement.
CAGCGCTTGTTTCAATGGGCGGAGGTGCACCTGGTGGCACTTTCGGCGTCCCATGTCGCGGGCAAGCACAATGTGCAGGCCGACTATCTCAGTCGTCACCGCCTGGATCCCGGAGAGTGGGAACTCCATGCGGACGTGTTTCTGGAGGTCACTCGACGCTGGGGTCACCCGGTCATGGATTTAATGGCGACGCTGCACAATGCCAAGACCGAGCGTTTTTTCAGCAGACGCAGGGAACACATGTCGGAGGGTCTCGACGGTCTCGCGCAGCCCTGGCCGTCGGGTCAGCTTCTCTATGTGTTTCCGCCGTGGCCCTTGATAGGGCGAGTGATTCAGAAAGCAGCCACTCACGAGGGTCGGGTGATCCTTATTGCTCCAGATTGGCCCAGGCGCCCTTGGTATGCCGATCTGATGCGGCTACTAGTAGCGCCGCCCTGGCGATTGCCCGCTCGAGCGGACTTGCTGATGCAGGGTCCCGTTCCAATGCCCCAGGCGGATCAGTTCTTGCTTACGGCCTGGCTCTTGAGCGGGATCGCTTGCGACGGAAGGGGTATTCCTCTTCGGTGATTTCCACGTTGCTGCAGTCTCGCCGACGCTCCACGTCGCTAGCGTACATCCGCGTGTGGCGCGTGTTTGAAGCTTGGTGTGGTGATCGATCCCTACGAGCACGTTTCTCTTCAGTTCCAGATATTCTTCAGTTTCTCCAGTGTGGGCTGGAGAAGGGTCTTGCTCTGAGCACCTTGAGGGTGCAGTTGGCTGCATTGGCGGTGTTTCGGGGTCCGGTTCGCGGGTCTCGTCTTTCTTCACATCCGGATATCTTGCGATTCCTCAGGGCGGCCAAGCTTATTCGGCCTCCTGTCCGGCAGGTTATTCCTCCGTGGGATTTGAATCTTGTGCTGGAGGTTTTGGTTTCTGCTCCCTTTGAGCCGCGCTCCTCCAGTTCCATTCGGGAGCTGTCCTGGAAAACGGCCTTCTTGGTCGCCTTGTGTTCGGCTCGCCGCATTTCTGATTTGCAGGCTCTTTCCTGTCGGCCTCCCTTTCTTCAGTTTTCTGCGGAAAAAGTGGTCTTGCGTCCTGTTCCATCTTTTCTGCCCAAGGTGGTATCTGCCTTCCATTTGAATCAGTCGATTTCGCTTCCCACCTTTGGGGCTACCGCAGCAGGATCTTCGGTTGATCGTTCGCTCAGACGGTTAGATATGGGCCGCGTCCTGCGGCGCTACCTTAGGGAGACCGAGTCTTTTCGTAAGTCCGATCGTTTGTTCGTGCTGTTTGGCGGGCCGTCCAAAGGTCAAGCGGCCTCTAAGGCCTCCATTGCGCGTTGGGTGAAGCAAGCCATTCGGGTAGCGTATGAGACCAGAGGCAAACCCGTGCCGGTCGGGCTGCGGGCGCATTCTACCAGGGGACAGGCCACGTCCTGGGCGGAGTCGGCCTTGGTTCCGCCGGTGGACATTTGTCGAGCGGCGGCCTGGTCGTCTCTTCATGCGTTTTCGCGTCATTATCGCTTGGATGTGCTTGCGCGTCAGGATGCTTCGGTGGGGTCTTCCGCCGTGATAGCGGGGCTCACAGGTCCCTCCCTGGGTTAGTTACTGCTTTGGTACTACCCATCTGTTCTGGACTGGCCCGGAGAGACGATAAGGAAGACGAAATTAGACCTTACCTGCTAATTGTCTTTCCTTGAGTACTCTCCGGGCCAGTCCAGATCCCGCCCTGCTGTGTTTTATGCGGTTTCTGTGAGCTCAAGGTCTGTTCATAGTCAGTTGGTGGAATATGGTAATCGAGAGGCAATATTTATATGCGAAAGAAAAATAAATAAATAAATAAAATAAAATGGGGCACTGCGAGGTTACTTCTCTGGGTGGTTCCTCGGGTGTCACCGTGCCTCTTATTGAGCAGTGTAGCCGGCTTCTGTAGCAGCGCGCTGCACACGCTCAGAGTCTTTTGGTGTAACTCTTTCTCCATTTTTCCTGTGCCACTTTGTTGTTTTTTATCTGCTTGTTACGTTAAGACTGCCTCCTGTCGCCAGGGGAGAGATAGGTATCCTAGCAACAAGAATCAGCATTCAGTCCTCAGCTGCTAGAGGAGGGGGATTTGACTACCCATCTGTTCTGGACTGACCCGGAGAGTACTCAAGGAAAGACAATTAGCAGGTAAGGTCTAATTTCGTCTTTTTCCCAATCTAAAAAAGGAAGAGGGAAAATAAATTTTCCATGCTGCCCTGGTAGTTGCTGCAGATACAGCCATTCCTAGTGGTTAAGCCACTGGTTTTGTTCACTACACAACCAGGGCTTCCCCTCCACTAGCAATCCTCCTAGCCTCAGTGCTAAGTCCCAAACAGGTTATCAACCTTGTTTGGGAAGCCCTATTGGTTAACTTCTATTCTTCGCCCCCTAGACCTTGGCAGAATAGCTGGTTACCTGCTGGCTTTCCACAGCCAGTTTTTTCTTCAAACCAACCTGCAGCATGCTCTCTGCATCTCTACAGAGTAGCTTTGCACTATGGGCCCTTGCTAGAGAGCATTAGTATCTTGCCTAGCAGATAACCCCAGATGGTTGGGGGGGGGGGTCCCCCAGTCATGTTTCATGTCTGGCAGGTATTCCCCTACCCTTTCCATCTCATCTTAAATCTTTTTTGAGGCATCAGCCTCAGGCCTTTCATTACGTGAAAGCCTAAAGGAGGGCCAATTCCCTGGCTTGGCCCATATCTCCTTGGGTCTTCTCGTCAGAGATAGATTTCTTCAATGGCAGCTAGAGGACACCTAATACCCATCTTGCCCTCATAGGCGGATCACTAGGGTATCTTCTGCCAGAGGCGTCCTCTATCCATTCTCCATACTGCAATTCTGGAGATATCTGGACTTCCTGTCTGCAGACTGAAGTTATCCTCTGCAATTTTCACGTAGGCCATTCCTGGTTATTCAAGAGCTTACATTCTGCAAAGAATTCAGCCGCCGCCTTGTCAGAGAGACCTTTCCTCTGACTCTGCCAGTCATAACCAGGAAAAATAAAGGATTCTCTATTTATCTATTCAAGCAGGTATCAACCTACTTGCTGTCAGATGAATCTTCATCCCTCCCTGTGAGCTTCAGTTGCTCTAAAGCTTAGCGCTCCTGAGTCTGTCCTTACTTTCTTATCAGATACAAGGGTCTCCATACCCTTTCTCCCCTACATGGACTGATTCCAACCCCAGTCCAGTTGGGTCAGACTCATTTTTTCTCTTGGTCCTACGTTTGTACTGTTTTTGGACCAAAACAGCTTAAGCTTCCTTTAATAGTAACCTTCTGCATTTTCTGCTGAAGCTCTACTTCTTATACTACCCCAGCTTCCCCTGGGGCTATTTCTCACCCTGAAGGGTTCTGACCTCCACTTGTTTTTGTTCTGCTTTATTACCTCTACTTCTCAGTGAGGTACCCCTTGAGCACATTCACTGGCTCTTCTATCAGATCCATATGTAGCTCAGTGCACTTGTGCAATGCCAACAAGGGAGGCCCAGATTACAATATTTTACTACTAAATGCCCTCGATGCAGGGTCTTCCACTTTTGAAGCCCTGTTCTAGCCAGCTGTTCCACAGCTCCTTTTCTGTATTCAACTCCTACCCTCCATCCCCAGAATGCCTGAGGTCCTGAGGAATAGCATGACTCGTTCTAGACTTGCAACATGCTAGGACTCCCTCCGGGCATCTGAGCTTGGGAGTCCCCATATGTGAAGACTCACTCCTGCTTGTTCCTGGAGATAGCAGTTACTTACCTGTAACAGGTGATCTCTGGGAACAGCAGGAATAAGTCTTCACAACCCACCCACCTCCCCTAGGAGTTGCATTTCTCTATCTCTATCTTTCCCTTCCTTGCTCTCTCTCTCTCTTTGTCTCAGCTTTAAAACTTAACTGAGGAGAGGCAGTTGGGAAGGCGGGAAGGCAGCACGCAGGCGTGTTGGGATACTTCCAAAAGCTTTCTGATTGGACGCTGGGAAGTGTTCCCGCGCAGTCTCCGTCGGTACCGACGTACCCATATGTGAAGACTTATTCCTGCTGTTCCCAGAGATCACCTGTTACAGGTAAGTAACTGTGCTTTCTGTCCCAGGAGGAGGGCTCTTTCTAGCATGCCAACCTGGGGTTGCTAATATTGACACTGTCTGAAAAGGGCAAAGGCTACCCTTTCAGCAATCTCCTGGGGGAAGTTGAGGAAATCCTACTGGCCTCCTGAAAAAATCTTCCACCGGATGGGCATATGCCTTCAAATGGAGAAGATTCTCTGGTGTGCAGAGAAAGAAGAGAATCCCTTCTCCTGCCCACATGCAAATTGTACTGCAGTACGTACTGCATCTCTCGCACACCAGTCTAGTCAAACTTGGTGAGAGTATACCTGAGTGCCATAGCCGCGTACCATCACCCTGTAGATGGAAACCCCCTCTCAAACCAACCCCTAGTCTCCAGGTTCCTGCGGGGCCTCTTGCTATCAAAGCCCCCTTTTTTCCCCCCTGCGGTGGAATGGGACCTAAATGTGTTGCTCTCCCAACTCGCCAGGCTGCTGTTAGAGTCCCTGGCCACTTGCCATTTATGATACCTAACCTGGAAAAGTGGCCTTTCCTGTTCGTCTCTCTGGGCGAGTCCAGGAACAAGAGGGTTGTCAACCTTCTCCAGCAACTGAGGACTGAAATCTGAAGTTTTGCAGACCTGGTATCTGACTCCCCCTGCTGGTCGTCCCTCAGTCTTTCAGTCCTCAGCAGCTGGAAGGGACGTTATCCTGGCTGGCTCCCATGAAAACTCTTAAAGTTTGGAGATTATTTTCTTTCTTTTTCTTTTCTTTAAGCAGTGATTACGAGGAAAGAGCCCTAGCAGGGTTCCCCTCCACATAGAATCAAAAAGGAAGCCGCCGCCATCATCCAGCTCCCCCGATCGGGGTTGAGCACCTGAGTGGCCTGCAAGCCTCCCGCTCGGGGACTCCAGCCCAATTGGGGCTGTGGGAGGAGACAGCAGGCAGTTTAAAGAGCGCCGCCGCCAGGAGCGCCCGCGCCTTGCGGGCCCGTGCCGGAGGGCCTCGCAAGAGGGCCCTTTGGCGTGGCCCTTCGGGGCGGGCGACTATACAGATCCCTAACCAGTCTAGCTTCCGTGCTCCATGTATGACCACACAGAAGATCCTATGTCACGTAAGAAACCTCAACTCTCACGTGTAGCCTCTCCACTCCATCGGGCAGGCCTTCAGCGCTCCTAAACAGCACCAGTAGATGCTCTTCACACTTATCGTTCCAGCGGGGCCATCCGGGAACTTGCTTGAAGCTAAGAGCTTGCCCCAGCAACCACAAGCAACCTCCTCAACATAAGTCTAAACAACGGGAAACTATGCGAAGGAATACGCGAGGAAGAGGGCACCCTGACCTAATGTCTTCCTGACAAGTAACTTTGTAATAGAATGTGTAGTAACATTAAGAACATAAGATATGCCATACTGGGTCAGACCAAGGTCCATCAAGCCCAGTATTCTGTTTCCAACAGTGGCCAATCTAGGTCATATGTACCTAGCAGTATCCCCAAGAGACACAAGTTCCACAATGCTTGTACTGGGTCAAGCATTGATATCTTCGGTCACTTCTTAATAATGGTTTATGGACCTTTCCTCCAGGAACTTGGCCAAACCTTTTTTAAACCCAGCTACACTAACAGCCTTTACTACATCCTCCGGTAACAAATTCCAGAGTTTGATTACACGTTGAGTGAAAAAATATTTTCTTTTATTAGTCTTAAATAGTTTACCCTGTAGCTTCATTGCATGTCCACTAGTCTTTCTATATTCTGATAAGGTAAACAATCGATCTACGTTTACCCGTTCCACTCCGTTCATTAATTTATAGACTTCTATCATATCTCCCCTCAGCCGTCTCTTTTCCAGGTTAAAGAGCCCTAACCTTTTTAGCCTTTCTTCATAGGAGTATCCTTCCATCCCCTTTACCATTTTGGTGGCTCTTCTCTGTACCTTTTCTAAAATCGCTATATCCCAATAGCCAAATTAATATGAATAAAATACAGTCTCTAAAATGCTTGTATGCAAATGCTAGAAGTCTAAAAAACAAGATGGGAGAGTTAGAATATATAGCACTAAACGAGAGGTTAGATATGATTGGAATATCAGAGACATGGTGGAAGGAGGACAACCAGTGGGACACTGATACCTGGGTACAAACTATATCGTAATGATAGAGCTGAACAAATTGGTGGAGGGGTTGCGCTCTATGTTAGAGAGGGCATTGATTCAGAAAGGATTAAAGTTTTGCAAGAAACAAAATTTGCTGTAGAATCTCTATGGATTGAAATTCCATGTAAAAAGGGGAAGGCGATGGCAGTGGGGGTGGTGTACTATCGTCCGCCTGGCCAGAATGAACAAATGGATGATGAAATGCTCAAAGAAATCAAGGAAGCTAGCAAAAGTTACAGTGCAGTAATAATAATGGGTGATTTCAATTACCCCGGCATCGACTGGGTCAGTATCACAGCAGGACATGCTAGGGAGCTAAAGATCCTAGATGAAATAAATGACTGCTTCTTGGAGCAGCTGGTTCATGAACCGACCAGAGGGGAAGCCATATTAGACCTAGTCCTTAGTGGAACACCAGATCTAGTGCAAGAGATAAGGGTGTTGGGGCCACTTGGCAATAGTGATCATAGCATGATCGCCTTTGATTTAATTAGTGGAGGAGGGATAGTAAGGAAATCCACAGTACTACCCTTTAACTTTCGAAAGGGAGACTATGATAAAATGAGGAAAACAGTTAAGAAAAAACTAAAAGGAGCAGTTGCAAAGGTTAAAGAGGTACATCAAGCTTGGATGTTGTTGAAAAATACTATCTTGGAAGCCCAGACCAGCTGTATTCCACGCTTTAAGAAAAGTGGAAGGAAGTCCAAAAAACTGCCAGCATGGTTTAAAGGTGAGGTCAGAGAGGCTGTTGCCAAAAAAGCATCTTTCAGGAAATGGAAAAAAGAGCCAAATGATGAAACCTGGAAACAGCACAAGCACTGGCAAGTCAAATGCAAGGCATTGATAAGGCAGGCAAAGAGAGAGAATTTGAGAAGAAGCTTGCTGCGGAAGCAAAAACACGAAATAAAGACCTTTTCAAGTACATTCGTAGCAAAAAACCTGTGAGAGAGTCAGTTGGTCCATTAGATGATAAAGGGGTTAAAGGAGCACTAAGAGGCGACAAGGCGATAGCGGAGAGACTGAATGAATTCTTTGCTTCGGTCTTTACTGAGGAAGATGTAGGGATGTTACCCATGACTGAAGTGATATTTAAAGGTGCGGAAGAATTGAAGGAAATATCGATACATCGGGAAGATGTCTTACAACTATTAGATAAACTGAAGAGTAGCAAATCACCTGGGCCGGATGGTATACATCGAAGGGTGTTGAAAGAACTGAAATATGAGATTGCAGACCTGCTATTAGTAATCTGTGAACTATCATTAAAATCATCTCTAATACCTGAAGATTGGAGGATCGCCAATGTAACACCAATTTTTAAAAAGGGTTCCAGGGGTGATCCGGGAAACTACAGACCGGTGAGCCTGACGTCAGTACAGAGAAAAATGGTAGAAACCATCATAAAGAATAAAATTACTCAGCATGTAGATAGTCACGACCTAATGGGAGACAGCCAACATAGCTTTAGATAAGGAAGATCTTGTCTTACTAATCTGTTATGTTTTTTTGAAGGAGTGAATAATCAGGTGGATAAAGGTGAGTCGGTTGATATTGTGTATCTGGACTTTCAGAAACCCTTTGACAAGGTCCCTCATCAGAGACTTTTGGCAAAACTAAAGAGTCATGGGATAGGAGGCAGTGTACTATTGTGGATCAGGAACTGGTTAAAAGATAGAAAGCAGAGGGTAGGGCTAAATGGCCAATTTTCCCAATGGAGAAAGGTGAATAGTGGTGTACCCCAGGGATCTGTGCTGGGTCCGCTGCTTTTTGACATATTCATAAATGACCTGGAAAGTGGAATAACGAGTGAGGTTATCAAATTTGCAGATGACACAAAACTATTTAAAGTTGTTAGAACCCAAGAGGATTGTGAAAAATTGCAAGAGGATCTTGATAAATTGGAAGACTGGGCATCAAAATGGCAGATGAAATTTAATGTGGACAAGAGCAAGGTTATGCACCTAGGGAAGAACAACCCAAACTATGGTTACACGATGCAAGGTTCCACATTAGGAACCACCACCCAGGAAAAAGATTTAGGCGTCATTGTGGATACCATGTTAAAACTCTCGACCCAGTGTGCAGCGGCGGCCAAGAGAGCAAATAGAATGCTAGGTATGATAAGGAAAGGAATGGAAAATAAAACAAAAGATATTATAATGCCTCTATATCGTTCCATGGTGAGACCGCACCTTGAATATTGTGTGCAATTCTGGTCGCCGTATCTTAAAAAGGATATAGCGATTTTAGAAAAGGTTCAGAGAAGAGCCACCAAAATGGTAAAGGGGATGGAAGGATACTCCTATGAGGAAAGTCTAAAAAGGTTAGGGCTCTTTAACCTGGAAAAGAGATGGCTGAGGGGAGATTATGATAGTCTATAAATTAATGAACGGAGTGGAACTGGTAAACGTAGATCGATTGTTTTACGTTATCAGAATATAGAAAGACTAGGGGACATGCAATGAAGCTACAGGGTAAACTATTTAAGACTAATAAAAGAAAATATTTTTTCACTCAACGTGTAATCAAACTCTGGAATTTGTTACCGGAGGATGTAGTAAAGGCTGTTAGTGTAGCTGGGTTTAAAAAAGGTTTGGACAAGTTCCTGGAGGAAAGGTCCATAAACCATTATTAAGAAGTGACCGAAGATATCAATGCTTGACCCAGTACAAGCATTGTGGAACTTGTGTCTCTTGGGGATACTGCTAGGTACATATGACCTAGATTGGCCACTTTTGGAAACAGAATACTGGGCTTGATGGACCTTGGTCTGACCCAGTATGGCATATCTTATGTTCTTATGTTTTTAAGATACGGCGACCAGAATTGCACACAATTATTCAAGGTGCGGTCTCACCATGGAACGATATAGAGGCATTATAATATCTTTTGTTTTATTTTCCATTCCTTTCCTTATCATACCTAGCATTCTATTTGCTCTCTTGGCCGCCGCTGCACACTGGGTCGAGGGTTTTAACATGGTATCCACAATGATGCCTAAATCTTTTTCCTGGGTGGTGGTTCCTAATGTGGAACCTTGCATTGTGTAACCATAGTTTGGGTTGTTCTTCCCTAGGTGCATAACCTTGCTCTTGTCCACATTAAATTTCATCTGCCATTTTGATGCCCAGTCTTCCAATTTATCAAGATCCTCTTGCAATTTTTCACAATCCTCTTGGGTTCTAACAACTTTAAATAGTTTTGTGTCATCTGCAAATTTGATAACCTCACTCGTTATTCCATTTTCCAGGTCATTTATGAATGTCAAAAAGCAGCGGACCCAGCACAGATCCCTGGGGTACACCACTATTCACCTTTCTGCATTGGGAAAATTGGCCATTTAGCCCTACCCTCTGCTTTCTATCTTTTAACCAGTTCCTGATCCACAATAGTACACTGCCTCCTATCCCATGACTCTTTAGTTTTGCCAAAAGTCTCTGAGGGACCTTGTCAAAGGCTTTATGAAAGTCCAGATACACAATATCAACCGACTCACCTTTGTCCACCTGTTTATTCACTCCTTCAAAAAAACATAACAGATTAGTAAGATAAGATCTTCCTTGTCTAAAGCCATGTTGGCTGTCTCCCATTAGGTCGTGACTATCTACATGCTGAGTAATTTTATTCTTTATGATGGTTTCTACCATTTTTCTCTGTACTGACGTCAGGCTCACCGGTCTGTAGTTTCCCAGACCACCCCTTGAACCCAGTTACAATGTTAACAACCAGCCTGCCAGACCACATTGTTCTATGTAGTTATGTCTCATGATGCTATCACTGTGTACAAAAAAGAGGAGCGACGCTCTTGCAGATCAGGAGGGGAACACAGGAAGAAAGAGCCGTGAGTTGGTAACAGACTGCTTTATTGATGAAGACCCCTACGCGTTTCGGCAAACGCCTTCCTCAGGGGACATACAGCTAACAGGGGATACATAAAACATAATAAACACAAATGCCAAAACATAAACAGTTAAAAACAGCAAAAAGCATGATGATAAAATATAAAAATATAATATGATATGAATCATATGCAATACTGAAAATTAATTGTAAAACCACACTTAAAATAACTTGTGGGGTCTGTAGGGCTGAGACAAAAAGGAAGTGAACACTCTGATAAAAATAGTTAAAGTAAAGAAATAAATAATGTGTGTAATAAACATGTATAAGGAGCACTATAAGATCACAATTAAATAACGTGTGCATCTTGGAGCACCAATAATCCAATAATGGGTTAAAACAATAACCATACATTTAAAAAAAACTGTGCATGCAAAGTAATAAAAGATCATGGGCGAATATAGAAGAAAATCAATGAATAAATAATAAATAAATAAGTTAAGACTAGTCACTTATAACATTAAAGAACTCACCAAGGCTGTATCTAATAAGATGTCTCTTAAGACAGTTGTGCAAAGCTGCTATGCAATAGCTAAAAGGCAATATGATGATAATCAACCAATAGGTGATTAAAGCAATAACTATACATTTAAAGAAATATATATGCACTCAAGTTATAAAACATCATAGCTGAATACATAAAAAGTTCAATAAATAAAAAAAATAATTAAGATAAACTAATACAGTCAAACCTCGGTTTTCATGATTAATCCGTTCGAAAAAGTCTGACTAAAACCGAAACGTATGAAAACTGAAGCAATATTTCCCATAAGAAATAATGTAAATCCAATTAATCCGTTCCAGACACCCAAAAATATTCACAAAAATACATTTTATAGAGAATAACTATATTTTTACATACAGAAAACAATGAGAAATAAATATAAATGACTAATGAAATGGATAAATGAACATTTAACATCACTGAAAGCAAGCTAAGTTCAGTACTGTACAGTACAGTATGTTAACATCTGGCCTTAGCCACCCCTGACAAGCTGCTGTGCCCAGCTCTCTTCGGAATCATATTGGATTCAGCCCATTAAAATACCTTTACATTATCTGCTCAATGCTTCAGAATGGCAGAAAATCTTAATGATATAGCTTCAGACGTACCATGCAAGAGAAAGAACTGCCTCCCACATTCATGCAACATCTCCTGCTTACGTTGACAGCTTTTCTTCCCTGCTACCTCCGAGCCTGAGGGGGCGCTCCAGAGAACGGGCAGGCGGTGGACGAGATCGGGGCCTTCCTCTCTGCGCAATCCTTGCCTCTCTGACTCTGACCAGGCTCGAGGATGTGTTTCATTTACGTGCTCAGCTGGCTTTTGCTTCTCATCACGCTGGCGATCGGTGAGTCCGGGGGCAGTGCTGCCGGGACCGGGCAGGTGTTCTGGCAGTGTATACAGAATGGTGTGCAGCACGAGGGTGTATGTATTTACAGTACTGTACTTTACGAAAACCGAGGCGATGTACGAGAACCGGGACAAAATCTCAGTCAAAAGACGTTGAAAACCAAAGCGATGTATGAAAACCGGGACAAAATCTCAGTCAAAAAAGACGTTGAAAACCGAAGCGTATGAAAACCGGGGCAAATGAAAACCGAGGTTTGACTGTATAACCCAGTAAAAATGATAAATAATTATGACATTAAAAAACTCACCAAGACTGTATCTATTAGGATATCTCTTGTGCAATACTGCTATGCAATGGCTAAAAGACAATATGATGATTAATGCTCAGGAGGACTATAACCGCTCATAACGTTAAAACTGGATACTAAGAAGAGGTTTAAAAGGGGTTGTGAATCTCTTAAACAAAGGACGTAAACTATTTAAATTATATAAAATTAAGCATATATAACAAGCTAAGAAGATGTAAATACACGATGTTGAAAGTCATGATCAAGGAATGGATGCATGAGGACAAAACAAATGAATGTTTGAATGAGTGGGTAATAATATGACAAAATATGAAAAACATGTTGTGATTACACAGAGAGAGACTGGGGCACAAATAACTACATGGGGCAAACAACCAGAGTGTAATCAAAGAAGGAGAGAAATGTATTTCTGACAATGCAAATTTTTGCTCCTTATACATGTTTATTACACACACTATTTATTTCTTTACTTTTTAAACTATTTTTATCAGAGTGTTCACTTCCTTTTTGTCTCGGCCCTACAGACCCCACAAGTTATTTTAAGTGTGGTTTTACAATTAATTTTCAGTATTGCATATGATTCATATCATATTATTATATTTTTATATTTTATCATGCTTTTTGCTGTTTTTAACTGTTTGTTTTGGCATTTGTGTTATGTTTTATGTATCCCCTGTTAGCTGTATGTCCCCTGAGGAAGGCGTTTGCCGAAACGCGTAGGGGTCTTCATCAATAAAGCAGTCTGTTACCAACTCACGGCTCTTGCTTCCTGTGTTCCCCTCATGATGCTATCACTGCCACTTATCTAACTAACTAGCCTCTCTGATTGCAAGTTTCTTGCTTATCTCTCATGCTCTCTCATGTTTAGCCTGATAACCTGAGTATAATATTTCTATCTCATACTCCTTGCTGCCTGAGCAGTTAATTACCCTGCTAAACTAGCAATCTGTTGATCTGTACTCATTGCAAATAGATTGTTTGATACCAACTTACTCCTACATTTTGTACATGATTGTATGCTTTCTTTGCCAGACTACCTAACCAATTTAGCCCTAGAAACAAGTCTCTAGTGAGTTGTTTACAACACCTAGTGTATCAAAATGGAGTACCCTAGCACTGTCATATTTTGTCTCCTTTTCCTTTTCTTTAGTGAATTCACAAGCTCTCTAGCCCTAGCCCCCACATACAATCAGATCCCGATCCTACAGAGCCACGGGAGAAGAGGGACAGGCACATCCCACCATAATGTAAATTGGAACACACGATCGCATCACCCCCATCTTCTACACATTGCACTCCAACAATCTACGAAAGTTAAACAGGAAAAAAGCCCCTACCCTCAAAGCTTGAAATGTGCCCTCATTAATGCCCGCTCAATCCGTAAGAAGTGGCCAGTGATCGCTGACATAATCACTCCATAATCCTCGACATCCTCATGGTTACCGAAACATGGTTATCCCCCGAAGACAACGTCATACTCAACCAACTCCTCCCTTCTAACTTCTCAGCGTTTACAAGTCACAGACAAAACAAAAGAGGAGGAGTTCTCATCCTCAGCAGGACAGAGCTCCATTTTCAGCTGATCAACTCCACCAGTGCAAACCACTTGGAGACGATCTCCATTTCCAACAAGATCTGCACGATAAATCTGCTTTATAGAGCACCTTCAGCCTCCCCTGACGACCTCCCATCTATTATAAGCCTTGCATCTAATATCCAGAACCCAAATGCACCAAATTGGATTCTGGGTGATTTCAACTTGCCAGCACTTAAGGATAACCAATCTTCTGCATTTCTTGAAGCCCTCGAGATCCTAGGATACAAGCAATTAGTAAAAGAATCCACTCATGTAAAGGGAAATACACTAGACCTTATATTTGCTCCTAGGACATTCTCAGACCAATCCCTTGACTCTGGAATGTCCATAACTACTGTACCATGGTTAGATCACAAACTCATTATTTTCCATATTCCCACTCATGACGGTCTATCGAAGTCCAACAGAACTCCTAGTAAACCCCCCAATTTACGGGCTAGAAGTTTTTGCCCATTCAATAGAGGGATTATCCTGGCAGAAATGGATTCACTCCTTAATGAGACCACCCTAAACCTGGAAGATCTGATCACGTGCTGGAACGATAACCTCAGTGCAGTCGCACTTCGTACGCCACCCAACAGGTTAGCAAGGAAGAGAGCAACAGCCCCATGGTACCCAGCTGAACTGAAAGCATCACTCAACTCACTACGAAAACTTGAGAAACGTTGGCGAAAATCACACTCCATTCAAGACCAGACAGCATACACACATCAGCTAACTATTCACCGTGAAGCCATCACAGAGAGAATGAAACAGTATCACACAGACACCCTGAAACGCTCACTAAATAAACCTCACGATCTGTTCAACCTCGTCAAGTCTCTATCAAAGGAGCCAACACCTGAGCACCAATATGAAATACATCCGCAGGAGTTTGCCACCTACCTACAATCTAAGTTATGTCAGACAACTAAAATTTCAACCGGTGTCTCCTCCACAGACCATGTGTGTACAACATCTCTAAGGTCTTTATTTATTTATTTATTTAGCTGCATTTATATCCCGCTTTTCACCAGGTCAAAGCGGCTGGGGGATACATTTAACACGAGGGGATATGAGACACATAGACTAATACTTACAGGGAACATGGGCAATGGAGGGTTAAGTGGCTTGCCCAAGACCACAAGGAGCACCTGTGGGACTAGAAACCCCAGTCCTTCCGGCCCAAGGTTGCTGTCCTCTAGTGGGATTTGAACCACCGACCTTCCGGCCTGTAATACCTTGCCCCAACCACTAGGCCACTCCTCCCTCTTGACCCCCTCCAAGAAGTGCATCGAAGATACTATCATGACTCTCAATACTACTACAGCGCAAACAGATCCTTGTCCAGCTTTCTTGATAAAAGAATGCGCAGCGACCTCAGTCCGATAATAGCCAAAGTAATGAACCTATCTTTCACAAGCGGTTACTTCCCATCTACCCTCAAGCACACTTCGATCAGACCGCTGCTAAAAAATAGTAAACTAGACCCCCAAAAGGTAGACTCCTACAGACCCATTGCAAGTATACCTTTTCTCGCAAAGTTGATTGAAAAAGAGGTGCAAAGGCAATTACAAGACCACATTGACGCTGCTGCTCCACTAGACCCATGCCAACATGGATTCAGGGAGTCACATGGAGTAGAAACTCTCCTTACCACCCTTTTTAATAACATAATCATTGGCGTCGACAACATCCGTCAGGGAGTTGCACTCATTTTCCTAGACATAGCTGCAGCCTTTGACTCAGTAAACCATGAGCTTCTCCTAGGACGGCTAAAAGAGAAGGGCATCTGTGGAACAGCACTACAATGGTACAAATCATACTTGACCGGTAGATGGCAGCACGTACGATCAGGTGAAACAACAGCAGAACCATTTCATCAATGTCCAGGAGTACCACAGGGATCCTCCTTATCGGCTTTGTTGTTCAACATATACATGCAACCCATTTGCAATATCATCCGGTCTTTCAATGTCTGTTGTATGGTATATGCCGATGATGTTCTGCTATATATGCCGTTCTCCATAGATCAAGTGGACCTCTCCCCGTTAACCAACTGTTTCAATGCCATATCTGAATGGCTCCTGTCACAAAACCTTAGAATTCAGCACAAAAAAACCTGAGGTGCTTTTCATAACAAGGAACCCATTCTTCAGCTCACCTCAATACTTGAAGGTGAAAGAAGCCGATCTTCAAGCAAAACACACAATTCGTTACCTGGGAGTTACACTGGATCAAAACCTTGACATGAAAGCACACATAGCGAACACGGTAAGAACTATCTTTTTCAAGATCCGTTCACTCAGACATCTGTGCCCCCTGCTTGAACCGGATGATTTTCGGACAATTTACCAGGTCCTGATAATACCACATTTTGATTACGCCAATACCATATTACAAGGTCTCCCCCAATCCACTTTGAACCCCTTACAACTCGCCATGAATAGTGCAGCGAGGGTTCTTCTTGGATCATCTAAGAGAGACCATGTGACTCCCCTTCTAATGCAGTTACACTGGCTTCCTATACATGCCAGGATCTTCAAGACAGCGCTGCTGACATTCAAAGCGGTCAATCTCTCCTCCTCTTCACTATCTGACCTTATCCAAACAGCAGCCCCTAGTAGACCAAGAAGATCCACAGCAATAAATATGCTAACATTACCAAGAGAATTAACAAGATGTACCTCGGCAACTGCAAACAGGGCATTCAGTCTCTGCGCCCCAAAATCTGGAACTCCTTACCAACAAACATCAGGTCTACCACCAACCTAATCCAGTTTAGGAAGGCCCTTAAACACTTCCTTTTCCTCAAATACTTCCTAGAGAACAATGAATCACATTCCCACTCAATCTCTTACAACTGTTCCAACACACCTTGTCAGCTAGAAGGCCACACCATGTAAGAGGTACTTGATCATTAAATCTCACTCTGTTTTTCTATGACACTGTTCTTGTAAATAGTTATCTTTAGTTATCCAAGTTAGCTTTCCTGTTATTTGTAAACTCAGACTTATGTACCCGTCTGTTATGTTCCATGTAAACCGCGCTGATGCCGAATAGTGCGGTATAGAAGAAATTTAAATTAAAAAAATAAATAAATAAAAAATTTGATTTAATTGGTGAAGGCAAAAGAACACGGAGCAGAAAAGGCAGAGCCTGTCTTATTCAGCAGCTCTGCTTATCGGGGGAGGGGGCAGAGAAGTGCCGGGAGCCCCAGAAACCATCCTGCTGCCCTCGGAGTTAAGTTTACTTTCCCACTAGCAGTGGGGGTGAGTAACTTGACAAAAAAACTAGCAGTTCAGAGCAGTTTCCTGTGGTGCAGGTATGTTTTAAGCTTTTTAGACCGATCGGGGCATAGCGTGTTTTCGGCGGTTTTCTTTCGTAGTCAGCGGTTCCGTTTCTTCGCTCGGCGGGGGTTTCCGTGCCGGGTTCATTTTCAGTTTCACTGCATTTTCCTTTCTAAGGATTCTTTCTAACTGTTTGGCGTTGCGATCTTTGTTTGGGCCTTTCTGGTGGTAGTGGTCATGGACAGTACCTCAGAGGGAGGCCTTCAGAGCAGTTCAGTTTTGGCGGGAACGGCAGCCATTACTGGTTCAGCACCGGTTCTCTTAGCAGCTCAGGAGAAGCCCACAAAAAAGAGAGCCAAATCTAAGAGGCAAGGACGGGGGGAGGAAGCTCCTCCACACTCTGTCTGACATGCACAAGGGCTTGGAATCTGTTCCTTATCGGTCCTACAGTTCAGTCCTCCACCACTGGGTAGTGCACCTCCTCCTGCAACATGGAGACTGGACAAGTCAAACTTGTGACATCACCGGGTATATCCTGCTGGTCTTCTCCCATGATCCCCCAGTGTGTCCAGTCTCCATGCAGCATGAGGACGTAGTGAGCCTAGGTGCTGGGCTCACTTGAGAAGCAGTTTAGGAGCAGTTAGTCAGGATTTGATTTACCTTGCATTTCTTTTGCCCTTCTTTAGGTGTAATCCTGTAAATTGAATTCATTTTCATTTTCATTTAATTTAATTTACTTTTACTTTATTTATTTTCACCTAGTCTGCCTTAGTGTAAAGGGAGGTTCTGTCCCTTTTCAAAGTTCACGCTGCCAGCTAGCCTCTCTGCTTGGGATTCTTCGGTCTCTGTGCCCGGTGATGATCTCTCCCCCAGGACTGTACGGGGGAGAGCTCTGTGGAACACCTGCATTTTGGCAGTGTCCATGCGGCAGAATCCCATCGCGGCGGGAGCCTCAGGCCGTTCGAGGTTCTTTAGCCGGTGGGCCGGGGCTCGCAGCGTCTGCTACTTCTGGTGGCGCGAGGCAGCAGCGTGTCTGGACAGCTCTTCACCCCGCAGCTACAGCGGGGTAACTGCTGCATCCCGACGCCACAAGGGAGTCTCTCGAGTCCGCATGGAGGGGCTCTGAGCTCTTGCCGCCTCTGTGGTGTTTGGCGCCAAACGGGCCTGCTTCGGGGATTGGCGCCATTTTCTCGGCAGGGCTGAGGCCTCGTGGCAGAGAGCGGAGCAGCCCCGCGTTTGAGCAGACGACGCTGTTCCACGCGGCTACACCCAGATAAGGACTTCCTTTTGCTGTTACTTTTAATTTTAATTCTAATTTTAATTTCCTTTTAATTTCATGATAGTTTATAGTTCTTTGAATGCAATGTGATTGGTTTGGGTTTTACTTCTTGGGGGGTGCCTTTACCTTTGTCTGCATTCTGGCAGTTAGCGACGTCTGTCAGCAGCAGGTTTCCGTGCTAGGATTTGGCCATTCAGGGTCATCGGCGGCA
>CM066032.1:1750474724-1750663643 GCA_033557465.1 Ichthyophis bannanicus | reverse complement strand
TGCTATCCACGTTTCTTTGTTGGACTATTTGCGATTTGGATCATCTGAAAACCGCCTATCGAAGATGGTTCCAAGGAGCCATTTTATGAGCTCGCCTGAGTGTGACACATTTCCAGCGTAATCACCGTCTAATGTTTCATTGAGTGTATACCAGCAAGCCGTGGCGTGTTGCGAGGCTTTATGAAAAACATACACGTGTGTGGTTGATTTTAGGATTACTAACCACATGTTTCAATCTACTCAGTGTAGCCGCATCAAAGCGCAGAAACACAAACGCAATGATACGCAGGAGTGCTGTTCAGAAGGTCCAAATCCATTTATTTGTGGCACAAGTCTCGAAGCAAGTCAATTTCAAGAATGGGGTCTGAAGCAAAGGTTTTTCATCACCCATTACAACAACTTTTATAGACGTCTCGTTCCTTCTAGGTATAGAAAAGACATTTCATTGGTCCCGGTAACCCCTCCTCGTACCTGCCCTCACCTCGTTCCCTTGGTCCGCGTTCCGTGATAAGTTTATCCAATTATGTCCTCTTCTGTGGGCATTGGACACCTGCCTGCCCCCCTTCTAGTCCCAATTACAATGGTCAGTTCATCACTTGTTACTTTCACACTCTCAAGGTTATAGAACCAAGTTTGTGCGTGTAGAAGAGCAAGGTTCTGTAACTCATCTGTCAGCACTCCTCATTATTTCTTTGCAGATGTACTTTTTCTTATCATACTTTTAAACATGTCTTTTCTGTATTTTTCCTTTCTCAGTTCTGCAGTTCTGCTTACCTAAGCTAATTCAATACTTCTACTGAGTTCTATCTTACACTAGCAGCATATTGGGGGATGTGCACTCCTATATGCCTCTCCACAGGCCTCATTTACAGGTCAATCTAGCCATGCTTGGCCTGCTTATGTCAGACACCGTGGGTCACAGGCCTGCACCTGCCACATTCCCCCCTTTTGATTAATCTCACCCTATTACTCAATAGGTGTGATAATTAAATCACTATTAGAAGAATCACATCATGATTGAAGGATTTCTACTAGACTAGCTTTGTATAAAGCCATTATTTTAGTTGCGGGCTTCCGCTCTACTGTACTATCAATAGCACTATGAATGGAACGCATACAACATGGAATTAAACATGGTAATAAGAAGATAACGCAACAAGGATTAGTACTAAACAATGAAAGTCTTAAATCCTCCCAGCCAAGAGAAAGGTTAGCAAACCAGTTAGGAAATTTCAATGCGTGCCAAGTCTGTACTGGCACATAAGCATGTCTTCGTGCATATCTTTAGCAATTTCTTCAACTACTTGACCTTTATCATCTATTTTCAAACAGCAATTAGTTAAATTCAGCTTACCACATACTCCTCCTTCAGCTGCTAGCAAATAATCAAGTGCTAAGCGGTTCTGGTATATAGCAGTGCGCATCTGAGTACTTTGTCTAGCTAAGAGCGTAAGAGCATGACTATTTCATTAGTTATTATTTCAACTACTGCTTGTAAGCGAATAATACGATTAATCATATAAATTGGGGTGCGATATCCATACATACCATCATCATTCCAAGTGGCAGGTCCATAATACTCAATAATTCTTTTCTGGTGGCCAATCATCACCTTGCCATTTTTCCCACTTGCCTATCTGTAAGGCTTCTCTTTTCTGTCTCAATGCTCTTTTGTGTCTGTGGGTATGTATACAGGGTATCCTAATTGTTCTCCATGTTCAGTGTTTAACAGGAAGAAAGAAGGTCTGATGGTTCCTAAGACACATGCTCCTCCCCAGTGTGGCGGGGAGTTGTGCATATGCTCGGTTTCCACAGATCCAATATAGGCCATGTGGGGCTTGCCAGGCTTGGACTTTGGCAAGGTTAGTCCATAGACCTGCAAGTTCAGGAAATCCTAGCTAATGGGTTAGGAGGTTCAGGATGTCTAATTCGCTGCACCACCAAGCTGTCTTTTTGGTCGTGGCATTATAGTACTTTCTGCTAAGACAGACCAGCTGGTCCTACCTTTTGGGTGAACAGTGGTCCAGATCATGCATAGCAAAGACGTCCAACGATTGATTGCGCTAACACCCATTCACTGGAAGTCATGTGTAATTCAGAACTGTTTGTAAGTCATAGAATAATTTAATTCTTGGGCTTCCCAAGGCCATTGATCTCTCCCATTTGGGTTCCACCACAGAAATAACAATCTGAAATCTTAAGACTAGATACTACTGCTCCGGCTAATTCTAGAAACAAATTCTGTGAAGGGTGAGGGAGCTCAAACTTATTTACATGCATAGCTTCATAAAAAGTATTATGAATATGATATTTAGATGACTTATGGGCTTGAGTATTCAGTCTGATATACACAATGGTCCCTGGATCTATTGCTCCTCCAGCAATGCGTAAACCAAACTTATATCCTTGTTTCCATGCATGGGGTTATGTACACGCAAGTGTAAGGGTTGCAAGCATCTTTCTGACATTTATCATTTGTGGTTGGCTTGGTTAGAGTAGCCATCCGTTTATTCTATTTTCTCATCAGTTATACCAGTGTTCCAGGTAGCATAAAAAACACATCCCCAATACGGGCAATAGTAATCTGCCGCTGGGGCAGTACTATAGCCTGGTTCCTTTTTCCCTGTACACTTTCTCCATCCTGTGGCACCTTCTGGGACACATGTACTTATGGTCATTTCGATACGCTTTCTCCCATGTACCACAGGTGGAATAACTATCTCTATTAATGGCATTACATGCATCAAATTCCAAACAGCAGGTTTAGTAATGTCCTTAAGTGGTGGTGTAGCAGCTAATATAGGTCCATCTGCATCCTTCCATCTTATTTCCAACGTGTAATAGGATGGATTCTGATGCGGATTATAGCATGCTTTGATTTTGCCATGAGTGCAACATTTAGTTTCAGTGGTGTGTTATAGATACACCGAGTTATTGTTCCCTTGCAGGTATAGTAAGAATGGTAAAGCAAAGTCTGAGTTACTTTCAGTCCAGTTCTAGTAGAAGTAATGCAAGCAGTGCATGGAGGTAAAGCATAGGTCAGTTCAAAACCTCCAAAGAAGGCAACCAAGGCAAAGCAAAAACAAAGATACATGTTGATGTTGATTGGAGTTCTTCTGAGTCCTCAGCTTGCTGATCTTGATCACGACGGTCTTTTATTCTTCGTCCCGTTTGCTAATGAAGAAGTCAATTTAACGGGGGCTGAGTGTTGATTGAAGATCCTCAAGATGTCCAGTACACATTAACCAACCTTAGCAATTCGAACTGGCTTGTGAAGTCTGGCTTAGTCCAATGTAGTCTCAAAGTAGTGTGTCAAATCACACACAAGTTGGGGTTCGTTTGAAACAAAACTGTCGCCTGCATGGAAAACAGCAATCCTCTTCGAAAGACTTGGCTACTGCAAGCACTTGTGATGAAGTGTCTAAGCTGCTGGTTGCCGTCTCAAAGTAACTCGCAAGGTACATCAGGAATTGCTGTTCTGCTGTGTCCACTGCTCTGGTTCAGGATCGGCGGCGGGCTTGACTCTGCTGTGTGGATCCAGGCGTCGATCTCGGCTACCTTTACTGCAGTTTGGGTAGACAGGATGACGGTGTAACGGTCCCTTCCAATGGGGTTTCCAACGGTATCTTCTTCTTCCAATCTTTGATCCACACCGAAGTACCAGGCTGGTATAGGGATGCAAGGGTTCCCGTCAGTTATAGGCAACTGGTCTTGGATCCACGTATGGAGAGTCTGCAGAACAAAACTAAGAGCTAGGAGTTCTTGTCTGGTTACTTCTGAACCAATCTGGGCTAAACTTCCTTTGACTCCCTGCACTATTGGTGGGTGGTTTACCATACAAAACTTCAAAAGTGGAAAATCCTGTTGACTTTACAGGAGCTGATCGTATTCTGAGTAAATCTATTGGGAGCACTTGGGGCCATTTCAAGTGTGTCTCCTGACAAAGCTTGGACATTTGGGCTTTCAAGGTACGATTCATTCGCGCTCAACTTTCCCTGAACCTCTGGGGTCTGTATGCAGTGTGGAGTTTCCACTGTATCTGCAAAGCTTTTGCTAACTGCTGAGTAACTTGGGAGACAAATGAGGGTCCATTGTCTGACCCTATTACTGCTGGGATTCCAAATCTGGGGACAATCTCTCTCATTAAGACTTTGGTAACTTCTCGGGCTTTCTCAGTTCTGGTTGGGGAATACTTCTACCCACCCAGAGAAAGTACAAACTAATACTAATAGGTAATGGTATCCATTGGCCTTTGGCATTTCGGTAAAATCAACTTGGAGGTTGTGCATGGGGGTGACACCTCCTGACTGAACTCGGGGTGCCGTAATAAGGCCTTGCTTGGCATTATTTTTGGCACAAGTTACACATTGACTTGCTACTGAGGCTGATATGTTGTCATCAGAGGGATGTAGAAATGTGGTCTGAGTGCTTTCTCCATAGCACTCTTCCCATAGTGGGTGGCTTCGTGGAAAGCTTTGACAAAGGATGGTCCTAATAGTTCAGGAATTACTATTCGTCCTGGAGGTTGGCTGCCCTCTTCTGGTGGCAGCTCAATCCATCCATCTTTCAGTATTCCATTTTCTCTGTCACAATAGTAATCCAATTCTTTGGTGGTATATCGTGGGGTCCATAGATTCAAGGGTACTGGAAACAATGCTGCTTGCATTGGCATAGCTTGTGGGGCAATTTGTCCTGTCATGGCTGCTTGTCGTGCTGAGGCATCTGCAAATCTATTTCCTCGGGCAACTTCTCCTTTTCCTGCTTGATTCCTCTGCAATGCATGACAGCTACACGTGTTGGGGCCCAAACTGCATCAAGTAACATCAATATCTCGGGACCATACTTGACTGATTTTCCTCCGGATGTGATGAGTCCTCTTTCTTTATAGAGAGCTCCATGGGCATGCAAGGTAGTGAAGGCATATTTGGAATCTGTATATACATTTAGCACACGTTTCTCTCCTAACAACAATGCTCTGGTGAGTGCTATCAATTCGGCTTTCTGGGCTGATGTACCTGAGACTAGAGCTGATGATTCAACTACTTCGTGTTGAGTGACGACTGCATATCCTGCACAGCGTCGTCCATCAAGGATGAGACTGCTCCCATCAACATAATAGATTTGGTCGGGATTGTCTATGGGCACATCTGTTAAGTCAGGTCGACTGGAGAACACAGTTTCCATGACTTCGATACAGTCATGTTCTGGGAGTTCTTCACTGATGGGTATCAAGGTGGCTGGATTCAGGGCATGGCTCACTTCGAGTTGTATCTGTGGGTTTTCACATAACATGCTCTGGTACTTCAACATTCGGGAATTGGTGAGCCAATAATTTGCTTTTTGTTCCATAAGGGCAAGGACTGCATGTGGCACAGTGACTCGTATGTTCTGTCCTAGTGTGAGTTTGTCTGCTTCACTCACTAGTAGCGCTGTAGCTGCAAACTGCTCTCACGCAAGGTGGCCATCCTTTGGCCACAGGGTCCAATTGTTTCGATAGGTAGGCTACAGGTCGTTCCCAATTTCCCAATTTCTGAGTCAACATGCCTAAGGCATTTCCCTGTGCTTCATGTACAAACAAGTGGAAGGGTTTGTGGACATCTGGTAGTCCAAGTGCTGGTGATGACATCAATTCTTCTTTTAACTTCTGGAAGGCTGGTGTCCTGCTCAAGTCCCCACTCCAGTGGTGACTTTTCTTCTCCTTTTTGTGGCTTCATACAGTGGTTTGGCAATTTGGGCAAAGTTGGGTATCCAGATTCGGCAATATCCTGCCGCACCCAGAAAGGCTCTGACTTGCTTTCTGGTTGTTGGAGTTGGAATTCTACATACTGCTTCTTTTCTTTCTCTGCCTAATCTTCTGCTTCCTCGGGTAATACGAAAACCCAAGTATTTCACTTCTTTTTGGCATAGCTGTGCTTTGGCTCTGGAAACTTTGTATCCAGCTTCATCTAGTAACTGCAAGAGGTCTTTGGTGGCTAGTATACATTCACTTTCTGATACGGCAGCTATCAGCAGATCATCCACATATTGGAGAAGCACTCTCTTCCCCGGGGCTACTGGATAGCTTGACAGGTCTTGATTTAGTGCAGCACTAAAGATGGTAGGTGAATTCTTGAATCCTTGGGGTAATCTTGTCCAGGTGAGTTGGCCCCCTCTTCCAGAGATGGGGTCCTGCCATTCGAATGCAAACAATATTTGGCTTACAGGGGCTAATCTTATGCAAAAGAATGCATCTTTCAAATCCAGTACAGTGAAATGGGTAGCTTCAGCAGGTATCAGTCCTAGGAGGGTGTAAGGATTGGGTACGACTGGATGTATGGTCTCAGCTGCATCATTTACTCTTCTCAAATCTTGCACTGGGCGATAATCATCTGTCCCAGGTTTCTTTACTGGCAAAAGTGGGGTGTTCCATGGGGATTGACATACTTTTAGTAGGCCATACTCGAGCAATCTTTGTAGGTGGCGATGAATGCCTTCAATTGCGGCTCTTGGGAGAGGGTACTGTTTGACGTGCACTGGTGTAGCACTAGGCTTGAGGGTTACAATCACTGGAGCTATATGCTTGGCTAGGCCTGGGGGACTGCCTTCTGCCCATACTCCAGGTGGTGCATCGATGTTCTTTAAAGTTTGTTCAAAATAGGTATCTTGGATGGAGTCATCAACGTAATACCTCCATTCTTCTTCTCGGGGAACTGTCAGCAGCATTACTCCTGCTGGTTTGGCTTGGGAATTTACTGTCATTTGCATTTCTCCTTGCTCAGAGAAAGATATTTGTGCTTGAAGCTTGGCTAGCATATCTCGTCCCAGTAGTGGTACTGGACATTCGGGCATGTAAAGGAATTGATGAGTTACTTGCTGTCCTCCTAGACTGCATATTCGGTTTTGAAGAAAAGATTTTGTGGCTTTGGCACCAGTTGCTCCTATAATGGTGACTGCTTTTGTAGTAAATGGGGCTATCTTTTTTGTCTAGTACTGAATGCTGTGCTCCAGTATCAACCATAAAGTTCATAATTTGGTCTCCTATTTGTATTCCGACCATAGGCTCCTGGAGACCTAAAGCAAACTGGGAGCCCGGTCTGTCCTAATCCACGTCATCCTCATCATGGGCTGGTGTGGCCAATGCTTGAATGGCTCCTCCTCTCTCTCGCTGGTATTGTTCTCGATTGGCTCCTCCTCGGCCTCGGGGACGGCCTCGTCTTTCTTCTCGCCACTGATGATCGTTGTCGTCATCTTGCTGGGCGTCTTCGAGTTGCGGGCACGTATCTCTCCAATGTCCTTCCTCTCTGCAATAGGCGCATTGGTTCACGCCTAGTCGCTGGGTCCGGCCTCCGCCTTGACCCCGCCCTCTTCCTCTGCTCCTTCGACTAGGGACACCTCCCCTTTTCTTTTCAACTATGGCCGCAGCCAAAAAATCAGCTTTCTTCTTCATCTTTCTATCACATTCTCGCTGTCTTTCAGTATCACGATTCACATACACTTTATGAGCGACTTCCACTAACTGTGTTGCATTCATGCCCGCAAACCCTTCTAATTTCTGTAATTTACGTCTAATGTCTGGTTGAGACTGGTTTACAAAAGCAGAATTCACCATACATAAACTTCCTGGTGCCTCGGGATCATAGGGAGTATACATTCTGTAGGCTTCAGTTAATCTTTCATAAAAATCTGCTGGGCTCTCATCTATCCCTTGGATAACTCCTGCAACTTTGGAAAGGTTCATAGCTTTTTGGCCCCCTCTCCTCAGGCCTTGTAAAAAGCCTTGGCGAAAGCGGGCTAGGGCTGTGGATCCTTCATCTGTATTTGGATCCCATTGGGGGTCTTCATTCGGGAATTCTCTCTGAGCTGCTTCCCGACGGTCTATTATATTCTGCCCTGGTCCCGGAGCTACGGGGTTTTCTGCCATCCATTCAATAGCTGCTTTTCTAATTCTTGCTCGTTCTTCTGTTGTGAATAGGGTGGTCAGGAGCTGACGGCAATCTGGCCAAGTGGGTTGGTGAGTTTCCATAATACTAGTTACTAATTCTGTCAGCTCCTGGGGCTTACTAGTGTAGGAGGCATAATGCGACCTCCAATTTAATAAATCAGTTGTAGAGAAAGGAATATATACATAAGTTAGGGGTCCCGCTACCACTTCATCATTATCATTCTTTACGGGCACTCCCGGGACTTGCCGTAAGGGAAACAGTTTGGCTGCCATGGGTGTCTTTTGGGATCTAAGGGTTATTGTCGTTGCCTTTGCAGGAGTCACTTTCTTTTTCTCAACAGGTTTTGCTTTGGGTTTCTCTCTCACTGGCGTGCTAGTGCTAGCGCTGGCTTTCTCAATTATTTGTACACTGTCCTCCTCTTCTGGGGAATTCTCTCTTTCTCCTTCTTCTATCTCCACTTCTGACTCGCCTTTTATGTCCTCCTCTTCTCTTTCCACTAATTCTTCCTCTTTCTCTCCTCCGGGAGGGGGATCAGGGGTTGGGTCCCGCCTCGGCTCTGGCCGTCTCTGGGGTTCTGGGGCAGGACGCCGGGCTACTCTTACTGGACCTGGGGTTCGGGGCTGCCTGAGGACTATTTCTGGGGAATCAGGATCTACCAAGATGGGTTTCTTCTTGGCTTTCTTATCCTGCTCTTTCATTCTAGGCTGTTCTGTTTTCTGTCTAGAATCTGTTTTAGCTAACATTATTCTGCACTGTTCCTCATAACAGCGCTGCGCCCAGGGGGGCGGATCTTCACAAATACTTAACCAGGAATCTATATAGGGGTACTGATCAGGGTGCGCTACCCGCACTCTACGGTGTATTGACTGAATAATCTCTACAGTGAACGTTCCCTCTCGGGGCCAGATGGGGTCTAGATCGGGCCACTCCCTAGTACACAAAATCTGCAAACGGGCTGCTGTCATTTTAATACCATAATCTCCTGAATATCCCTCTTTAAAATGTGCGATCATACATTCATATGGAGTGTTTCTAGTAGATCCCGCCCCTCCCATTTCGATGTGTGCGCGCAACAACAGACAGAAAGGAAAAGGAGGGCGGACCGTGGGTAAGGGGTCCTCACGGCCCTGGAAACGTATAAGGAGTACAAATAACAAGACAAGACGACAATCGCTTCCCCCTTTTGGCGACCTGAACGCGGTCGCCCGGTCAGGAAATGCGCTACTCAGGGGTCCGCCTTCACTTGGTCCGTGCTGCCAGACCTCTCATTCACACTTCGTTCACACAATCATGCTAGCAACGTATCCCAGAATGCATTCGTTTCTATCTGTTCTGACTAGTCTTTTTCCCAATTACAAAAAGGATGGGGTTTCACCCGGCGAATTCCCATGCGGGGTTACTCGGCCCTTCCTGGAGAGTTGATCATGCTCTCTTACCAATTCCCAATATCTCGAGATTACAAATTCCAAATTCCAATGGCAGTACTGCTCTTTCTATTTCTGTCTAGACCCAAAATCAAAACTATACTCACCGGATCCGGTCCTCAAACTTCCCAAGCAGGCGCATGAGTTGTACCTCGGACTCCCCTCACTCGGGTTCGAGGCGTTGGCTCCAACCGGGCCCGGCACCCGCCGAGGTCCGACCAGCTCCCTCCGATACAAGGGACCGGTGGCGCCAGGGAGCAGCCCTCGTCGGAAGGGCGCGATCCCGGCAGGACCAAGCCTATAGAGGCGGAAAGTCGTGGTATATTGCCCTATATACACTTTGATTCCACAACTTCCCGGCCAACGCACCAAGGAATATGTAGCAGCAAAGCGCAGACAAACCAATGATACCAGGAGTCTGTTCAGAAGGTCCAAATCATTTATTTGTGCACAAGTCTCAAGCAAGTCAATTTCAAAATGGCTGAGCAAAGTTTTCAAGCATTACAACAACTTTTATAGACTTCTGTTCCATTCTAGGTATAGAAAAACATTTCATTGGTCCCGGTAACCTCCCGTACCTCTTCCATTGGTCCCGGTACTGATAAGTTTATCCAATTATGTCCCTTCTGTGGGCATGACACCTGCCTGCCCCCCTTCTAGTCCCAATTACAATGGTCAGTTCATCAACTTGTTACTTTCACACTCTCAAGGTTATAGAACCAATTTGTGCGTGTAGAAGAGCAAGGTTCTGTAACTCATCTGTCAGCACTCCTCATTATTTCTTTGCAGATGTACTTTTTCTTATCAGTAACTTTTAAACATGTCTTTTCTGTATTTTTCCATTTCTCAGTTCTGCAGTTCTGCTTACCTAAGCTAATTCAATACTTCTACTGAGTTCTATCTTACAATAGCAGCATATTGGGGGATGTGCAATCCTATATGCCTCTCCACAGGCCTCATTTACAGGTCAAGCTAGCCATGCTGGCCTGCTTATGTCAGACACCGTGGGTCACAGGCCTGCACCTGCCACACCAGCAGACATGTTCATTTCTATACCTGCCCTTGGGCATGAATAGACATTTGAAACGTGCTCATTTTGGCCAGCTAACTAAAGTACAGAGAAGGAGAGAATGTCCTCTCTGCCCTCATTTTTCGCCAACTCATAAACCCCCCCAGCAAGTAAATATTGAGGCCTTATTTTCCACAGCTGCAACACTGCACATCTGTTTCCAAAATGACAGGCCCCTGGGACATGTATATGGTGACATCCTGGCCCTTATTCTGCAAGTCCCCTTCTCTTATATTGTGACAGACTTGTTTTTTCTTTTTGGGATGAAGATGTGTCTGAATTCCAGATGTTTTGTTCTGGACATCTCAGAATCCACCTCAATGGCCTTTCTAAAATGTGCCTTCACATACTTCAATGCTATGGCCCACTTAAAAAAAAACAACTGCTGACCCCTGCATTCAAATACTAACCCAATAGTAAATGACGACAGATAAAAGCCAGCGTAGTCCATGGAGTCTGCCCAGTAAAGCGGTTAGGATTGTAATTGCTGCTCTGGGCAGGTAGCCCCCCTCCCCATGCCTTTGTGGGTCAAGACTGGTGAATTGGTATAAACAAGCCAATGGAAATATTTGAAAAGAACTGCAGCCACTGCCCAGTGCTGGATCACCGAGTGTTGCATCATTAAAACAGCAGCAGGCAGATTGAGGAGAAATGAAATGAGCTGAGCCCAAAAGCTGTTATCTTCCCAGCACTGCATCTTTAACCTATGCCGCACGCCGGCATGTGCCCTGAGGTGATAACATTTCTAACTAGCTGCACGTTTTGCAGAGATCTCTACTAACAGTGTGCAAGATGGTGGGCTGAGTTTAGAGAGGGCAAGTTTGTTACATTGCAGGAAGGAAAGGGTGGCCCACAGCTCCTATGACCATTGTTTGATGAGCAGTGAAGAGGATCGTTGAAAGAATCAGAGCAGTTGAGGTTGACATCAGTTGCACCCTTCTGCTATACACAGGGGGCCCGATTTTCGAAGGCAGTTACAAGGGTAACAGCCCATGTTACCCATGTAAATGCCTTAACCGGGATTTTCCAAAGGCGCCTAAGTGCCTTTGGAAAATCCCAGTTAAGTCCCTAATGGACCCAGATGCTATCTGCTTAGCATCGGAGCGTGTTTGGGGTGTTCTGGGCCGGAGCAGAGGAGAGGAATGGCACTAAACGGGTAGCAGCGATTTTCAAAGCTGCCCTCTTAGCGCTCTGCGCCTTAAAGATAGGCGAGGAAAACCCTTGCCTATCTTTAAGGCACTGGGGCTAAATGGGCAACATCAAAAATCGCTGCTACCCGCTTAGTCTCGGCGGTTGCCGGCTTGTGCGGCGTAACCCAGATTTTCATTTCCGTCGCCGCGGAAATGAAAATCCAGATTAAGGGGGGTCGGTGGGCAGGTGGAGCATAGCCTGCCTAAATGAAAATTGAGCCCAGAGTCTGTAGCAGAGCTAGAAGAGTGAAGTTGTTACAGAAAATAGACTTCATACAATAGTTGTTAAGGAAGAAACTCTTTAAAATGAAAGCAGTGACATCAGCAAAGCTGATTTCAGCAGGGTAAGAGGCATATCTGGTATCTAGTGATGTAGAGATATTTTAGAAAGGAATTCAGGCACCCAGGGTAAGTCCTTAAAGATCTTTTTGTTCCCTAGTTAGGCTGATATGGAGGGCGACCATTGGTGGTGGATGAGCAGGTGTGGTGAGAAGTGACAGTCTGTTTTGTTTTCATTGTACTTTTATTTTCATATTTTAGATTGTAAACTGCTTAGAATATGCTACATGGTTGTGTTATATAAATGTTTTTAAATAAATAAAATAGCAATACAGTAAATGGCTGATAAAAACCAAGATGGCCCATCCAGTCTTCCCAATAAAGTGTTGAGGGTTATAACTGCTGCCCTATGCTAGTACTCCCCTCCCTGCCCCACCTCCCTCCCCCCCGTGCCATTCTGTTTAAAGCTGTAACAGCTGCTCCCTGCAACTCATGCCCATGTCTGTTTGGAACATATCATATGGAAATGGCACTGCCGGGTCGGGAGTATTTTGAGGTTGCAAAGTTGGAGGACCGACAACCTGGGAAGGGAATTAGTGGAGCGGTGGCAGCCTGTGAGCACAAGAAATATGGCGGAGAATGGGCAGGGGTTGAAGAGCAGTGTTCCAGAAAAAGGAGGGAGACTTTGGCCTATGAAGCTGTGGGGCAATAGTGGAGTGTCAGTAGTGGAGTTGGGGAGGGGTGAGGGGTAGTAGTTTGGAGGAAGGGGAATAAATGGCCGTGTAAAGGTAAAGGTTTGCTCGAGTCTGGAAAATTGGCAATGAGGGATAGACAGTAGTGGAGCTCAGTGACTCTTCCTTTCTCACCTGGCTATGTGGGACCACATTCAGAGCCGGCCCAAGGGATTCTGCTACCCTAGGCAAAAACCCTGGCCTCGCCGTCCCCCACAGCCTCGCTGCCCCCCCAGCTGCCACCGCCCTCCCCCAGCTGCCGCTGATTCTGTCTCAGGAGGGGGAGGTGGACAGTGGCAGTATTTCCAAAAGTGACGGCTTTTTACCACCACTTTTGGAAATACTGCTGCATCCTGTCTCCCCCCCCCCCCACAGAATCGGTGGCAGCCTGTCTCCCCCCCCCCCCCCCACAGAATGTGTGCTGCTGCTGCCACTGCTGCCACCCACCCATGCTGCAGTCACCACCTGCCCGGGCCGGCCGCCCTAGGCGGCCACCAAGCTTGCCTAGTGGATGAGCCGGCCCTGACCACATTTGTTTCTTCCTTTCATGCCTGACTGAAGAAGGGTCGCCTTCTATCCAAATACAGTGAATAGCACCAAATTTCAGGGGCTTTTTCCCCCACTTAGCCTGGAGGCAGAATGAAGGATTGTCAGGGAGGAGGTAGAAAAATGGCGGCTGTGGGGAAGTGGGATGAAGAACAGCACTTCCTGTTCTTCACCAGGCTATGTTAAGGTGCAGGGTTAGGAATGTAGCAGCCTATTTTCAATAGGACGTATGAGACAGAAACTGACATGTCGAAAAAAGCCATGTCAGTTTAGGCTCTTATTCAATGGTGCTTAGCATTTGCTTACTCTGCTGAATATAGGCACCAGGCATGCACAAAAGCGGGCATCTGCTTTAAACATCTGTGTGCCAAAAATAGGCATCTATATGTTTAGACTATGTGCTTGTTAGGAGCTCCAGGTTAGATCTGCTTTTGTAGCACCCAAACCAAATGCATAATAGAAGCTTCTAGGCGTTGAAAATTGGCACCTAGATCTCTAAACTAGGCATTTTGGGTGCCGCACCCTTAGAATGCCTGAAACTCACCCTCCCCACTGAATGTATAGTATTTTACATAGAGAGGGATATTTAATGCCAATGAAAATTCCAAATAGAAAGCTCCAAGATGTTCATCACAGCACCAAACATTTAGTGCTTCTCAAAGAGTGACCCATAGTGATAGTGGTTGTTTTACACAGGAGGTGAATGAGCAGTGGAAGAGGTGCAAAAACCGAGAACAGGAGGCCTTAGAGGGGGACATGTGCAGGAAACAAGCCTTTGGGGAGATTAGATATAGTATTTGGTGGCAGAATCTGGATAGTGGTGTTGCTGAATATCTGGCTTGCACAGCCACTAGTGTCCAGGTGGTGGCGACTTTCAGCCGTTATTTGGCTAAGCTGTCAGGATGACCTGGGCCACATTAAAAGCTGGTCTAACTTGTTATCTGGATAATTTATCCCAATTAGTGCTGTAATTATCCGGATAGTGGCCACACAATCCAGATATTCTGCAGCAGATTACCCAGCGGATATTTAAATGCCGTGGCTGACTGCTGTGGAATTAAAAAAAAAAAGATTCAACCTTTTGAAAATAAATTGACCTCATGTATATATGTAACCAGAATGAAAAGATTAAATAAATTATCTGCAAGGGGGATTGGCAGCGGAGGCACAAGCAATTGGGGCATAAATTAAAAATTCAGCGAGGCTGAAAAGTTTAAAAGGACACTACAGAAACGTTCTTTTTGTGATCTTCACACAAGTTCTATAAGATTTTTTTTAAAAAATATGAGTATATTAGGGGTTTTTTCAGCATTCCTGGCTATTTGCTGACATCAGCAGTTGTAAGAACGCTGTTGGAAGGGATGTGGAATGTGAGTGATGGAGAAGGGAAAGAGATAGTTGGAGCTTGACTGGGAAGGTGAATGGATGTGTCTCTGTGTATGTGGTGTCAGGGCCCTGGATTTTGCCTGTGTCTGCCTGATTTTGAAAGTTATAGTGAAAGTTTTGAATGTCTGAGTGTCTGGGAGAGTGATTGTAAATGAGAGAGAGGAAGAGCAAGTGGATTTGAGGGGTTTATTTGAAATTATGTGGTAAAAGTAAGTCTAAGTAGAGTCTAAGGTAAGAGAGGGCTAGAGAGTGAAGTTTGGAAAAGGAATAGGGTAAGAGTGCAAAAGAGAAGAAAATGATATTAAATGTGGGAATTTTTATTTGATTTTCTCAAATTCAGAGAGCTTTAGGTAGAGTTGGCTTTGGAGCCAGAGGGTAAGAAAGGGGGGTTCTATTTTCTTTTAGCAAGCTTGCAATAGTAATAATTTTTTAATTATTACCATCAACATTTTGTTCTCAGGGTAAAGAGGTTAGGTATTTTTTTTTCTTGACATGTAACATACAAAGCAGCCAAACTCCAGGGTTAGGGTTACTAGAGTCTGACATCCTCTACAAAGTCCTCAAGAGCTCTGAAGAAACCTTGCACAAACATTCACTACGTTTGAGCTCAAATATAGGTCACGGTCTGATAAAAGAGAACTCTGATTGGGGTAAAACATCATTATTTGGAAAAAGGTTCATGTGGCTAGTTAACTGAATGGGAACATAGAAACATAGAAATATGACGGCAGAAAAGACCACATGACCTATCTAGTCTGTCCTTCCGTGTCAACAACAGTCCCCTTTTTTCCTTTAGAGATCCTCTGTGTTTGTCCCATGCTTTTTTGAATTCAGATACTGTCCTCATCTCTACCACCTCCACTGGGAGACTATTCCACGGATCCACCACTCTTTCGGTAAAGAAATATTTCTGCATATCACTCCTGAATCTATCCCCCTTCACCCTCATCCCATCAGTCGAAAGAGGCTCTCCCCCTGTACATTTATGCCACGGAGGTATTTAAACATCTCATTCATATCACATTGTACACAAATGTTTACTCCCATTTTCTTTATTAGTTAATTTGTAACACTTTGTACATACTGTTGGAGAATTGTATTTTACCTTATTAAAGTATTTCCCTGAGTAGAATAAACTTACCTTTATACCATCTGGGTGTCTCCTTCGTTCTTTTCCTTTAGATATTTTATTTATTCTGACTGTATTCTCTACTCCTGAGGGGAGCGAGGAGTATTCCAGTCAGAACGTAGTATATTTTGTACCTCCCCATTCTCCTAGGACAAGCAGGAAGAGTCAGCCACACTTGGTGATGTCATCCGACGGCGCCGAGACGGAAGTACTCTCCATAGCTCAGAAGGGCTTTCGCCCTTCTGAGCATGGGCCAACTGGCCCCACCCCTTTGATCCAAAAAACCGCCGCTCATAAAGATCAAAGAAGCAGTGGGGGAAACCTGGTGGTTGGAGTTTCCCTCAAATTCACAGTGATATATGGGGTATTAAAATGGAGTTTGAAATATCTAATCGCAATCCCCTGATGAAACATGAAGTGTGAAACGCTTGGGCGCCTTAGAAGTATGGCGTTGGGATAAGGATTAAAATTAAAAAATTGGAATTGCCCGCATGAAGAGAGACCCTGTTCTTGTGATTAAAGCTAATTACTAGCAGTATTACTATTTGACAAACAACAGAAGTCAATTTTTGAGTGAGGCATGTTAGCTGTACAGATTCTTTCAAGATTATATAGCACTTATTTTTTATTGAAAAATCAAAAGCATTGAGGAATCACATTAAGAGACTGTACAGCATACATTTTTTATTGAAAAAACAAAAGTATTGTGTACGAAAAAGCAAAGGTCGTTGATGTAAACAGCAGCGAGTAGTAAGGGTGATAATTGAAAGCCCTTTACAAATAGCTGCGTGTTTTTGACTGAGACCTGAGTACAATTCAATTGGCTTAAAAACACACCATTTTCTTTAAGTTTCAAGTGGTGAATATTAGAGCAGATAACTTATTTTTTTGCATCAGTATTGATTGCTCTGTCATTTGACCGATAGTGTTGTTGTCTATCTTCTCCATGGCAGACACTAGGATCCTAGCGAAATG
Source organism: Ichthyophis bannanicus (assembly GCA_033557465.1). Lineage (NCBI taxonomy): Eukaryota > Metazoa > Chordata > Amphibia > Gymnophiona > Ichthyophiidae > Ichthyophis > Ichthyophis bannanicus. Next base: position 1,750,646,992 of record CM066032.1, on the reverse strand, counting down.
TGCTTGGAGAAGGAAGCTCCGCCTCCATCCCCAGCTGCAAGCCTCCGGTGGACAGCCCTGCTCCCTGTGGCATCGGCTCTCTCTCCTTGCACCTCTCCGAGCCTGCTTCTTCGGCGCATCAGAGTCTTCAAAGTGCCTCTGGTCCTGCTTGTCCTGGAGGTTCTGAGGTGCCTTCCAGCATCCCCGATCCAGCCAGCCACGAGGCTCTCATGGCGGCGGCCATTTTGTCAATTACATCACAGGCCCGGCTCCTCCCCCTGAGGCGCCATTCGTCGCCGCCGATCCTGGCATCTTGGGAGGAGGAGCCGCGCGCAGAGGGCACTCCATCGCCGACGGCCCTGTTCGGCGCAGAGGCGTCAGCAAGGTCAGTGTGTAGGCGTCGGCAAGGACAGCGCCAACACTCTGGGCTCCGGCAGCGTAAATGGCAGCAGCAGACTGCTGCTTTACCCAACAGATCGCTACCGAGCATCTCGGCTTGATGCAAATCGTCGCCGGCGGTCCAGCAATGACTCCATGGTGGCGGCAGCGGCAACGGCAACAGTGCAATTCTCATGGGCTTCCCGGATACCGACGCAGAAGGGACTGGTCCTTGCGCGGAGTGTCGTGTCTCCCAGAGCACGCTGTGTATGGTGCTCTCTCCTGGGTGTAAACCGACAGGACACTCTCCCTGGCATACGGCTCTCCTCTCTCCTTCCCCAGATCGGACCCCCGCTTCCCCGTTGGTAATTTGGACGCACACGCCGCCACTGGCGTAACCTCGGCATCAGTACTTCGAGCTCAGCGCCGAGATATCTTCACGGTACTAATCCTGGGCTCCACGGCACCCTGAGCTTCACAATCCACCAAGATGGGATAGCAGGCTTTGCCAATGAGAGCGACCCCTTGGCACCGATGGTGCTACGCCTCCCGATTCTAGCTCGGCAGTGAGGCTTCAGCCCCTCCTCTCCTCAGCACTAACCTGCTGGTCTAGGGAAAGTGGTCATGGACTGTCGCCCTTGAATCACTCTGGCCTAACAAGGCCCATTGCGTGCGCTCACATCCAACTGAACGGCAGCTAGAGGAGTGGGAATTCATGCAATGCGGCACCGCCGCTTCACGCCACTTCTATCAGAACTCTTGCATGCTGGAATGAAGGACAGGAGTAGCCTAATGGTTAGAGCACTGGCTTGGTAACCAAGGACCAAGTTTTGATTCTCACTAACACTCCATATAAGCACGCCCTAGCAGATCACGAGCAAAATGGCCAAAAAAGGAGCACGCTTACCACGGGGTCCCTGTGTGGTACCCGTGGTATCAACACAGCCCTCCTTGGACTGCGGACAAGGTCAATACTAAGTGGGCCGCTTCTGCCATCAGCAAAACAGACCCGTGAACCATCTTGGACCTCAGGCAGGGCCACGACTAAAGCAGGCAGGGTGTACATATATATATATATATATATATATATATATATATATATATACACCCCCCCCAGAATAAATAATAAATAAACAAACCACCATTGCGCAATCACAGGTATTGGAGGGCCAGCAACAGCATCAGGCTCCTCCAGCAAAAGCTCAGGAGGTCTGGGGCTTGAATCCCACTGTCTCCACTGTGGCCTTGAGCAAGTCACTCCGAGACATGACTCTGTATGTCTTCAGTTCCACAATAGCTCTTTGACTGACTGCCAGCGGTGCCCAGAGCAGTGGCCAGATATGCAAGAATCCTTACGAGTCTTCACATCAGTAACAAGAATGCATGCCACTCTGTCGAACGTAGTGCTTGGGTCCAAGAACTAAAGCGTATCCTCCCTACCAGGAGGCTCTGATGGCCTGCACCCCTTGCCGCTCCTTGCCAGGAGACTTGGTTGGGCCTCACCCTTGTAGCCTCAAAAGAACGGCCTACAACAGAAGACTTGGCTATCAGACATGGAGGCCACGGTGGTAACAGGGTGGTGCAGTACACAACAGTGCGTCTCGGAACAGCCCGGTATCCCGGAACAGAGGCTCACAAGTTCAAGTCCCAGCTACGGGTCTTGCCGACCATCACTCCGACCCCAAAGAAAGCCCTGACGATCCACCACCTGTGACATTGGCAACAGGGTGGTGCAGCAGACATAGTCAATGTGTCCTCGAGCGTAAGGTCACAGGTTCGGATCCCAGCCAGGATCCTGCACTTCATTGAGGGTCCCGCTTTGACTGCAGGCATGACCATTCATGACCAGCGGTCCTCTGGGCACCTCCTGCATCGAGGAGTGGGAAGAATGGCATTCACACCCCTCGGGCACAGACGGGGCTCCTCATGGACTACTGTTCCTACAAGGGCATCCAGAAGAAGAACCCCATCGCCCACCGAACCAGTCAGCAGTGTCAACTCGTTCTTGATGCACATTGCTATGGCAGCCTGGAACATCCGTTTGATGCACATTGTAGATCCTCCATTAGAGCCTGCATCTGAATGTCATCAAAGGGTCAGGGCACTGCCCACAAGCAAGGGACATGGGTGCTCTCTCCACCACAGACTCCCACTTGGGGTCGGCCCTTCTGCAGCGCTGCCGCTTCTGCCAAGGAACAGCCTTCTCATGCCAGCTGGGGTCATGTGACCTCATGCCCCTCCCTGTCGGACCTTGCTGACTACCAGCAGAGGAATAACTACTCTCCCAGACTCCTCCTGGGCGGATGGACCCATCGGACTCCAACTGGGCGGATGGGCCCACGCTGTGCCCTCACAGCAATAACCATCTGGTGGCAGCTCACTTGGTCTTCTTTCTCCTGTAAACGAGTCCTCTCACACCTTGGTGAACCTTGAGCCTTCTGGTGAAACACCTCAGGACCCGGGCAATCCTGCACCTCAAGACCTAGGCAATCCTCCTACTGCTGCCTTGCCAACTCTGGAGCCCTTGCTGTACTCCAACAAACCGTGCGTTAACCTTGAACGTTTTGGTGAAACACCTCAGGACCCAGGCAACCCTCCTACTGCTGGGAAAACACCCTCACCATCACGGCGTGGGCCATCTTCTCCATGCCCTACGGAGAGTACCTGCCCCAGTAAGCTCTGTAAAAAAAAAAAAATAATAATATAGGAAGGCAGAATAACAGACTCACGGTCGGCCGGGGATTTTTTCCAGTCTGGATCTTCCTTTGACAAACTCAAGGGCAGCCCTCTGACCCAGCAGGCGGTAAGACGGGGGTGTATGATCAGCAGGTCACAGGTCCGAGACCTGGCTGAGGACCATATTGAGAATTACAATGCATCACCTCGGTACAGCTATGTTATCCAGGGCCATATTGAGGGTTACAATGCAACACTTCTCTGTTCTCCAGAGCCTAGACGGCTTCTCTGGGGCTGGCCGCCATTAGACCTGCATGTCCGCTGCATTCCCCTTCAGTGCAGCTGACCGCAAATATACCTGCATGCTCACCGTCCAGTACCAGCAGAGGTTGTGGGCTTGATCCCTCTGTGGCCCCATCGGTCCAAGGTAACCCCCCCTTTTCCCAGGATCCCAATCCTGTTGGCAGGTTATGATCCAGACCCAACCCTGTGGTCTTCTGCCTACCAATGCACCACCTAACCCTGTGGTCTTCTACCTACCAACGCACCACGACCGAACGGTTACTGGGGCTCCCATGAGCGGAAGTCCCCCCTTCCCCCCAGGGCTGTTGGAAGGCTTCACGGCCCTGCGCACTGTGGGCCATGACATATACAGAACAGTGCATGAGCCTGGCTGCCCAGTCCCAACGGGCTACACCCCTAGGAACTCCATCTAATGTAGGAATAACCTAGCGGTTAGTGCTAGGGACTCCTCCTGGGGACTCCATCTAATGGAGGAGTAGCCAGTGGACTATACCCCTAGGAACCCCATCTAATGTAGGAGTAACCTAGCGGTTAGTGCTAGGGACTCCCCCTGGGGACTCCATCTAACGGAGGAGTAGCCTATCGGCTAGTGGGGCAGTCTACTACCCAGGCTATCTACTACCCAGACAATCTTGCTTCCAAGTTCCACTTACACTCCTTGTGGCCTGCGACTTGCGACTAATTCACTTACCATCTGCCCAAACTCAGGCAAGGCCTGCCTGGACTCAGGCAGGGCCCGCCGGTACTCAGGCAAGGGTCTGCCCAGATTCAGGCAAGGGCCCTAGCCAGGCCAGGGGCGCACGCATGATACACGCTGTCCTGGGGGCCCTCCTCCTGTAGCAGCCACCACCTCTTTGCAACAGGGACTATCACATCACCCGGCCACCGGTACACACGTACACACCATCCTAGAACAGCAGTAACCGTATCAAGAAGCATCAGGTCGTGGGATCTTGTCGACCAGGCAGCCCAACAATCGGGACTGCCACCCCCACAGGGCCGGAACTGACTTATGGTCACTTCGGGCTTAAAGGTCTACCACACACTTGTAGCACAGCCGATGCTGCTTTGCTATCCCCGCGCGCAGCAACCTCCTCACTGACAATGTATGATCTGCCATACTGGGTCAAAATGAGGCCACCAGGCCCAGCCTTCTGTTTCCAGTCTTCTGTTCCATCAGTGGCCAATCTATGCCATGTCTTGAGCCAAGCAGCGATTTCCCAGTCCCAGTTATCCTGCCCTACTACGGTTTTCACACATCCTCCGATAACACGCTCCGGAGTTAGCTGCACGTTGAGTTCAATGATTAATACTCCATTGGAACCATCCTAATGGCCAGCGATTTGATGTTATTGCTCCTTCATAGCGATGACTCCTGCACTGCTAACGCTTGTTGCTGTCCCCACACAGGTGTGTCTTAGGACTACGCCCTCGGCTTGATGTACCTACCTCTCCGTTACCTGTAACTACACCCTTTGCACATGTGTGCATCGCCACTACAGGCGCACAGGCTGCGACATGCTGTACCACAAGGCCACATGCCAGCCCTGAACAAAGTTCCCGGCCCACAGGCTGCGACAGGCTGTACTACAAGGCCACATGCCAGCCCTGAACAAAGGTCTCGGCCGTCCCCATCCACCACAGCGCATGGCAGCTTGGGAGGCACCAAGTGTGGCTGACTCATCCTGCTTGTCCTAGGAGAAAACTGAGTTACTTACCTGTAACAGGAGTTCTCATCCTCCTGAAACAATGACATCCACCCCATTTGAGTTGGAGAGTTCAGTTGAACCAGTTCACTGAGAAGAAATGATGAAAGAATTCCAGTTTGAGGAGGAATTGGTAGAAGTGGAAATGAAAAGGAAATTAAGGAAGAAAAATGTTTCTGCATCTGGAATAGAAATTCCTGAGATGATCATTCCAGCCTGTGATGGAGAAACCATTCTGAAGACATTTACGTTTGGCCGGGTCAGGAATTTGGCCTTCTTCATGAAGAGCCAGAGGAAGAAAAAGAAACAGAGACTGGAAGTTTATGTGTGGAAAAAGAGGACAATAGTCTAGAGGAAAATCTGTTTGAGGATCCTGAGATGTGTGACAATGGAAAAGAGAATTTTCTGGTTGAAAGCACTTTTTCTGAGGCAAAAGAGAAAACACTGATTAGAAAAGGAGCACTGGAAACAATGGGTCTTGATGGAGGAGCAAGAAGAGAAGAGGACATGGAAAAAACAGTACTGTGCTGGAAATGCCTTGAGCTGAAATTTTGGAAATTGTTTACAGAAGTTCCAAACTTGTAATGGAGATGACCAGGAGCCAGACCTGGAGAGTCATTTAAACTGCAGTCTCCAAATGTTTTTTCCTTATGTGTTTAGTATGTTGGATGGTAAGGTGAACAATTTGAAGCAGGATGTTCTTGATCTTGAAGTTGTTAAGACTAGGGTTCCGGGGTCCAAAGAATTCCACTTTATTGGCTTCTCAAAGAGAAGAGAGACTGGTTCCAAATGTTATGCTGTTTAAATGGGTATATAGATTAAAGTCTGTTCTCCATCTGATCATCAAATTTGTGTCGAAGACCAAGAAGAAAAAGAAGCAGCTGTGTAGTTAGTTGGAGTATTTATCTGGGAAGAAGAAGGAGAAGAAAAAGAAAAAGATGGTGTGGGAAAAGGTAGAGGGGAGACATAGTTGGGGGGGTGGGGGAGGTTGTGTGCTTTGGAGCTCCTGGGATTTCCAATTGGAAGAACCAAAACCATCTAAATGTGGAAGGATGTGGTAATGAAGAAATGGGACAAAATTGTGTTAGAAAAAAATAATATATTGCACAAAGTTTGATTAAGATTGTAATAATTTTAGAGAATGTGGAAATGGAAAAGTTGCAAGTTATATTAATGTAATTTATATTGCTATGTAAAATGAAGTAATGTAGGGTAGAGTAGACAGTGAAGTGTAAAAAAATGATGAAAAGGGTTTTTGGTTTTAGGTAAATGCTGGGGTCAGCATTTAATTTCACTCGGCCGAATTTAACCACAATGAAAAGATTAAATAAATTATCTTCCAGGGGGATCGGCAGCAGAGGCACAAGCATCGGGACACAAATTAAAAAATTGAGCGAGGCTGAGAAATTTAAAAAGACACTACAGAAAATTTCTTTATGTGATCTTCACACAAGTTCTATAAGATTTTTTTTAAAAATATGAGGATATTAGGGTTTTTTCAGCATGCCTGGCTATTTGCTGACATCAGCAGTTGTAAGAAGGGATTTGGAATGTGAGTGATAGAAAAGGGAAAGAGATAGTTGGAGCTTGACTGGGAAGGTGAATGGATATGTGTCTACGAATATGGTGTCAGGGCCCTGGATTTGCCTGTGTCTGCCTGATTTTGAAAGTTGTAGTGAAAGTTTTGAATGTCTGAGTGTCTGGGAGAGTGATCGTAAATGAGAGAGAGGAAGAACAAGTGGATTTGAGGAGTTTATTTGGAATTATGTGGTAAAAGTAAGTCTGAGAAGAGTCTAAGGTAAGAGAGGGCTAGAGAGTGAATAGTGGAAAGGGAATTGGGTAAGAGAGTGCAAAAAGAGAAGAAAATGATATTAAATGTAGGGTGTCAATGATCACGTCCTGTAAATAACAAAGAGATAAACCCCAAGCCCTCTCACTATTACTAATTCAACATTTTTGTCGGATGATTTGCCATGATAGGAACCATCCTATTTGATTCTTGGAGTGGCCTAGTGGTTGGGGCAAGTTACCTCAGGCCGGAAATCCCGCTAGAGGACAGCAACCTTGGGCTGGAAGGACTGGGGTTTCTAGTCCCTCAGGTGCTCCTTGTGGTCTTGGGCAAGCCACTTAACCCTCCATTGCCCATGTTCCCTGTAAGTATTAGTGTGTGTGTCTCACATCCCCTGGTGTTAAATGTATCACCCAATTATGTTGTGACCACTTTGATTGAAGGATAAGGTGGTATACAAAACTGTCTAAATAAATAAATCCTCTCGTGGCAAAATCCTCCTTTTTATTCTCTTTTTAAAAGAGGGAATCAACCCTCACTCAATCACACCAAGGGATAATACCTCAATTATCCTTAGAGATGTTAACCAATAATAAATCATCCATTAAGCACTTAACTGCTATATCCTCCAACGTTATCCAAACAGTCATCAGAGGTAATGCTATCACAATAATTGCTCATTCTGAGCGTTCACTTCAGGTGCCGCTGTTATTCTTTGGCGTCATTCCTCAGTAGACGTTTCTAACGTTTATCCAGTATGCTGTTTTTCCAATAAGTACTTTAAACACCAATGGCAATGTCCCACTTTTTATACTATTTACTACTATTTCCTTTTTTTTTTATTGGTCTTGTTTTATTTAATTCTTGTATGTGTCAAATATGCGCATATATAGTCCAAAGCCATTTTACTGGCCACTTTTTAAAGGAGATATTGGACATTAAGGGGTTGAACTGCAAGCGTGGCAATAATGTTGACCAGAACTGTACATAATGCCAATCTCCTTGATGTGAAAAGGCTACATACCACATTATATTTCTCATGATCCTTCCAAAGCCCTTATGATATTTCACTTTGGAAAACAGAAGACAATGACAATTTAAAGACATATTTAAAAGGAAAAGTAGTGGGTGGGGAGGGGGGGTGGGTTTGGACATGTGTATCTGCATTACTGATCCTTGCAAAACTATTTCCTTTAGCGCTTGCAGACTTACATAGCACTGTAGAGATACATATGGTGATGGCAAAAAACATGTTTTACATGTGGAAAAGGGCTCTTAAAAATCATGCAGGCGTATATGCATAAAAGGTAGGCACACGGAAAGAGTTCACCTACCTTTAGTGTAGTTAGGGATGTCGTTTGGGTGGATCTGGGGCAAGGTTGCAATGTGCATGGGTATATTGTATATATTGACCCTCATATTTACAAATGATTTGTAAAAGGTAGAAATCAATAAGCTGCTCAAATCTGTAGATATTAACAGGTTGATATTCAAAAGAACTTGCCTATATAATGGCCGCCACTATAAGGAAAAATGCCCTGACCATGAATTTTCAGCAGCACTCTTGCCAGACCTGTTTACAGATACGATTTTGGGTGATGCTTCTATTCCCATTGGTCCTTCAGTCCGTTACTTTGGAGTAATAAGAGATTCACAGCTATTTATGTGTCTCCAGGTCAAGCTGCATTTTTAAAATTATGCTTATTAGAATGATTGGCACCTTATTTTTCACCTTTTTTGTTTGGTCTCTAAGTTCTGATTTTGCCAGTGTTTGACTTTGTTGGTTTACCTGTCACCACCACAAAAGCCTTTTTAATACATCAGAACTCAGAAGCGTCCTAAAAAGCAAACAGAATGATAAGAATTATTAGGAAAGGAATAGAGAATAAAACAAAGAAAGCCATAGTGCCTCTGTATCGCTCCATGGTGTGACCAAACCTTGAGTATTGTGTGCCATTCTGGTTGCCACATCTCAAAAAAGATATAGCGGAATTGGAAAAGGCACAGAGAAGGGTGTCCAAAATGATAGAGGAGGACTAGAGGAAACACAATAAATCTACAAAAAAAATGAACTGTCTAGCCATTTTCTTTTTGAGCAGGGCAGGTCTGGAGAGATTCGGTACTGCAGGGAGGCGGGGGAGTATGCTTTTCGGCTACCCAGGTCTCCCGCAGCACCAGAGAACCCTGTGTGGCTATGGCGTTCGTGGGCATGACTGCAATCGCACTGATGCACTCAGGGGCCCAGAAATGGCTCCGGGGGCATTGGGTAGGTGCAGGGTGTGATGAACCTGAGGCTCCCCACACTGCCCTGAAGCTGCCACACCAAATTTAAAAGTTTAAAGTCCACGGCTGTGAACCCAGAATTGCCTGGTGCATGCGAGATCACGCATATGCAGGGAACTTTGGGTGAGGGAGGCGGGCCGTAGTAGAGACGCAGGAAGCCAGAAAGACAGAAAGAAATAATTTTAAATGAAAATAAAGGCATGAAAAAGCTTAAAATTGACCCAAATTGGGTCGGAGGGGCAAGGTGAATACTCAGGGGCCAGTTTTAAAGGGAAAGTAACAAAAATTAAAAAAAAATTAAAATGAAGTGAAAGCAATGTTAAAAATCAATAAAAAGTAACAGAAATGGTTTAAAATAAAGTAAATAAAAATATAATAAAAGGAAAGAACATACAATAAGAGTAAAAAGATTTAAATACTAGCGTGTGTGCATATATACTGTACATACGTGGATTATGGTGTCCACGTGCAGGATGCAGGCAAACAGCCGAGACTTTAGTGCACATGGGAAGAGCTCACAGGAGACTAAGTCCATGACATAATTTAAATAAATAATGCAGATACTCAGCAAACATTTAAAGGAAATGGTTTATAAAATTACTTTTATGTGTGCAAAGGTCTGTTAGGGGCTTTAAAACACTAAGAGAGTGCTGTGTGAGTTGGAATAAAGCTAATAATAAAGCATATCTGAGCTCTGGTACACAGCGACCCTAACCAAAATAAAGAGAGACCTCAGAAAATTAGAAAAAAGATGGAGAACCTCAAAGTCCCCTGAACGCAAAACGGAGAATCTAGCACTGCTCGCAAGCTACAAAGAAGAAATCAACACTGCGAAAAAGAACCACCACACTAAGATACTAAACAAGGCTTTGAACAGGCCAAGAGAACTGTTTGAACTAGTAAAATCTATCACCAAAGCTGGACAGGATCACAGTCCAAACAATGATATAAAGGCACAAACACTAGCTAATCACTATGCTAGCAAACTTAATCCACCAGAAGATAACTTCACTCAAGCACTCACCGCAAACAGCACCCCGCAACCTCCGCAGGAAACCTTGGATACCAATGAGAAATGGGACGCCTTCCACCCCATTGAGGCAAGGCAGATAATAAACATTAACTCAAGCCTAAATACCACTACTTCTCCCTTAGACCCATGTCCAGCAGCCTGGATCAAGGCAACAAATTCAGAGATCACCCCATGCATATTGCACATAGTAAACCAATCAATGCAACAAGAAGTTATGCCGCTTGAGCTCAAAAGATCACGCATAAGACCTATCTTAAAGAACAAGACACTCAAGAAAGACGATCCATCCTCATACCGCCCTATCTCGAGCATCCCACTCATAGCCAAAGCAGTGGAAAAATCAGTTCAACCCCAACTTCAGGACCATATCGATGCCAGAAATGCACTTGATGATCAACAGTATGGCTTCCATCAACACCATGGAGTAGAAACCCTTCTACTAGTGCTACTCGACAAAATTTACAAAGGGATTGAAAGCTGCAAGAAAATGTTCATCTTAGTATTCATAGACATATCAGCAGCTTTCGACACAGTAAGCCACGGAATCCTCCTCACCAGACTCGAATCCATAGGCATAAAAGGAACCCCACTGAAATAGTTTGGCTCCTATATATCCAACAGAGTACAGCAGGTTCACTTCAACCAAGAAACATCAAAGGCATTCCCACAAACTCAGGGAATACCACAGAGGTCAGCATTGTCCTCCCTACTGTTCAACCTCTACCTAAGACCGATCTGCACAATATTTCAACAACACAAGATCAACTATCACCTTTATGCAGACGATATTATGCTATATACACAAATAGACACGAGCAATCCAAAATACACCCACATAGAAGCATGCCTCAAGGAAACACAAACCTGGTTACAGCAGAACAACATGAGCATAAACCACAAGAAAACGGAAGTAATGTTTATATCCAAAAACCCAGATTTCAGCCCTCCCCCGACAATACTACTGAACAATAATACATACAACATCAAACAAGAAATAAAATATCTGGGAGTAACCCTCGACAAAAATCTCAAGATGGAAACCCACCTAAGACTGCTAAACCGGGCAATATTTCACAAACTACGGATACTCCAACCACTACTCAACATTATTGAGCAGTCCGACTTCCGAACAGTAGTCCAAGCACTTGTCACACCTCACTTGGACTACTGCAACGGCATTCTCCAAGGACTACCCAAAAAAACCCTCAACATACTTCAAATGGCACAGAACTTCACTGCTCGAATCATAATGAAAGTGTGGGTCTCCGATCACATCACACCAATACTAATGGAACTCTACTGGCTTCCTATCTATGCCCGCATAAGGTATAAAACAATAGTAACAATATTTAAATTGATCCACAACCTAGCCCTGTCTTACCTCTCCACACTTATCACAACACAACCCCCCAACAGAACCAGGAGGACCCACAACCTAAACACATTACACGTCCCACTCAACATACTCAACGGCAAAACCCTCACTAGCAACAGAGCTTTCACATATACAGTGCACTAAGAGCCAACAAGGACCTAAAAGATTTCCGAAAGAACCTAAAAACCTACCTATTCCAGAAATATTACAACTTGTCCTAATGCAACGGTACACAAGACTATGTAAATAACCTGAAACACATGTAAATATGTATATAAATCTGCCTCGGCAGCTTGCAAGTTGTAAATACGTATATAACCTCACAAATGTCAAACTGTATAATTCCAATTCTGTGTTATGTAAATGTACAAAATGTTTGCTGTGTAAAGTTCCATGTAAACCGCTACTGATCGCTGGAAGAAGCGGTATATAAATGTAACCAAATAAATAAATAAATAAATAAAATAAATAGTAATGTGAGACTATTTTCCAATGGAGCTAGGTGGAAGAACACTTTTACAGTTCAGATAGAAAACTGATGCAGGAACTTCAGAAAAGGGGTTGGAAAGAAGACTTTGATGGGGTATTGCCTGCCAGAGCGTCTGTGTGGAAGAGCAGTGAAAGGATTTATTTGATATTAGAATTGTGAGTAATTGCGAAGAAGCATGGAAAAGCTTGAATGAAAGCTGAAGAGAAAACTTAAATGGAAAATGTGAGAACTTTTTTTTCCCTTGGTGACTGAAACAGGGCTGAGGGAGCCCTGAAGCTCATTCAAGCAGTTTTAAAAGCAAGCTGAATGAGGTTTTGAATTGATTTATCAGAGAGTGAGAACTGGAAGTGATTTATTGGAGAGCTTGGTATGAGTACTGTTTTATTTAAAGGTTCAAAAGTGTGTGAGACTTGGTTTCAAGAACATTAGAGTCCTTCAAGCACTGAAAGGCTGAAGGTATAAAACTCCCAGTGCAGTGAGAAGAAACACTTTGAAAGTGAGGTGTTTTAAAACTGAGTCCTGCTCAAAGAAATTATTTAATCCTGAAACAGCTTGAACTGTTTCAGTGTGGAAGAGAGTGGATGTGTGTGAGAGAGAGAAGGATTGGACGTGTTCAATGCATGAATTTTTGTTTTCACATGAAACGCCATAATATGTTAGTCAATACCAAACTAATAACACCTGAAGTGATAATTTTGGTAAAAACAAATATTTTGACTGCTATTTTGCACAATATTTCAGCGTCCCCATTTCTGGGATGCTATGCATGAAAGGGCGGGTGAAGTGGCTGTTATATAAAACAACTGCAAATAATGTCAAACAACTGCAAATAAATTTCCAAAACTTATTATAAATGAAATGTAATTAGTATTATGTGGAAATGATCTTTATGTATCAAAATTGTGTAGCCAGCCACATCACATATGACAGTGGTGCGTGACATGTACAGGGGGCAGGATATGCAGAAGGGAATGGCCCAGAGTAGGCCATGGATGTGGCAGACTCAAGTCAAGTGGGTGGCCCAGATGTGTGGGTATGCCCAGGAAGGGATGTGGAGGGACCCATGGCAGGGTGGGTGGGCTGGAGGAAGGGGCCACATGCTGCCACAGACACCTGTCCTATCCATGGGGCCACCTATGCGACAGCCTTACCACACCATGGTGACAGAAACAGGCCTGGGACCGCATACGCAGTGCCCGATGGCTGACATGCATGCCCAGTGCAACTAGATGGTGATGTGCTGGGGGTACCATGTGTATACAAAACACCATGCACATGTCCCGCCCCCCATGACAGCCATCATATGTGCGGCACTGGCATCGTGCAATGGGCAGGTGACACCGCACCCTTGGCATATCTCAGCAAAAATACTGGCGGAGTGGGCCTCGAACCCCCGGACCCAGAGGCAGTCCCCATACCAGCAGCCCACGATGGAACACTGCTGTGACCAATGTCCCAGGCAGGCAATGTGCATGATGCACAGAGGCATGGGCCAGCCACACATGGTGTGGACATGCACAGGCCCGTGGCAGCTGCTGCACATACCGCAGCCCCTCCCCAGGTGCTGACATGTGCTTTGAGTGGTATGGGCATATGGCTCAGGCAGTCATGCAAAGTAATATATATGTCGGCTGCTATCCATTCATCATCATCCTCCAGCATTGAAATAACTTCATGTAATTTGTAATGCCTTGACATTCTAAAGTTGAAAAATGTGAAAAATCATAAACAGACAACACAAAAACACCAAATAGCACGGTTTGTGGAATAATTGCATACTGCACATGCTCTATTACACTTAAATGCTCATATTATCGCTCATCGCAAACGCCCTACCCATTCATGCATAGCGTCCCCATAACGGGGACAGCAGAAATACGTATCGTACTCAGAACGGAATCACTGTAAATTCTACATAAAAATATATTTAATTAAAAACAATATATTAAACAAAAATCAAGCTTACTTGAGAGAATGACTGATTACGTTCTTGTCAAAAAACGCTACTTTTCAAGTGTACGATAAATTTAACTAATTTTACTAAACTCTTACTTCAAGTTCTTTTATTGGTTCTGCAGGTGAACATATCACAGAACATTTTGTAATGCATCATTCTATATTTGTTCCTAATAAAACATTGCGTGATTGAATTGCTTTATGCGTGGTTTAATATGACCTGAGGCATAAAATTTGAGTGTCCCCTTTCGGGGACGCTATGCATAAATGGGTTTTAAAGAAAAGAAAAAAACATTGCCATATTTAAAGAACTAAATGAATTGGCAATTGGTGTTGGTAAAGGCTGATTGTTGTAGAAACTGATTCTACTTGAAACTATTTCGTTTTATAGAGGCTGTTATTCTTTGTTTGCAAAAATTGAATTGACACTATTTTATCAAATTAAAATTGGAAAATATTTTGAAAGTAAACTTGTTTAAGTGATTCTTTGTGAGAGAGTTCTCACCCCTTGCTAAGTCCTGATGTGAAATTTGAGGTTCATGAAGCTGTAGAGTGCATCGTAAAAAAAGAAATATATTTTCTCTGTAAACTGGGACTTTCCATTGGTGATTTACTTGAGTAACTCAACCACCTGTTTCACTCAAAAGCTGGGTTAATATACGTAGCTGGGTTTAAAAAGGGTTTGGACAAATTCCTGAAGGAAAAGTTAATAAATCATTAAAATGGACTGTGGGGGGATCCACTCCTTATTCCTGGGATAAGCAGCATGGAATCTCTCTGCCTTTGGGATCCTGCCAGCTACTTGTGACCTGCACTGGCCACTCTAAAGGGATGGATGACCAATGGGTTAGTTTTGTACATATCAAACACAGGTTTGCATGTGAACACCCAATACTCAATCAAAAAATCAAAGAACATCCATAACTGAAATTCCCTCAACAAAATATTTTAATTCACTTTATAATGAAAAAAAAACTGGTTAAACAACTTGGTGCTGCAGTAACGTTGTTGTTTCTCTAAAAGGAAGGGGAAAAGACCTCAGAGGTCTCGTGCGTCACGAACGATATTCAATATGTACAATATGAGCACAAATCTTAACGAGTCAGAAAAACCCCTTTACATTCAATTTACTCTATGGTTTTCAATATACATTGAGGCCAATTCCATATGGGGCACATCCAGATGTCCAAAATCTGGATGGGCAGCTGTACACTCGATTCTGCACCTGTGGGAGCTAGATGCTCCCGCGGGAGCAGAATCAGATGCACCGGGCCTGGATGGGCAGGATGTGCCCTGATTCTGGCCCGCTGCACATCCAGCCCCCTCCCTGTACAAATCACCTGAGGCGCCTGCATGGAGCCCCGGTACCATGGCATTTCATCACTGTGGCACCGGGACACCATGCAGGAGCCACGATTGCCAGCAAGCCTTGTAACATTCCATTTCCCTGAGGTCTGACCCCCTGATCGGGCCTGCCAAGGCCGGGATCAGGCTGCAGGGAACCCCATGGTGCTGCATACCTGTCCCGTTGTCCACTCCGTGGCTGTCCGGCAATGTCAGAGGGACTTATTCCACCTCTCAGATGGAATACGTCCCCTGTCTAACTCTGCTCCCCTGGCAGGGCCGGATTTACCTTGAGTGAGGCCCTACACCAACAAAAATTGTGGGCCCCCAGCAGGGGCGGCCCAAGGGGGGTGTGGACCTCATTTGCATAAGGGGCCTCATTTGCATAAATATTTGCATAATGTTACCATATACTAACTTTTAGTAAACGTGCCTCTTAATGAGTGTATGGATAAAGAAAGACTAAAAGATTTCTACATTACTATAATCCAGTGCCAACTGCCAGACACATTAGGAACTACTACAAACACTGCCCATAGTAAACCCGCCGTATCCTAACCACTACCAGGACTCACAAAGCACCATACTCTACCAATCAAAAGGCAACACTGCAAATATTAAACCAATACATTTCAGAGAACAACAATACATGACCTACTGGGGAAAGAGAACAAGTGGCAATGTCAAATAGGAATTATATAAACAGAACACCTCAGCTCAGTTACACATGCAGAACATAGACCATCACCAAACAAGTAATCACAATTTAGAAATAGGAAGACAATAATTAAACTGGGAATCCCAAAAGCCAAACTTGGAATGTACAACACTGTAGAAATAAAACAATACATTAATTTGCTCTTGTACTAAACAAAGCACAGATGTTAATGATGCACATTTACCAGAGCTGACATATTCCAATTAATAAATTCAAAATAAAGAGATATTTTTCTACCTTTTGTGCATTTTTTTCAGCTGCAATTGCTCCAGCCACTTTCTTCTGGTTTCTTCGTGTCTTCTGCTAACTCTCCATCGTCTGCTGTCCATTTGTCCTTTCTTCTCTCTTCTAGATTTTTTTCCATTCTCTCTCTACATCTGCTTTAACATACTAATCTTTCTCCTTTTGCTCTTTCCTCATTCCTATTTCATCCACTCAAATATTACCCCTCCATCCTCAATCCCCACTTACTCTCCCAATACCCGGCCAATTGTAGATTTTTTATCCCTCCCACACAAAATATTTTTCCCTTCTCCATTTTACTCTTCCAGCCCCATCCCATTCTAATCCTCCCCCAACATCAGCTCCCTTCTAGTTCCAGCCTCACCCAGCATCCATTCCCTTCTAGTCCCTGCATCAGCCCATTTCCAGCCCTAGCCATCCATCAGCCCATTTCCAGTCCTAGCCCCCCCATCACCCCACTTACAGTCCTTAACCCATCACCCCATTTTCAGTCCTTAACCCATCACCCCATTTTCAGTTTAAGCCCCCCCTATAACCCATTACCAGTCCTAACCCCCCATCAGCCCACTTCCAGTCCTAACCCCATCAACCCATTTCCAGTCAGCCCCCCATAGCCCATTGCCAGTCCTACCCCCCCCATCAGCCCACAGCCCATTACCAGTCCTAACCCCATCATCCCACCTCCAGTTTTAACCCCCCAGCCCATTTCCAGTCCTAGCCCCCTATAGCCCATTACCAGACAACCCCCATCAGCCCACAGCCCATTACCAGTCTTAACCCCCCCAAAGCCCATTACCAGTTCTAATCCCCCCCCAACAGCCCATTACCAGTCCTAACCCCATCAGCCCACCTCCAGT
Organism: Ichthyophis bannanicus; assembly: GCA_033557465.1. NCBI lineage: Eukaryota > Metazoa > Chordata > Amphibia > Gymnophiona > Ichthyophiidae > Ichthyophis > Ichthyophis bannanicus. The sequence goes on along the minus strand of CM066032.1, from coordinate 1,750,629,862 downwards.
CTTAACCCCCCAGCCCATTTCCAGTCCTAGCCCCCCCCATAGCCCATTACCAGACAGCCCCCATCAGCCCACAGCCCATTACCAGTCTTAACCCCCCCCAAAGCCCATTGCCAGTTCTAAGCCCCCCCCAACAGCCCACAGTCCATTACCAGTCCTAACCCCATCAGCCCACCTCTAGCCTTAACCCCCCCCAGCCCAGCCCATTTCCAGCCCCAGCCCCCCAATAGCCCATTACCAGCCCTACCCCCCCAGTCCATTTCCAGCCCCAGCCCCCCCAATAGCCCATTACCAGTCCTACCCCCCCATAGTCCATTACCAGTCCTACCCCCCCCATAGCCCATTACCAGTCCTACCCCCACATTGCCCATTTCCATTCCTACCCCCCCCCCACATAGCCCATTACCAGTCCTACCCCCCCCCCCCATAGCCCATTACCAGTCCTACCCCCCCCCCCATAGCCCATTACCAGTCCTACCCCCCCCGGCCTAAAGTAAAATTTAATTAAAAAAAAAAACCTGGTGGCTGCCGCCGCGGGGCCCCCTCTGCTGCCGCGGGGGCCCCGTCTACAAGCTGGTCGGGTCCGGTCGGGTCTCTCTCCCTCCCTCGCTGCAGGCTGCAGGCTGCGAGAGACGCATCTTCGCGTCTCTCGCAGCCTGCAGCGAGGGAGGGAGGGAGAGAGACCCGACCGGACCCGACCCGAGCCGACCCGACCTGCTTGTAGAGGGGGCCCCCGCGGCTGCTGTGGGGGCCCCGCGGCGGCAGCCACCAGGTTTTTTTTTAAATTAAATTTTACTTTAGGCCGGGGGGGATAGGACTCCTACCCCCCCCCCCGGCCTATAGTAAAATTTAATTTAAAAAAAAACCTGGTGGCTGCCGCCGCGGGGCCCCCTCTGCTGCCGCGGGGGCCCCGTCTACAAGCTGGTCGGGTCGGGTCCGGTCCGGTCGGGTCGGGTCGGGTCTCTCTCCCTCCCTCGCTGCAGGCTGCGAGAGACGCGAAGGGAGAGCGTCTCCTCGCGTCTGTGTTAAGCCCGCAGGGGCTGATGGGAAATCCCATCAGCCCCTGCGGGCTTAACACAGACGCGAGGAGACGCTCTATCTTCGCGTCTCTCGCAGCCGGGAGGGAGGGAGGGAGACGAGACCCGACCCGACCCGACCCGACCCGACCGGACCAGACCATACCATCTTGTAGACGGGGCCCCCGCGGCAGCAGAGGGGGCCCCGCGGCGGCAGCCACCAGGTTTTTTTTTTAATCGAATTGAAAAAAAAAAAACCTGGTTCTATTTTTTGTGGGCCCCTGCCGGTTGTGGGCCCTACGCCATGGCGTACATGGCGTATACGTAAATCCGGCCCTGTCCCCTGGACATACAGGGCAGTAAGCGGAACCAGCCATGTACGTCCAGGGTCAGGGTCATGCCTCCGGCTCACCCCCATCCAGAGCTCCCTGCACATCTCCTTTATATGTGCGGGGAGCTGAGGATACAGCATTGGGAGCAAGCGTTTAGCGGGGATGTACTTCCAAACAAAGACACATGCAAGGAAATAGGATTAGAAACTATTAGAGGAAGAACAAGATTAGCTTTTCTAAAGCTACGAGAGTTAAAGAAAAAAATTCCAGCCTCGAATTGGAATGCTACAAAATGCTCTCAGGGATCCATGTTGAATGATGCTGAGAAGATCAAGAAAAGGTGAAAGAATTGTGATGAAGCTGAAGCCATTGAAGCTATAGACTTAGGAAAAAACACTGTTTATTATAAAGCAACGGACTCACAGAGGGTGCAGTTATCTAAAAGTGCTGCTAGAGGGAGCAGGCACGAGGCTGCAGAAGCTAAGCTGACACACCCAGGTTTTGAGAATGCAGGAGCTAATCAGGTACACCTGAGTAGAGAGCCAGGAAGCTCAGTGGAGAAACGGCTTTATAAACAGTGCTCAGAAGGAAGAAAGCAGAGAGGATCTCGAGCTGAGAGAGGAACTGAGAGAGGATCTCAAGCTGAGAGAGGAACTGGGAGAGAATCTCGAGTTCAAAGAGGAACTGAGAGAGGACTACGAGCTGAGAGAGGAGCTGAGAGAGGACCTCAAGCTCAGAGAGGACCACAAGTTTGGAGAGGAACACAAGTTCAGAGAGGAACTGAGAAGGGACCTGAGAGAGGAACCTCACATACTGAAAGGCAGAGAAGCTTGGAGTACTTACAAGGAAGAACTAAGTTCCAGGGAGTACAAGCCCGTTCCAGAAAGCTCCAGGAGCTAGTCTTCAGGGAAGATGGTGATAGAAGGAGACCGCCGGGTAGAGCAAATACCAGCAGAGCACGTCTCAAAGATCCAAGGTACAGTTATATTTCCTTTCCAAGATGTGAGCCAGCTCCTAGAAAAGCTTATAACCCAGAGAACCGTACTGATAGGAAACAAAGCTGGGAAAGGTTTGTGAAACCTTTACAGAGAGGCATAGTAAAAAGCCATAATAGTTATTTGCCAACCCAAGACCAGCACGGCTGGGGAATATTGGAGAGATCTATTGAAGTACAACCTGCCTTATCCAGGGAAAGCTCAGGACTAGCTGACAACACGGCGGAACAGGAACCTATGCAAATAGAGATGATAGAACTAGAGCAGTTGCAGTTAGAGCACCCGATGGACTGCTCACTCTGTGTTTCCAAGAGTCTAGAGTCTCTCACAGACTTGTGACCGGCAGGACATGCTTTAACATATCTTTTTGCTTTTGCTAGCTGAAAGAAGAAGTTTTGTAGTTGTTTTTCCTCTTGGTGTTGAAAACCTGTTTGAATGCAAAGAACTGTGAAGCGCCTGTAACAGTTACTGACTTTGTAAATATTTTGGCATAAACCCTGAAGTAAGGTACATTCTGTTTTTGTCTTCCTGGAGAACCTTTGCACAACAAAGGGAATAAAAACCATTTAAGTTTAACCCTGCACAAGGCTCACAACTATTTCTTTATGAAGTGGGACTACAAAGACCATGATGCACCTGGTCTAGAAAAGGTTTTCCTCCTTCAACCAACAATAAGTGTCCGCCCTCTCCTTTATGCACGCTGCCACTAGGAGGGGCTGTGACAGAATATATGGAGTCATTATATCATAAAGATCAAGTGGACCAACAGTCGTTTCAACCTGTACTTTACGATCAGGAACCATCTGTGATGAAAAAAGAAGTTAAAGCAGCATTGAAAGCCTTATCAAAGAACAAAACACTGAGCATTGGTGGCATTCCCATTGAAGTATTACAGCAATCAAATGAAGCTGTTACCATACTTACAAGGCTCTGCCAGGAAATTCGGAAGACAAATTCATAGCCAACTGACTGGAAAAGATCAGTGTTTATACCAGTAGTGAAGATAGGTGACCCGACTGTAGAAATTATCACACAATCGCTCTGATCCCACATGAAAGAAAGATTCTACTGAAGATCATTCAGCAGAGACTACAACCATACCTGGAATGGGAACTGCCTGAAATGCATGCGAGGTTCAGGAAGGGGTGAGGAATGAGGGACATCATCGTGGATGTGAGATAGATTCTTGAAAAGACCAAAGAATACTAAAAGGATGTGTTTTATTTACTAGAGGAAGGCTTTTGACTATGTAAACCATGAGAAATTTTGGGCCACATTAAGAAGCATGGGTATACCAGAACACCTGATAGTTCTCTTGCACCACCTTTACATTGATCAAGAAGCAACAGTTCGAACAGAACTTCCTGGAAACTCTGCTCTTCTGGCAAATTGCTTCTATCTGTGCCCTTCTCTTCCATTGCTAACTCCAGACTTCGCTCTATTCACCTTACTACTCCTTATGCCTGGAACAAACTACCCGAGTCTGTATGTCAGACGCCTTTTCTGGCCCTTTTCAAATCTAGGCTGAAAACTCACCTTTTCGCTGCCGCTCTTGGATCTTAACTCACCTAGTCTCCTTTGTGTTTCCTTACCATTCCCTCTAGATGTATCCCTGTCTTTACCTACTGTGTTATCTGTCTTGATGAGATTGTAAGCTCTGATGAGCAGGGGCTGTCTCTTACATGTCTGTGCAGCACTGCATACATCTTATAACACTATACAAATGCTCAGTAGTAATAGCAGTAGTAATAAGGAGAAACAGAATGGTTTAAAATCAGCAAAGTTCTACGAGAAGGCTGCCTACTTTCCCCTACCTGTTTAATTTCTATGCAGATCAAATCATCAGAGAAGCAGAACTGTATGAAGACAACCGAGGTGTGAAGATTGGTGGAAGACTCATCAACAACCTTCGCTATGCTAATGATACCACATTACTAGCTGAAGGTGAAGATGATCTGAAACATTTGCTTCTCAGGATCAAGGAACATAGTCTTAAAATGGGTCTGCACCTTAACATTAAGAAGACAAAGATCCTGACAACTGGCAAAATCAATATGGAGAAGAAATTGAAATAGTTGACAACTTTAACTTACTTGGATCAACAGTCAATAAAGAAAGGACTAGCAGTCAAGAAATCCGATGGCATATTGCTCTTGGTAGAATCGCTAAGAAGGAACTAGATAAGATTTTCAAGAGCAGAGATATCTCTCTCCATATAAAGTTTCGACTTGTCCAGGCCATGGTATTTTCAATAAAGTCATATGGATGCAAAAGCTGGACAATGCAAAAGACAGGAAGAAAACTGATGCCTTTGAATTATGGTGCTGGTGACAAATACTATGTATATCATGGATTGGCCGAAGAATAAACCAGTCAGTACTAGAGGAGATCAAACCTAAGCTTTCTTTAGAAGCTCAGATGACAAGATTTTGACTTTCATACTTTAGACACATCAAGTGAAGAGAGAGATCATTGGAGAAAGACATAATGCTTGGCAAGGTAGAAGGTCACTGTAAAAGAGGAAGGCCAGCATGAGATGGATCGATACAATAACAGCAGCTATGGATACCACTCTATCGACAATGAGCTGCTTGGCTGACAACTGAACAAAATTTAGGTCAACTATCCAGAGAGTCGCTGGAGTCGACATCATCTCGACAGCACTTAACAACGTCCAAACCGGAGATACATCCCCGCTAAACGCAGGACAGAATCTACCTCTTAGTGATCAAACAGAATATAAAACTGGGAGAAACCAAAGCTCCTCCCACGCCCTGCACCGAAAGCCAATCAGGCCCACAGCCAGAGGACTTTACATTCCAGCACTGGGAGGTGCAAAACCACCATCAGCTGCTGCCTGATCGGCATCTGGCAACAGGGAGTGGGCCCGAAGCTCCTCCTGCTCCCTGCACCAAAGGCCAATCAGGTCCACACCAGAGGCCCTTAGGCATGGCTCTTGAGCAGGGCACTGAGTGGAAACGGTCAGTGGTGCCATCGCTATGCTCCGACCACCAACTGGCATACCTGTGCCTAAGGACTGAACTAAGGGTCCCTCTGATGAGACTTTAAAGGAGGCCCAGTAACAAAATGCCTCAATCAACCACCCACAAGAGCTCCATCATGTCCATTCCTCAGACATAAAAGCAACCAGTGGTATTCAATAACCCCCACAAAAGCATACACAATGTATAAGAGAATACTAATCCTTACATTCCATATACCTCTACACCTCAAACCCCCATGCATGAATGCTGGGGACCCCACGCTCTGTCAAACAGCACAGATGATTCCTATAATCCAAAGAAGCAGACATGAAATGAAAAGGATACATATTCACCAAAATATACATGGCAGACCATGCAGACTTATCCAAATAAACCCCATCAACCCACCGAAAATAGCTCCATCTGGGACTCATCAACATAACCTACTCAAATGTGCACTAATTAATGCTTGTTCCATTCAGAACAAGTTCCATACTATACTCGACTACATACAAGACCAAGACATAGATATAATATGCATCACAGAAACATGGCTCTCAGACACAGACAATGTCATCATAAACCAAATGACCTCCCAAGCATACACTATGCACAATTGCATAAGGCCCTCTTGAAGGGGAGGTGGAGTCCTCATTATAGCAAAATCACACCTTGAATTCACAACCATCTCTTCCTATCAATCAAAAAGAAGTAACACAATAACAGTTTCAAATAGGAACATAGCAATATGCCTAATATACAGGGCACCATGCTCTGATGCAGAAGAACTCTCAACCATCCTTGAGGCAGTATGTGCCCACATAATACCGAACAAACCTCTCTTTGTAAAAGGAGACCCAAACTCACTATCCCAAAAGGATGCAACCTCATTCACGGACGCTGTGAAGGACTTACACTACACCCAGATAGTAAACACCCCAACACACAAGAAAGGGGCAACACTCAGTCTTATATTCCTACCCAACCAATACATTGATCACAACCCACTGACACACCTAGACACCACCCCAATCCCTTGGTCAGACCATTACATGATCAACTTCTCCATTAATGCACCTGTGATAAAGGGACCATCAGCTAGAACCTCGAAAGAAAAGAGAAGATTTTGAGCTTTCAACAAAGACAAATTTCTGAAACAAGTCCTACCAGAACTGGAACAGAACTCACCCGATCAAGATTTAGACTCTATAATTAATAATTGGAACCACACACTCAACAATGCAGCAGCTGCCCCAAACAAAGTAATCCAAGACAGAAGGAAACACACTGCTCCTTAGTTCTCAACAGAAATCAACAGCCAAAAGAAGCTGCTACGGAAGCTAGAAAGAAAACGGCATCAAAATAAAGACCAGGAACACCTAATCAAATACAAAGACATGCAAGCCTCATACTATAACATGATAAACAAATGCAAGAAGGAATATTATTCAAATCTAATTACAAAGTCACTCAATAAACCATGAGAACTTTTTGAAATAGTGAACACACTGATTAGCCCTCCAAAACAACCCAAGAACACCAGCTCCCCAGATTCCCAAGAAATGGCAGACTACTTGATGTTAAAATACAGACGCACACCTTCCTCAGATCTTACCTTGTTAGATAGTAATGATCTTACCCTGTTAGATCTGTAGCCGCCATACCTCAAGAATATAAACTCATGGAAATCCTTTTGCATGCCATATGAACAGCACCTGGAAGCCATCATAAGCAGCATAAAGGCAAATACATCTCCTCTAGATTCATGCCCGACCACATGGATCAAACTCACAAAAGAATACTTAACACCTTTCCTACTAAAAATCACCCGATCTTCACTCATGCAAGGATACCTACCCTCACAACTTAAACAAGCAACAATAAGACCCATTCTAAAAGGCAAGAACCTCGACACCAAGGATATCAACTCATATCAGCCAATTTCAAGCCTGCCATTCATAACCAAAGTGATCGAAAAAGCACTCATGCAACAACTACAAGACCACATAGATGAACATGCCCCATTAGATGCATACGAGTATGGCTTCAAATCCAATCATAGTGTGGAAATACTAATTACATCACTTCTCAACACCATAACAATTGGTATAGGCAACATACTACAACGTTTTATCCTGTTCATCATTGACATCACTGCAGCTTTTGACTCTGTCAATGATAAGACCCTGCTGCGAAAGCTTCATTAAATAGGGATCCATGGAACAGTGATGAATTGGTTCTCATCTTAGCTATCAAAACAAAAACAAGTGAGATCCGGCAACCAACAATCAAGACCATCCACATAGCAACAAGGTGGCCCACAGGGCTCTGCCCTCTTGGCATTGTTCTTCAACATTTACATACAGCCACTCTGTAACATTATAAAACAACACAAAATCCAATACAGGATATATGCAGATGACATTGAACAACCAGTAAACATTGAACAACCCGACTACCACAGATCACCTCATGCCTCGAAACAATGACTCGATGGCTTAAGGAACAAATCCTCCCCACCTGAATCCATAAACATCTCAGAGTCAAAGTCAAGAATGAAGTCAAATAACTTGGAGTGACATTTGACAGACAACTCAACTTCCAGACCCACATCAAGAAAACGACCAAGACAGCATACCAAAATCTAAGAACCATACACAGACTCAAGCCTCTACTCAATGACAGTGACTTTAGATCAGTCTGCCAAGCCATTATAACCCCATTAGGTTATTGTAATATAATCTATCAAGGTCTCCCAAAGAAAACAACACTTCCACTCCAACTTGTACAAAACACTACTGCACGAATAATAACCAGAACAGCAAGATACTGCCACATAATTCTACACTACAGCAACTTCACTGGCTCCCAATAGCCACATGTTCCAAATACAAGACCTTATTGATTATCTTCAAAATAATCCACATCCTGGCACCCCCAGTTCTTCAACCGCTGATAAAAAAGACACCGGAGGGCAGAACAAACAGAACCTCAAATGACAACACTCTGAACATCCCCATGTACAAGAGGAAAGCCAAGCAGACGACATGTAAGAGAGCATTCTCCTTATATGCTCCCTCTTTATGGAATGCCCTACCTAACACAATATGCGCCATCAAGGACTTATTAGGCTTCAGAAAAACAATAAAGACCTTCCTATTTATGGAACACCCCATGAACAATGGACACATACTGAAACACCTCAGTATACAGACCCATATCCTCCCAAGTGTCTGCCCATTCCTATCCTCAGACCAATATACCTCTCCCTCACCCATCCGGTTCCACCCCAGAGAACCTACCCCCTATCTGCTGTAATATATCACTCACAACACTGAATAATTGAATTATCTGTAACCCCATATAATCTTCCAAGTTTAATCACCCTTATTTGATGTAACTTTTATTTGAGTTTTGTTTTATGTTATATGTAAACTGCTCTGCTATGATAGGGTGATATAGAAAAACTATTAAATAAATAAAATAAATACATCTCAAATTCCCATTTAAAATGCCTTCATATGCAACAACTGCAAAGTCTCGGACTCAACAAAGTAAGCAATACTTGATGCCATGCACTCAGTTATTCTGGCGGTACTCAACGTGGCCCCGTTTCACTATTAGGCTATTTCAGGAGTATAGCCAGACAATTCTATTAAAGAATGAGGCAAAAAGGTTTTGAAAAAGAGGAGATTGCTGCTAATGAATCATAATATTAATGTAAGTCACATAAGTGTTGCCCCTAACACATACCGGATTAAAGTAGAAACTTACTCGAATGGCAGAGAGTGCTTTACATGAATACTGGAACTAAAGGCATGAGTCCCCACTGCTGAAGTGAAGGGAACACCTGATTTGTCCGGCTTTTAATGTTTCCAACAGAACTGGAAATTGATCCACTCCACATTAGAAAACACTGGTAATCTACCAGTTTCAGCCAATGGGAATGTGCTAACAGTACAGTAATAGACCTACCCATTCCTCTTGACTTTGAAAAACAAAACATTGAAAAATCCAGGTTCCCAAAAGGTAGACAGATGCCATGCTATTTATACCAGGGCTAAGCAGTGGATTTCCATAGTAATGTAGAACCCGATTCCATTATGGGCACATCCGGGCTGTCTGGACGCCCCTGAGCAGGATGGGCCCATTAGGACACAATTCTGCATCGTGGGAGCCAGACGTTCCCGTGGGTGCAGGATCGGGCCCTGAAATGGCCCAGCGTGTCCCTGCATATATGTGGGGACATCCTCCTCGCATGCCCTTCTAACTCTTGCAGCACTGACCCCCTGTTACCCCGCCGCCCGATCCTTGGCTGGGCATCTGGAGCCCAGATTTTGTGGAGGGGCCCTACCTGCCACTTGTCCCGGCCTTTGGGGGAGGGGGTTCTGGTCCTGATCACTGCAGTCCCAGTTGCTTATTCCACTTTGGAGGTGGAATAAGCAGTACGTCCACCCCGACCTGCAGGATGTACGGGGCCATGACCTGAATCAGCCCTGAATGTCCTGCCGCCTCTGCCCGCCCCTGCTCTGTCCTCTCTCCACCCCCACACCGGCTCTTCACGTACTGATGCTCTGGCTGTGTGGGGGAATACAGGCAGCCCTGTAAGTCACCTTGCTGAATCAAGCCCATAGTGAATGATGGAAGATAAAGGCCAGTATGGTCCATATAGTCTGCCAAGTAAAGTGGCTAGAGTAGGTGCACCTGCCAACCTGTGCAGGTCACCCCCCTCTATACCTTCATTTAGGGTTGTACCTGCCACTCCGTGCAGGTCACCCCTCTCTATTTCCTGACTTTGCTTTTGTTTACCTTTTGCAGCTTCATTTTATATCTTCTAGTATTACAGCTTCCCCTTCTTTGAAAAAAGATTTATTTGTTCATTAATATCCTTTAAGTATTTAAAGGTCTGTATTATATCTCACCTGCTTCTTCTCTCCTCTAGGGTATACATAATTAGATCTGCAAGTTTCTTCTCAAACGTCATCAGGCACAGGCTCCAAATCATTTTCAAGTGGAGGAGTAGCCTAGTGGTTAGAGTATTTGCTTGGGAACCAAAAGAACAGGGTTCAATTCCCACTAGCACTCCTTGTGGCCTTGGGCAAGTCACTTAACCCTCCATTGCCTCCAAAGAATCCAAGTTATCAATGTACTTTACCAAGTTTAAGTTAGAATGTAAACAGCTTTGACTAAAATGATAAAGTGTTATAAAAACCTGTTAAATAAATAAATTTCAGTCACCTTCCTCTGAACTGTTTCAGGTCTTTTTGTATCCTTTATAAGATAAGGTCTCCAAAACTGAACACAATACTCCAAGTGAGGCCTCACCAGTGACTTGTAGAGGGTGTCATGGGGCTGGAGCCATGGAAGCTGCAACAGTAGAAAAAAACCCCTGTTTTGCATAGAGCTGAGAATGTGCAGAGAGTGCAGTTGCATCGCAGCACAGCCAGAGGGGGCAAGAGTAATCCCACAGAGGCTGAAGCAACCTGCTCAGACACTAAGGGTATGTTTACTAAAACCCCGGTAATGTGCGGGCCGCGCTAGTGTGCAGGTGCCATATAAGGAGTGGGCGTTTCTGGCTGAAAAAAGCAAAACCGGGATTATTCATGCGCTAATGTGCGCGGCGCCCATGTGCGTCCTGCACATTAGCGCATGAGAAAGCTGCGTGGGAGGCATAAGTGGCGTGCTGATGTGCAAGCAGAGGAGCAGAGCCACAGTACAATGGTTAAGACCCTGACCAATGGTGCAGGGATCAGGGGTTCAATTCCCCACAGTGCCCAATGAAGACGGCTGGCTGAGGCATTTCTTTAGGAGGCAATTTAATATTGGGCAGCATAAGGCGGCACGCTGATGCACAAGCATAGGAACAGAATCACAGTACAATGGTTAAGACACTGACCAATGGTGCAGGGATTATGGGTTCAATACCCCACTGTGCCCAATGAAGAAGGCTGACTGAGGCATCACCTATTATGGGGAAGTTTGCTTTAGGAGGCATTTTATTTTTTATTTCAATTACTACTACTAGCAAACGCACCCTCAAAGCGTGTTAACATAAGGCGCCCCATAAGGCACATTGTAAAGTGCACTGTCCGCCAAGGCACCCTAGAATGTTGCTTATAGGGCGCTTTATAGGGTGCCGTATGAGGTACCGCAAGGTCACAGCAATGTTTGTGATGGCAGCACTGTGCAGTTTAAGGAATGAAAAGCATAAGTAGGTGCGCTGACATGCAAAGAAGAGCAGCAGTGTAGCACAATGGTTAAGGCACTGACTACTGATACAGGGGTCATGAGTTTGCTCCCCAGTGTGCCTAATATGTAAGGCTGGCTGAGGCATCAGCTTTGCAATGTACATATTTTTTCCTGCAGCACTTTAGTTGTATTTTATTAATTGCTGCCAGCAAACAGGCCCTCACGTGCCGTAATTGAAGGTGCCGCATAAGGCACCCTATAAGGCACTCCATAGGGCACATTATAAAGTGCACTGTCCGCCACGGCACCCTAAAATGTCCCCTATAGGGCACCCTATAAGTTGCTCCACAGGATAACGTATAGTGCACCTTATATGGACGGTAACCATAAGGGAACCTATAGGGCGCCCTATAAAGCGCCCTCTGAGGCACCTTATGGGTACAGTACGCTGAGGGTGTTTTTGCTGGCAGCAATAATGTACATTAAAAAGAGATAATGCTTTGGGCAGCCCTATCAAATAACCCCCACTGTGGGTTTGAACCCATGACCTCTGGCTTCACAGGCAATGAAATAACCATTGTACTACAGCTCTATAGCTGCTAGCAAGCCCCTGGCTGGCTGCAGATGGAGTGCACGTCACCACACAGACAGTCTGCTGTGGTCACCAGGATAGGGTTAGCCGACCCGTACCCATGATGCACTGCACATGCAAATCAGCTGTCCACAGATAAACACAAGATCGGGTATGCACCCCCACAGCACCTCGGCCTGGTAGGGGGAAGTGACCATGTGCACCCCCACAGCACCTCGGCCTGGTAGGGGGTACTGACCGTGTGTTTTACTGGCACAGAGTAGCTACACACCGTCACATTGTGCGGGTACTGTGCTCACCCTGAGGGTGCGGTGAGGCGCCCAGCACCAGGTCCACAGCACCTTCCATGGCTGAAAGAAGCCATGCTGGAGGTCCAAAGCAGTGTTAATGTGTGAGATAGGTAGTTTCTGCAGAAACACTTTGGATGTCTCTGTCTGTCTCAGTCAGGTGTAGCCCCCATGGACCCCCAGGAGGATCATGCACCACCACCACCCTCCTCCTCCAGGGCTGAGGGTGGCAAACAGGGTCTCCCATCAACAGATCCACATTCTACCTCCCTGCAATGGTGGTAGTAGAGGGGACCATCAACCCTGGTCCTGCTGGGGAACAGACACCCCACAGGGCAATCAATGCAGCTCTGTGCACATCCATAACACAATAGCAGACAGACATTAGGCCTGAATATGCTAAGCTGCACCCCACCACTATCTGATATTCTCCTGCAGCAAGCCTTCAGCCACTGCACCCTGCAAGCCACTCCATCAAGACACATACCAGCTGCAAACAGTCTGCTAGCTAGTCCATAGTGCATGTTCCTGGTGGAAATACATGCACCCAGAACTGGGATGTCAGCATACACAACAAGCAGATAAATCAGTGACTGGACCCCAAAAGAAAACCCATAAATATCACATGAGATAAATACTATATAGCACTATGAGGGTGCCTAGCCATGCTGTCATCACTGCACAGTCAGGGTGAGAGTGATCTCCCAGCAGGACATACTGAGGTCACCATGTCTGTGTAGGTGGTGGCCGGGCACTAAAATGTCCCAGCCAGTGCCCTATGCCCTGTGCAGATGCATCCTGGCCAGGCCATCCTATCTGGGCTATACCCATGGTACCTTGCTCCTCATTATGCACATTGGCAGGCCAATACTGGCAACAGTGCTGGCAGTGTGGGCTGTGGAAGGTGTTTGCAGCCACCACACACTGTCTAGACCAGAGCTACTCAATTCCAGTCCTGGAGGTCCGCAACCCTGCAGGTTTTTGGGATATCTCTAATGATATGCATGAGATATATATGCATTAGAGATAGCCTGCCAACCTGACTGGTTTTTGGCCCTCCAGGGCTGGATTTGGAGACCCCTGCCTTACACCTCTGTCATTTAAGATTGTAAGTGGGCAAGGTGCAGATGTCCAAGACATCAAAAAGGTTAGAATTTGTCACATTCCTCCTTGCTTCTCACCACCACCAAAATATTGTTTATTAGACAACTTTTTGGTGGTGTTGAGAATCTAGGAGGAATGTGACACATTCTATCTACCCTTTTGATGTCTAGAACATCTGTACCTTGCCCACTCACAATCTTAAATGACAGAGGTGTAAGGCAGGAGTCTCCAAATCCAGCCCTGGAGAGCCACAAACCAGTCAGGTTGGCAGGCTATCTCTAATGCATATATATCTCATGCATATCATTAGGGATATCCCGAAAACCTGCAGGGTTGCAGACCTCCAGGACCGGAATTGAGTAGCTCTGGTCTAGACAGACACACACTCCCACACCTATGCCAGCATTGTGCTACTATAGAGGAGTTTAGCAGCCCTCCCCACCACACCAGTCCTGGGCACAGTACAGGCATGGATATGCTACGCAATACTGTTGGGGGTCACTCCCCAGGGTGGTAAACACTGTCAGAGACCAGACCTGAAGCACACACCGCAGACATCAGAAAGATTGTTATGATGGAGCTCAATGAGCAAACTGTGCTTAACGTAGGACTTGCTATCTGCCAGTAATCATAGGAAACGTTTGATAGGTGTGTATCGTATACCCAGGTGTAGGGTGGCATTGCTAAGGTATGCAAGTGCTAGTATTGGGAGATGCACGCAGGGCCCAATGTCCTGCCTCTCCAGGAGGCATTAGCCAATGGGGCCTGTGGGTGTGGCTGTGGGTGTGTCTGCCCCTGTTGGCTGCTGCTTTACGGCAGAGGTTCCCAACTCCAGTCCTGGTGTGCCAAACACTGTTTGGGTTTTCATGCTGTCCCTCATGAATATGCATGAGATACATCTGCATACCATGGGGGTGGTGCATAGATATGCAGCACAGGCATCTTTATGAGAGGCAGCATGGCATCTGAATGGTGTTTGGCCCTCCAGGACTACATTTGGGAGACTCCGCTCCAGGTAATGCGCCTGTTTATGGTGTCTGTGCTTGGTGGGGTAAAATATAGGCGTATTAACCATGCGTATGTTCTCTGCAGTAAAGGCTTGTCCTTGCTATCACGTTTTAGTTGTGGGAAAAATATGGGGACTGGATTGGTAGAAGCCCCAGCTGGGGTTTGAACCTGTGACCTTGTGTTCTTGCACATACTCTCTGTGTGCACTGCACCACCGTGTTGCCACAGATGTGCTGCATTCCCTGGGGAGTCCATGACTGTACATCCGACAGGGCCTGTTTGTTGCAGTGCACGGCACCCACCTGGACAGGGCTAGGCCATGGTCTGCTGTGGCCACCAGCTGCTGCCACCTCCACCACCAGTACCGCTCCATCCTTAGATTGGAGACAGCATAAACCCTGAAGGTTTTGTGGACCTCCAGGACTGCATTTGGGGGAATCTGCTCTAGGTAATGTGCATGTTTCTGGTGTCTGTGCTCTGTAGGGTAAAATAGAGGTGTTTGAGCCATGCTTATGTTCTCTGCAGTAACGGTTTGTATTTACTATCACTAGTTAGTTGTGGGTAAAATATGGGTACTGGATTGGCAGTAGACCCAGCTGGGACTTGAACTTGTGACCTTCTGCTTCTGAACACACTGGCTGTGTTCACTGCACCACACTGTGCTCACAGAGACAGTGCAGTCCCTGGAGATACCATGGTTGTTTGTCAGACAGAGCCTGTCTGTTGCAGTGCATGGCACCCACCTACACAGGGCTAGGCGATGGTCTGCTCTGGGCAGCTGCCACTGCCCCCCTCCGCCTCCAGTACCCCTGTGCCACCCTGCTTACATGCCCTTCTGCAGGTGGTGCTGGTGGTACGCAGTCTCAGGCCATCCTGTGTACGGGTAGGCGGCTGCCTATGGTGCGGGTTCTGGGGTAGGGGTGCCTGCAAATTTGTCCGCACGTCCGTCAATCACCGCCTGCCAATGTTCTGTGCCCTTGGGGGTACCTGCTGGGTACTATCCCCTGTGACACTGTGATAAACACTCTCGTGCCCATGTTGGGCCCTCATCAGTTGCTGTCTGGCTGCTGTTTAGTTTCAGCATTCCTAGGTGCCATCTAGGCATCTGCCTAGTCCGCACTGTGCCCCAGCTGCACCACAGCATGTTCCGCCTGCAGCCCTCTGTATCCCCTTTCCCAGCATCTGTCCAGTTGCCCATTCCGACCTGGCCGCCCTGCTGTTGTGGAAATGTGCATGCCATAAGTAACCTGTCCAATGGAGAGGGAAACCCTGATCAGTGCTATTTCACTGTGGGATCATTCACCTTGTCTGGGGACGGAGCGTAGACCCTTCTAAAATTCATATTTTTTTTGAGGCTTTATTGGGAGTGATTTTTGATGTTTTCTAGTACTATCACTGTTGCCCAGCTGGAGTATAATTTTTTAGAATTTTGTTGTGGTCATTTTCAATTTTTATTTGCTATTATGTTCTGTGCCCAAGTATCACACTGCTCACGTTTTGTAGGTTTCCCTGGTTTTGCTGTACATTGCTGACAGAAATGGTTTCTCTTCCCTTTAAATCGGCTCTAACGCGAGGTTTTCACTCGCGGTATTTTTTTAGTTGAATTTCAGCCCGGCTCGTGTGCGGGGAGCCTCTCCCCTCCCACTCTCCACCCATTGACCCCGTCTCTCCGCCCCGGGGAGCCTTCCTCCGCCCTCCGAAAGCCTTTCCACTCCTCTATCGCACATCAGCGCGCCGCGCATTTGTGCGGGCCCGTTAGTGCAGCGCGCACATGTGCGGGGCACAAAAGCACATTTTTAGCGTGCGCTAAGGTACCTTAGCGCACGCTCAAGTGCGCCCCGCACAGTAGCGCGGTTTAGTAAACATACCCCTAATTGTATAAGTGGCAATCAGTTGCACCTGAGGCCAAGCCCGGGACGTTAAAACCAAAACTCCCTTTATAAGGAGAAACAGAGAGCAGCAAGAGGGAAGAAGGAGAAAGAGAAGAGGGAGCTGGGAAAGAAGGTGGAGAACCTGCAGGACGTGCAGGACCTACAGGACAAGAAGAACGTGGAGCAGGAGAGATTCCACACAGAGCCAGCCCAGAGGGACAGAATCCAGAGGAAGTTTACTCAGATGGATAGAGTCCAGAGGGGCAGAACACAGAGGGACGGAGTCCAGAGACAAGCAGCCAGAAGAAACAGTTTGTCTGGTAGGAGTGACTCTCCCAGCCCAAGTAACTTTGTTGGATCTGGATTACAAGAAACAAGGAAGAGAGGTTCCTATTATAAAGATACCTTTTCAGAGAACCACAGAGAGTGGGAACCCTTACCAGCTTTTCCTGACTTCCATGAAAGCAAAGCACTGCACAGAAAAGCCTATCTCCCAAGAGAAGTACGTCAGAAGGAGAGCTCTAGGTGTGGCAATTCCAGGAAGCCAAGGTATGCTGAATCTTTAATTCTAAAGGAAAGCCTTGCTAATAGAAACCCTGTTAAAGCAGCTATTCCCTATAAGGGGAGGGGAAGCAAAGCAGAGCTTTTTAAGACAATACCTCACAGTTTAACAGGAAAGTTTTACTGGAAGCAAGATAGACCCTGTAAGTTTGTAACAGGGAGTGAAAACTACTATTCAAAGGAAGAAGCCAGTGACGCAGACTCTATGGAAATTGAATGTGAGAATATTATTCCCATGCCTCAGGAGGAATCCATGGACTGTAATTTCTGTTCTGCAACTAGTATTGAATCCTTGCTAGAATTGTAAATAGAAAAGAACTGTGCAACAGATGGTGAACCTTATAACCGTTTGTTTGCTGAATTGTTTAAATTGCTTTGAACTAAAAGAAGCCTCAGCTAGGACTTGCATTCAACTGTGAAGCCTATAACAGTTATCTGCTTGAATATTGGTGGAACCCCTTTTGATAAAGAAAAGGACTATCTTTATTTTCTACTTGTCTTAGTGAATCATTGCGTTACAGGGGAAATAAAGCCTTGTTACCCTACACTCTTGGCTTGGATCATTTGTGCTCTCAAGGAGCTAGAACTACAAGGACCAAAATGCACTAGGCCCTTAAAGTCACATCGCTCCTTAAAAATAATAAATGCGCCGGATGCCCTTATAGCCACTGGCCACTGGGGGCACCTGGTGACAAGGGGCATTAATACCTATTCCTTTCTGCTGGTTATTCCTCTCTGTATGCAACCCAGCATCCTTCTGACCTTTTCTACTTCCTTGTCACATTGTTTCACCACCTTGAGATCCTCAGAAACAATCACTCCGAAGTCCTTCTCCTGGTCCGTGCACCCAACCTCTCACCTCCTATCACATACAGTTCCTTGGATTTCTGCTTCCCAAGTGCATGGCTCTGCACTTCTTCACATTAAATCTTAATTGCCAAGCATTAGTCCATTCTTCCAGATTTGATAGATCTTTCCTCATGTTGTCCACTCCCTCAAAGGAGTCCACTCTTTTGCAAACTTTTGTGTCATTTGCAAAAAGGCAGACTTTTCCCTTCAGTCCTTCAGTGATGTCACTCACAAATACATTGAACAGTACCAGTCCCAGGATCGATCTCTGGGGCACATCACTACTCACCTTCCTTTTTTCCGTGTTGAATTCTGTTTACCACCACCATCTGTCGTCTGTCAATCAACCAATTTCTGATCCATTTCACCACCTTGGGACCAATCCCTAGGCTGCTCAGTTTATTGATAAGCCTCTTATGAAGAACAGTATCAAAGGCTTTGCTGAAATCTAGGTAGATCACATTCATCGCATGCCCTTGATTTAGTTCTCTGGACACCCAGTCAAAGATCTCAATCAAATTTGTTTGGCATGATCGTCCTTTGGTAAAACCATGTTGCTTCGGATCATACAATCCATTGGTTTCTAAAAAGTCCACTATTCTTTCTTTCAGGAGCACCTCCATTATTTTCCCACAACTGAGGTAAGGCTTAAAGGCCTATACTTTCTCCAAAGGTCAATTAAAAACATCCTTTAAAGGCCCTGCTGGAACCTCTCTGAGCTCTTTTAGTATCCTCGGATGTATCCCATCGGTCCCATGGCTTTGTCCACTTTCAGCTTTTCAAGCTCTTCAAAAACATCTTCTGTGAATGGTGTGGTATCTACTCCATTCCCATTTGTATAGTTGTCAATCATATGTGGTCACTCTCCAGGATTTTCTTTAGTGAATACAGAACAGAAGTATTTGTTCAGTATTTTTGCTTATTCAGTGTCACTTTCTATGAATCTGTCCTTGGCAGTTTTGAGTCCTGCAATTCCACCTCTGATCTTCCTCGTCTCCCAAATATATCTGAAAAAAGTTTTGTCTCCACATTTTACATCTTTAGCCATGATTTCTTCCACCTTTATTTTTGCTGTCTGTATTTCTCTCTTTGTCTTTTTTAGTTCATCCTGTATTCTTTACTACGTTCCTCTGTTTGTGATTTTCCGAATTTTGTGAAAGCTCTGTTTTTTGCCTTTATTTGTGCAGCCACTTCTTTGGAGTACCATATAGGTTTCCTTTCCTTTGTTTTTATTTACTTTCCTTACATATATATCTGTTGCCCCTTTTATTGTCTCTTTTAGTTTTAGCCCACTGCAATTCCACTTCCCTTATCTCCTTCCACCTGACCAACTCCTCTTCTAGGCATTTTGCCATTTTACTGAAATCAGTGTTTTTGAAGTCTAGGACTTTGAGTTGCCAGTGATTGGACTCTGCCTTGGCTTTTACCTCAAAGCACACCATGTGATTATCGCTGCTGCTATCTCCATTGGTGAATACTAGATCAGGCATTGAACTTTCCCTGGTTGGTTCCATCACCATTTGTCTGAGCACAATTTTTTTTTATTTCTTTACAGATTTGCAGAAGGAATACTCCAATCCACATCGGGTAGATTAGAGTCACCCAATATGATCACTTTCCTCTTCATGGCTATCGTTGCAATATCCTAAAAGCAGTTTAAAAGCAGCCATTCCAGCGGCGTGCCCGTCCCTGGCTTGAACCATGACGAGAAAAGAATATGGTCAAGCTTGTTATGATGTACCATGAGACGTGGACAATAGGTAGTCACTTGTACACCTGGTGGTATGATATCTACCTCTCTGGATGCTATATGGAGCCTTTCCTCTTGTCTCCTCTATTCCTTTAACTATCACTGTATCTCTTATTCTGTGCTATCTTATAAATGGCGTTCTTTTCATATTTTCTGTAACATTTATGTAATATTGTAAACCTCTCTGATGCTTCGGCCTGAGAGCTATATCAAATGTAATTAAACATTAAACATCAGCAATCAATTCGCTATCCATTTCTTTGGTTTGAGTTGGAGGCCTGTAGACTATACCAGTATGGATGACAGTGGCATCTCCTCTTTCCAATACAATCCACAGCGCTTCTTCTTTTCCCTGCATTTCAGCAGCTTTAATATTGCTTTTGACATATAGGACTACACCTCCTTCTTTTCTGCCTTCTCTATCTCTTCTAAATAAATTATAGCCAGCTATGGCTATATCCCATTCATGCAACTTTTTAAACCATATATCTGTAATGCCCACAATGCCCAAGTCTATTTCCACCATTAGGGCTGCCAGGTCAGGAGCTTTGTTAGCTAGACTTCAAGCATTTGTGCTAATTGCCTTCCAGCAATTGTTGGTTGGCTTGCTTGTATTTTGCGTGGATTTTATTCTAGACTCTTCTTCCCACTTGTCATTGATGTGTGGGTTAATATGGTGACTGTTTCCAATGTTATTATGTTTTTGCTGGGAGTGACACCCTGAATTTGTTCTTTTCCATCCATCACCTCCTTCCCTAGTTTAAATGTTTGTCCACATATTTCTTGAATTTACCACTTAGGATATTTTTTCCTGCCACAGAGAGACGCAGCCCATCAACACAGTATAACCTCTTGTTGTTCCATCTATTGCCCCAGCTGGCTATTGTGATAAGGAAGCTTATCAAAGCTCAGGGAGTAATGACAAAAGAGGGGAATTTACTCTGATCAAGGGACCTGTGCTGGCAGGACATAGAAATAAGACAGCTTGTTTCCCTAAAAGACTACATGTTCCAGGATGCACCAGTTTGCAGAAAACCCCTAGAGGAGCTAAAGTGGAAAAGCATGAGTCTAATCAGAGAAACCATTATGTCATTCCTAGTCAATCATCTTCTAGGAGAGAGCTTAATCCACAACACCTGAAGAATGCAAGGGAGGAGTTGCAATCTAAGCCCTTTAAAACTAGAAGAGAATCTTCAGTTAAGAAAAGGAGGAGGAACAGCAAGGAGAAGAACCAGAACCTGAAGGAACAAGGACAAGGAAGCAGATGGTCCAAGAGAGGAGCTCGGAGAAGTACGTATGCCTGGAGAGATTCCTGGGGAAAACAACCTTCAGAGGACTGGAGAAAGCCAGAGGTCTGGAGATCCACAGCCAGGGACCCTCCAGCAGCACCTTGAAAGAGGACTGCTGCAGCTAAGGAGAAAAGGTGCCCAAATACCTCTTGGAGGACATATGGAGAAAAGGCCCTGAGGTCCAGAGATATCAACTGGAGGACAGGACACAGAAGCTCTATTGCATATTGGCCAGAATACCAAAAGAATCAGCCTGATGACAGCCTGGATTCAGGTATGAACTGTGAACGTTTCTCTAGCTTTGAGCAATGCAAGCAGCAGGGAAACAATTTCTCTCCGTATAGAGGTCAGTTAATGAAGCCCTCTGAATCAGACAGTGAAAGTGAACCCATGCAATTCCAGGAGCAAGGTTTAATATTTGATGCAGAGGATGTTTGTTTGGACAGTTCCTTGTGTAGGTTGTTAGTTTAGAAAAATCCTAAGAATAAGAGCAAACATCAAAAGGAAACATTCTAATTATTGGCTCCCCAGAAAGTTTTGTTAGAGAGAAAAAGGCTTTCGGGGAAGTTTGCACGTGTGCTGAGAACAAGCTACTGATTGCAGCTGATAGTCACCTGTTGGTGGAGCAGAGCACAGCATAAGCCGTGCACATGTGGGATTTAAAAGTTCTTTTCTGTGTGGAAAAAGAGAGCTGTGTATTTGTATAAAAAAGTTTTTCTTTTTGGTTTGTTTCCAACTCAGCACTGCTAAGGAGTTTGTTAGCAGTGACTGTAAGAAAACCTTTCTGTTCCATAAAGGACTTTGATACTTATTTACATAAGCTTTTCAGTTGCCTTGCTTATGTTGAATAAACCCTGGAGAAGTTATCCGGAAGGTGTTACCAAGTATATCTGTGTGTGGAATATTCACCCCATAAATAAACTCTAATTTTGCCTTACACTCGACCAACTACAAGTTTCTTCATTTATTTAAAAGGCAAGCTTTGTATGAATGGAC
Source organism: Ichthyophis bannanicus (assembly GCA_033557465.1). Classification (NCBI taxonomy): domain Eukaryota; kingdom Metazoa; phylum Chordata; class Amphibia; order Gymnophiona; family Ichthyophiidae; genus Ichthyophis; species Ichthyophis bannanicus. The sequence goes on along the minus strand of CM066032.1, from coordinate 1,750,608,042 downwards.
TTCAATAACTACAATCCTTTGCAAGACAGTTAATTTACATGCTTGCCAAGGTGATGGTGCCATCATAACAAGCACTCCCTTTTACACTATACATCTAAATTCTTCTTGTTTAGACCAGATTTGAAGCCATGTATTAAAGTTGGTTATGTGATGCAGCCTTTCTTTTCCCTTATCATGAACAGGTAGAATTTCTGAGAAGCTTAACACCCAATAGTGTTGACAGTTGGTTTAAATTTCTCACCCAGAATCTGGAAGTCCCTTTGTACTGTAGAGGCACTGTTTCTAACCAAGTGGATAACAACATCAATTTTGGAGTGCTCACTTTCCGCACTGACTATGCTAACAATTTGGTTTGTATTCCTACTGGCTTTAGAGCCTGAGAGGCATTTGACCATCTTCTGTCCTTTGGATTGTGTTCACAAGTTAATCCCTCTGATGATGGAATCTCCAAGTAGTAACTGTTTCCTGTTTGGCGATTTTTTTTGTTCATGTTTGGTGCATTATAGGTAGATTGGGTGTTAAGCTTCTCAGTTAAGGGCACTTCAGTTTCCACTAATTGGGCTCTCTCTCATTTTCCAAGGCAGAGAAGACATTATGCAGGGATATCTCTTGATGGAGAGGGGGTCTCCATGTTACAGGTCACAACCTACTATAATATTTTGTTTATGGACTTTTCTTTCAGGAACTTGACCAAATCTCTCTTAAACCGAACTACACTAACAGCTTTTACTACATCCTCCAGCAATGAATTCCAGAGTTTGATTATGAATTCTTCATCCATCCACTTAGGTGGCGCATAATTGATCATACTTGAACAGCATTGGAGAGGTGGTGATCACAAGTGATTGATAAATGCGGAAGGAGAATGCTCTACATTATTTTGAAGAGGATGTATTGTGATGTGATTGATGGGTTGATTAAAAGTTGGCATTGTGATACTGAGTGAGAAGCAAATAAATACACTGATGAAACATTGAAGAGGACATGAATTTAAGATAAGAGTTATAATGGATGAAGAATTAATTTGAATTATTCCCTGTTGCAGAACAAGGTTAATTTGACCAGAGTTTGAAACTTAGTGCTATGTCAGAGTGTTTGTATTATACTGGATGAAATGTTTTTTAATATATACTGGACTTATGATTAAAAGAAAGCATTTGGCAGAGATAATATATTGAGTTTAAATTACATTTTCAATAAAAAAGAGTAGTTATACAGCTGAAAGTGGATAAATTTGCTTTAAGCTCATCTTGGTCCAACAAAAACAGTTTTTAAATAATCATTAAGATGAATAGGGCTTGTTGTTATAATTGCTGATATGAATGTCAACCCCTAGAGTTTGTTTTTTACTTTTGGGATATGAAAGGTACTTGTGACCTGGATCGGCCCATGTCAGTTCTTATGTTCTTATCAGTAAGTTCATATGTATTACTCCAGCTTTTATGTCTCCGCACTGACTACTTAATGATCAGTATTAATGATCAGTTTGAAATACTTCCATTGGTTTATAAAAACATTAGAGATTTCAGTACTGGTGAGTTGACATCATTACCTAGAAGATACTGTCCGTTACTTTATCTTCATTCAAGTCAAAGAATTTTTAGAACTGTCCATCGATTAAATCTGTATGAAAAGTGTTTTTTTCTCTCTCAGATTTTCTCTGTGGCAGGCCCAAAACATTTGAATGAGTTCCCTAGTTTAGCACAGTTGGAGACTGATTATTTTATTTTTTAGAAGGAAGTTAAAAACCTATCTTTTTTGCCTAGCCTACTCATGAAACTTGGGAAATAACTGGGTAGTTTGATTACATGATATTTGTGGGCTTCCGCAGCTAATAGTATGATTGCAGTTTTTTGGGTCATGCCGCATCTTAGTAAATGTTTCTTAGGGGTATGTTTACTAATCAGCGGTAGCAACTTCCGTGCGATATCGGAGTCGCGGCACGTACTTCTATTGGGGCATTCAAATAGTTTGGATGCAAAAGGGAGGAGGAAGATGGGCTGATAACTGGAAGGACAGGTAGGGTCCAGTGAAGGCTTTTTGAGGAGCTGTGTTTGAGGACAGCAGGAACAATTGCAGTGGAAAGTGATAAACTGAGGATATGACAGATGGAAGGGACAACAGCATTCACTAATCAATATTCCTTTCAATCATCCTTTTATTGTTCCTGCTATGCAACTTCAGCTATCAGCTCTTTTAAGATTATTTCTAAAATCATTTCTTTCTCTAGTCACACCTTTCTGGAACAATTTGCAATTGTCCAGATCGTTTATGATAGGAATTTTGGGCATGATAGACAAAAGAAACTGGGCTCCTAAATTTAGGTGCTAAGTTAGGTGTCTAAATGTGTTCCCTATTTTCAGACAAATATAGGATATACACATGCAGCCCGATTCCAGAACATGCACGTCTGTCCCATGGGTACATCCAAACATGATTCTGCAGCCTGTGGGGATAGACAGCATGCAGTTTCGGAATCAGGAACATAGACGTTTTCAGCACGGCACAAACAAAGCACTATGTAGTATGAGGCACGGCTATATGCAGCAGATGGCTTCATACATTCCAGCACTCACCGTATTCTGAGAAGATAGACGTTTTTGAGCCCGCCCCTCTCTGCTATATACCCGCGAATTGCCATGCCCCTCTGTAAAATGTGCATCTCCTAAGCTGCTCCTCTCACTGATAGCGTTGTGCTGATGCATACGACACATGAGTACTGATGATACGTAAATGTTGATGCAAACTAGACTATATAGACCAGTCTGTTGCATGCCCAGAACACTGCAAAGTAATCTCAGCACACTCTAAGATAGTATAAAAGCAGGTAGAAAGTGATATGTTTGTCATGACATACCTTGATCACAACATACATGGCAATAGAAGACATCCATAGTTATGCTTGCATTGGTTATCTCTGAAAACAGTCTGTATATTGCTAAGAATGGACCAGAAAAAAATCAGAAAAGGTTGACCATAGCGATATGTCAAAACATATCCCTGTCACTAATTAGGGACCCTCAGAAGGGCAGCATTCAACAGTGCAAACAGCACTAATACATGCCCAAAGGCACCATCATTGCTCTCTACAAATGTGCACATTCTTAGAGACCTATGGTGCTTCTGGGCATATCTTAGTGCTGTTTGCACTGTTAAATGCTCTCATCCTGAGGGTCCCCTATTAGTGTCAGGGATATGTTTTGACATTTCACTATAGAGGACCTCTTCTGATTTATTCTGCCTGATCACACTGGCACCTGGTGACGCTGCAGTCAATCCAGATACTGGCCAGGCATTCATGTCCCCCAAGATTTGAGGATGAGCACAACCGATCCTCCCGTGCAACACTCAGACCACACACACACACTCTCACTTGCCGTCACAAATAACTTACCTCTGTCAAAACCATGCCCTGCACTTATAAACAACTTCTGTGAAGACATAATGGCATGGCGTCTTAGGACACCACATCTGATCTGCATTTCTCAGCCAAACACGATTCTGCATCATACTACCTCACATACCATCCCTACATCTACAGTTCCATTTTTCTGAACACTGGAATTGTTAGGGAAGTCAAGAATAATTCCTTTAGCACAAACAGCAAATGTCAGCATAGCCAGAATAAAGACTATTGCAGTGCTTTATATTTCTGTTGGGGTGTTTTTATTGTTCCTTAACCTTACAAACGTCCCTCACCTGTGCATTCTATTTTTTACAACTGCATCTTGTGCCCTCCCAGACACACCAGTTCAATACGGACATGTCACAGCCATTCATCTCTATGGGATGTGTTGAATATCAGAGCAGAAATTTTCCTAAGTCTTGGCCTTAATTGCCGCTGGTATAACTTAAATGTCCATGGGAAACACTCAGGACGTACATGGGCCTTTCCTGAATATGCTTTTCACATCTCCACTGCTTGCCATGCCTCTGTTCCACCCCCTCCCGCACACGTTCTGAGATCCCCATGCTAGTGCTGTGTAAATGCAGGTCCACGGGGTTCAGAACCATGCAGCCCTGCATGTACACAGCATGGTTCTAGTCATTTTAACAACAACAACATTTATCCCGCACATCTAACTAGCTTATTCGTATTCTGGAATAACCATCATAGACATTTAAAAATATGCCCAAAGGAGAAATCAGTCAGTACTAGAGGAGATCAAACTTAAGCTTTCTTTAGAATCTCAAATGACAAGACTTCGACTTTCATATTTTGGACATATCTTGCAAAGAGGAAGATCATTAGAAAAAGACATCATGTTTGGTGAGGTTGAAGGTCAGCACAAAAGACAAAGGCCAGCAATGCAATGGATCGATACAGTAGCAGCAGCTATGAATGCCACTGTATCAACAATTAGCCGGCAGTTTAGGTCAACTATCCACAGGGTCATCATGAGTCAACATCGACTCAATGGCATTTAACAACAACCCAAGCATGGGATTGATTTCACAAGGGCTAGGAAATTGGGGGGAAAAAGAGCCCCGATAACCAGGTATCTTAAGGTGGAGACGAGTAAAGGGAAAATAATAAGTCACAGGATGTAAGTGACTGGTCAAATAAGTATTGTAAGTGGAGCTTGAGTAGAATTAAAGACAAAGAATAAAATGAGCTTAAACTGTTTCTATCATAGTTCACTTAGGGGGGTCATTCCAGGACCTGAAAAAGGGATTTGTATGTGCAGTAGGAACGTTTAAGCACTGAAAATGTCTCCAACTTTATACTGAAACACTGCTGTCATGTACGTCCATTGCGCTGGCACGGGGATCACAGAATATGGGCAGGAAAGGGTAGAATGAGGGCATCGTTTACCGCAGAGGCGTATAAAGTGTATACAGGAAAGGCCCATACACATATTGTCTCCTGGACATGTCCACGTTACTCTTCCTGAAATGTGGTATAAGGCTAGGACTTAGAAAATATTCTGCTGTTCTCAGAAATCTGTCCCATTGAGAAGAATGGTTGTGTTATATGTTTTCAACTGGTGTGATTGCAGTCTGGAAAATCAGAAGATGCAAAACATGGAGCAGAGGTGAGGGAATGATGTAAGGTAAAGAAACATTTCTAAACACCTTTACAGAAAGATTAGGAAGAGCAATAGTGTTTATTCAGGCTATGTGCCATTTGTGCTAAAGGAGCCAATCTATGGGACCCTAACGATTCCCATGTTCAGAAACATGGGATTGCTGATGCAGGGATAGTATGAGCGTTAGCAGGGAAAGGATTCCTTTTCGGGTGAGAAACTGGGATCATATTTGTAGTCCTAGTACCCCATGCAAATATGTTATGGCATATCTGTTATGTATAGGTTCAGGGCACCATTCGGGCAGAATCATGTCTTTGTGACAGAAAGTGAAAGTGCGCGTGTGTGTTTGTAGTTTGAGGGGTGCGTGGGGGGATCTGGTGTGCTCATCTGCAATTCAGGGGGGACATGATGTATACAGACTGACATATGCCACAATGGGACAGGTGTAGTTTCCAGTACCCAGATAGGTGGGCCTCAGATGCCATAGCCAGAAGGCCTTACCACTATGACAACAACTACTATAGCGCCACAATGCATATGCAGCGCTGCACAGAGACACATAAAAGAGTTCCTGCTCAGCGGGGCTTACAATCTAGTCAGGACAACCAACACAGCAGCTGTGGACAGGATACTTCCAAGGGGAATGGACAGGAAACACAAGGGAGCTTTAGTGAATCTGATCCAATAACAGTACCAATGGGGTGAGTGCTTAGCCTGGATTTGAGAGGAGCCAGGGACGAAGCCTCACATACAGACTCAGGTAGTTTGTTCCAGGCATAAGGGGCTGCAAGGAGCAATGTCTAGGTTTGGCAAGAGAAGAAAATGGCACAGATGGAAGCAATCTGACTGAAGAGGGGGGTTCATGGCGAGGGGTATAAGGAGTGATAAAAGGGGAATGGTAGTGCAGAGCAGCAGATTGACTGCACTTATAGGCCATGGGCATGAAACAGGCATACATTTGTTGCTCAGCATTATTATGCATCCCTTGGGGACCTGCAAGGTTAGTTCTGGGTTTTGTGCACCTGGTGAAGGTCCATCCCTAGCAGTTTCAGGCATGTTTGTAGAGATTACCAGGGCAGGCATCAATGGGTTGGTTCCTAATGCCACGTACCATTTGATGCAAGGTATGTCTTGACATACCTGTTCATATTTACATTCTTGTACACTATGTTGGGGTGCACTAGGCTTCCATAGCATTTTGTAGGGCATGAGAGGGACTGGTATATGTTCTAGGTTGCAGCAGCTGTCATTTCTCCTTAGTATATATGTGTTGTGTGCATCAGCAAACTACTGTCTGAGATGAGCAGCTTTGGAGATGGCCGTTTTTCCCGAGGGGCATGGCATCCATGGGAACATCACGGGATGGACAGGATCCAAAATGTGTAATGTTTCAGAATGTGGTGGGTGCAGGGATGTCCAGGACGTTACCCCCGCGTCTGAGGCACAGGGCCGGCAGAATAGCCCTTGCACGTGCCTGCCGAACACATCTATCTCCCAGATTCGAGACCTGCAGCCATGTCCAGATTCTCAGATGTGGGATTGGGATCAAAAGGGGCCCGTTTTTGATTTAGGCGTGTCCACGGGCTGGATGTGCACATTCTGGAATCAGGCTGTTACTGTATTGTTATTGCCAGTTGTTAAAGTTGTTTATCAGTTACCCTTAAGTTTAAGTAAACGCTTGGTTCAGAACATAATTTATGACCTGGGCTCTTTTCCCGAGAAGGGTGAATTGAGCATCTCACGTGCCAAGTACCTACTAAATATTGCTATTTGTATTGCCCGTACCTCTCAAGAGCGAACCCTGAAACTTCTAAATCCAGGAGCTCGGAGAAACTCTGGCTAAAAGCTCTTAGGACTGGTGTACTCCTTTCTCTGCCAAGCACTTTATAAAGCAGCTGTCTGGTCCATACAGAAAGGCGCTTACAATTGGATAGACAATGGAAATGCTCCACTTCCACTAGTGTTCTCTAACTCTCCTATGGCTTACCTTGTATCCTCCGCTCTGACAACTCCTAGGTGATGAAACCATCCACCAGAAATAAAAATGCCTCTGTCTGGGATATTCACTACTACTACTGGGCATTTGGATAGTGCTACAAGGTGTACGCAGCACTGCACAGACATGTAAGACGGTCACTGCTCATCGGAGCTTACAGTCTAGCCAAGACAGACAGCACAGTAGGTATAGACAGGGATACATCAAGGGGGAATGGTAAAGAAACACAAGGTGGATAGGTGAGTCAAGATCTGAAAGCCACAGTGAAGAGGTGAGTTTTCAACCTGGATTTGGAAAAGGTCAGAGAAGGCACCTGACGTACAGACTCAGGTAGTTTGTTCCAGGCGTAAGGTACAGCAAGGTAAAAGGAGCGAAGTCTGGAGTTAGCAATAGAAGAGAAGGGCACAGATAGAAGCGATTTGCCAGAAGAGTGGAGTTCCCGAGGGGGGAGGGTGTCAGCAAGAGAAGTTTGAACTGGATGCAGAAACGAATAGGGAGCCAATGAAGTGACGAGAAGAGGGGCTATATGAGCATGATGAGGGTGGCAGAAGATTAGCTGTACAGCATAGTGTTGAACAGACTGAAGGGGAGAGAGATGATTCAAAGGGAGAGCAGCAAGGAATAGGTTACAGTAGTCAAGACGATAGGTGATTAAGGAGTGGATAAGTGTCTTAGTAGTGTGTTCAGAAAGGAATGGGCGGATTTTGTTGATGTTGTGTAGAAAGAAATGGGAGGTCTTAGCTATCAGATGGATGTGTGTGGAGAAGGAGAGAGAGGAGTCAAAGACAACCCCAAGGTTGCGAACTGAGGAAAAAGGGAGGAGTAGAGAGTTATCCACAGAGACTGAGAAAGGAGATAGAGGAGATGAGTTTTTAATGGAAAAAATAAGAAGCTCAGTTTTGGCCATGTTCAATTTCAAGCAGCGGTGAGACATCCAAGCAGCAATGTCAAAAAGACAGGCAGAGATCCGGGTCTGGATTGCCGGAGAAATTTCAGGTATAGAGAGGTAGATCTGGAGAGACATCAGCATAAAGATGGTACTGAAAGCAATGGGAAGAAATGAGTGCACCAAGAGACTGGGTATATAGAGAGAAAAGGAGTGGACCCAAGACAGATCCTTGGGGTACACCAACCGAGAACGGGATAGCAGCAGAAGAGGATCCACCAGAACAAACACTGAAAGAGCAATGGGAGAGATAAGAGGAGAACTGGGATAGTACAGAGCCCTTAAAACCAAGTGAGGACAGGGTATCAAGGAGAAGGTTGTGGACAACAGTGTCAAAAGCAGCAGAGAGGTCAAGAAGGATGAGGAGAAAGTAAAGGTCCTTGGATTTTGCCAGGAACAAGTCACTGGAGACTTTGGCAAGAGCTGTTTCAGTAGAGTGTAAAGGACAAAAGCCAGATTGTAAAGGATCTAGGAGGGTATGAGAGGAGAGGAAGTCAAGGCAGCGGCACGTTCAAGTAGTTTAGAAAGGAAGGGGAGGAGGGAGATGGGTCAATAATTGGAAGGACCGGTAGGATCAAGTGAGGGTTTCTTTAGGAGAGGTGTAACTACAGCATGCATGAGGCTGCAGGGACAGTTGCAGTGGAGAGCGATAGGTTGAGAATATGAGAGATGGAAAGGACAACAGTGGAGGAGATGGGGCTTAGGAGATGGGTGGGAATAGGATCAGAGGAGCAGGTAGTGAGTTTGGAGGAAGAAAGAAGGTATGCAGTTTCCTCTTCAGAGATCACAGAAAAGGAAGAGAAGGTAGCAGAGGTAGAGGGGGAAAGTTGGGAGTGAAGAAGGAGAAGAGGGGAAGGAGGAGAAGTAGCTGACTTTGTGGGGAATTGGAGGGTGATCTTGTGGATTTTATCAAGGAAATAGTCATCCAGGATTTGGGCAGAAAGGGAGGGAGGGGTTGGAGGTGGAGGAACCTTGAGGAGAGAGCTGAGAATAGTAAAGAGCTAGCGAGGATCAGAGGCAAGAGAGTTAGTCAGATGGACATAATAGTCTTGTTTGGCAAGTGCTATAGCTGACTGGAAAGAGACAAGCATGAATCTGAAGTGTAGAAAATCTGCCAGGGACCAGGATTTGAGCCAAGCATGCTCAGCTGAAAGGGCACAGGAACGTAGATAGTGGGTAGCAGATGAAAGCCAGTGCTGGAGTGCAGTACGTCTCACAGAATGTGGCATGGGTGGAGCGAGAGCATCCAGAGTAGAGGAGAGTGCAGCATTATAGGAAGCTACTGCCTCATCAACAGACTCAGATGACATAGTAATCTGTGAACTATCATTAAACATCATCTGTAATACCTGAAGATTGGAGGATGGCGAATATAACACCAGTTTTTAAAAAGGGTTCCAGGGGTGATCCGGGAAACTACAGACCGGTGAGCCAGATGTCAGTACCAGGAAAAATGGTAGAAACCATCATAAAGAACAAAATTACTGAGCATGTAGATAGTTATGGCTTAATGGGAGACAGCCAACATGGCTTTAGCCAAGGAAGGTCTTATCTTACTGATATGTTACGTTTTTTTTGAAGGTGCGAATAAACAGGTTGACAAAGGTGAGTCGGTTGATATAATGTATTTGGACTTTCAGAAAGCCTTTGACAAGGTCCCTCATCAGAGACTTTTGGCAAAACTAAAGAGTCATGGGATAGGAGGCAGTGTACTATTGTGGATCAGGAACTGGTTAAAAGATAGAAAGCAGAGGGTAGGGCTAAATGGCCAATTTTCCCAATGGAGAAAGGTGAATAGTGGTGTACCCCAGGGATCTGTGCTGGGTCCGCTACTTTTTGACATATTCATAAATGACCTGGAAAAGGGAATAACGAGTGAGGTTATCAAATTTGCAGATGACACAAACCTATTTAAAGTTGTTAAAACCCAAGAGGATTGTGGAAAATTGCAAGAGGATCTTGATAAATTGGAAGACTGGGCATCAAAATGGCAGATGAAATTTAATGTGGACAAGTGCAAAGTTATGCACCTAGGGAAGAACAACCCAAACTATGGTTAAACAATGCAAGGTTCCACATTAGGAACCACCACCCAGGAAAAAGATTTAGGTGTCATTGTGGATAATATGTTAAAACCCTCGGCCCAGTGTGCAGCGGCGGCCAAGAGAGCAAATAGAATGCTAGGTATCATAAGGAAAGGAATGAAAAATAAAACAAAGGATATTATAATGCCTCTATATCGTTCCATGGTGAGACCGCACCTTGAATATTGTGTGCAATTCTGGTCACCGTATCTTAAAAAGGATATGGCGTTATTAGAAAAGGTTCAGAGAAGAGCCACCAAAATGGTAAAGGGGATGGAAGGATACCCCTATGAAGAAAGGCTAAAAAGGTTAGGGCTCTTTAACCTGGAAAAGAGACTGCTGAGGGGAGATATGATAGTTAATGAACGGAGTGGAACGGGTAAACGTAGATCGATTGTTTACGTTATCAGAATATAGAAAGACTAGGGGACATGCAATGAAGCTACAGGGTAAACTATTTAAGACTAATAAAAGAAAATATTTTTTCACTCAACGTGTAATCAAACTCTGGAATTTGTTACCGGAGGATGTAGTAAAGGCTGTTAGTGTATCTGGGTTTAAAAAAGGTTTGGACAAGTTCCTGGAGAAAAGGTCCATAAACCATTATTAAGAAGGGACCCAGGATATCAGTGCTTGACCCAATACAAGCATTGTGGAACCTGTGTCTTTTGGGGAAACTGCTAGATACGTATGGCCTAGATTGGCCACTGTTGGAAATAGGATACTGGCTTGATGGACTTTGGTCTGACCCAGTATGGCATATCTTATGTTCTTATGTTCTTATGAGATGATGAAACAGTGGAGGAGAGAACCAAAGGATCAATAGCATGATGATTTCTAAATAGGTTGGAGGAGACAGGACAAGGTTGAGGTGGCGGGTGATGAAGAGCGAAGCTTAGCAGGTGATGGTCAGATAAGGGAAAACTGAGGTACAGAGGTTTGAGGGTAATCGAGAAAAATACAAGGTCAAGGCAGTGGCCATGCTGGTGAGTGGAGGCAGTAGAGCAAAGCTGGAGGTCGAATGAGGAGGTAAGGGAAAGGAGCTTTAAAGCATAAGGATCCGAGGGGTTATCAACATGAATGTTAAAATCCCCAAGAATAAGGGTGGGGGAAGAGGAATCCAGAAAGAAGGAAAGGCAAGGGTCAGTCAGTGAGAAAGGTAGATGTAGACTTGTCAGGAGGTCAATAAATAACATCTACCCAGAGAGGTAGTGGAGTGAAAAGGCAGATGGAGTGGACTTCATAGGAGGAAAAGGAGTGAGACTGAGGCAACAGGAGAGGGTTGGAATTGGCAGGAGGGAGAAAGCAGAAACCCAACACCACCACCATGGTCAGTGGGATGAGGCATGTGGGAGAACTGATAACCACCATGACAGAGAGCAGCAACAGATGCTGTGTCTCCTTAAAGCAGTCAGATCTCAGTTAGAGCAAGAAGATGGAGAGCATTAGAGATAAAGAGATCAAGAGTAAAAGCAAGTTTATTGGAGATGGAGTGTGCGTTCCACAAGGCACATGAAAAAGGGAGAGAAGAAGGGGAAAGGAGAGGGATATGAATAAGATTAGGTGTGTTGCATGAAGATCTCTTCTCAGAGTGCGGCAAATGTCTAGGGGGGCCAGGGCTGGGGTTGATAGCTCCGGAAGAGAGAAGGAGGAGGAGTAGAAGAGTGCGGGGCAGAGAGGAGACAGTATGGTGGAAATGAGGGCGAGGTTGTCTTAGAGAGAGAGGAGGTGGCTGAATGAGAGGGAACAGCACCAACATAGTTAATGCCGCTGAATATCCCCGATCTTCACCATTACACTTCCTGATGCTAACCGCTTAGCATCGTGGCGTGTCATGGGCATTCTGGGGAGGCGTGGAGGTGGCAACAGTCGATAATTGGGCAGCGGTGATATTGCACGCTGTCCCATTAGCGACCAGTGGGTAAAAGATAGGCAAGGCAATATTATGCTGCCCAGTTATCTACTACATTTGGGAGATTGGTTAGAGGTCAGCGGGGACAGCTATGCACCATAGCAGTGCATAGCCGGCTCAATTCAGTATCGTGCCCTAACTGGCTACAGTAGCCTCTTCCGGACACAAAGTTAAAAACATTCTTCTTCTATCCTGAGTAGAATTAGCAAGATCGAGTTAATCCCAGACTTTCTGTTCCAAGAATGAAAAACTCCTCTATTTTGAAACCACCCCCATAAAATCCATATCTATTTCTTGTTCAAAGACATAGGACGCTGTTAAGGTAGATCAGCTAGCAACCTCTTTCACAGAAGTGTTTAAGATGACTGACAAGTCCGACCCTTCCTTTTCTGCACCTAGACTCCCCCCTTGGGAATGCCTACACATGGCATGCATTTACTGTGAGCACGCACTGTCTTGTCGGTACATCTCTGAGTAGCTTTATAAAAGCCGTTTACAATGTCAAACAGACTTTGCATGTGGAAAAAAACCTCTGTAAAATTACTACCTAAATGTATGATTTTATCCATCTAAGTGCCAAATGCAAATAGGAGCTGTAACTTCAAGTGCATAACTGGTCGTTTAAAGTTATAAGTGGATTTTCAGTGCCGTCACATATTGTAGATATTGTCTCTTAAAATATGCATGACTTTAAGGTATAAGTTAGACATTAGGAGGTCATTTTATAATAGGATGCCTATGTTGAAAGTCCAATAAAGGTGGCCATTTTGGACCTATTTTATAAAGGCAACATAGACTCTTGAGACACCTAGAACCAGTCTACTTTGAGGATGCTATAAATTTGTGTGCGTGCGCTATGCATGTACCAGAATGTTTTATAAAAATGTGCTTGCATTACTATGCCATCCCTGCTCCGCTGAAAATATAGCCCTGTGAATGCTTAAGCACAGGTGCACTCTCTCCACGCACCTACTTTCACACATCTGCAATTTTATGAGCCCTTTTATGTGTGTAAAACAGGCTTTTCATGTGGAGAAAGCATTATAAAATTACCCCTGCAATTCAATGGTGGCCATACTGTTATATATTCACCTCAGAGCGCATTCTGTTAGCGGGTTTTCTCTTCGCTTCCATAGACAGGTTTATGCTGTTTAGAGCTCATGGTTTTCCCAAGAAAAGCCTCGTATTAAGCAAGAATTGTAAGAGCTTTCTCAATATCTCTGTGCAGTAAAATGATACACACATGCACAGCACTAAAGAATGCCATTGGTCAGCTACAGAAGGCATATCCATGAATCAACAAAGGGAACAAGACTGGAGGGTCATTCCAGATTTATTTTCAAATAGAAATGATATCTGATTAAATTATTGGGGGATGGGGGGGGGGCAAAGCTTCCCAGGGTTGGTGTAAGGTAGTGGGCATCCTAGGCAAACCTTTAGCTTATGCACCCTTCCACCCTCAAGATTTTGATAATTAAACACAGTCATAATCATCCTAATTCTGAACACCACCCTTCCTACAATAATCCTATAAAAATGCATAATTCGACATCATGGGGATCATTTTGGAAGCCTTATTCATGCTTTGGCTGTCCAAAAACAGGCCTAGAGATGTCTCCAGAGCCATTTTAGAAGCCAGGTCTGTGGACGTCCCCAACGTGAGGACTTTTAAATATTACATTTGCTTTGTATGTATGTGTGCGCCTGCTCTTCCTGCAGGTAAAAGAATGTGTTGATGGCTGTTTGAGTTTCTGTGGCTGTCAAACTCTATTGCTTTGCTTCTGCTCTTTGCTGCCCCCAGAGGTTGCTGCCTTAAGTGACCACCTAGTCTTGCCTAATGGTTGGGCTATCGGTATTCAAAAAACTAAAAGAATGTGTACAGTATCTGAGCAAATAAACAGCATTGTGTTTGAAAATGATAATTGCCATACATAGTGGATAGCATTTCAGGAATGCTGGCCTTGTTTCTGAAAAATGTAAGGATGTGCAGAAATTATGCACAGAGATGTACATCAGTATAGGACAAAAGAAAATATCCCATGAGATAGCTCAGTTACCTTTCTATGCAGCATGATAAAAATGTGATAGAATCCCCAGATGTTTAACCATTGATAGAGCGCGGGACCTTTGCAGAACTGAAAACCAAAAGATCCGGACGCATTCTTTAACTGTAGGACAGGAGGTATCTTTCCTTCCTTTCAGGATGATTTTTTAAATCTACTTTATTTTCTTTTTAGGTTGCTTGATAGACATAAAGAATGTTATATGTTCTACCACTGAAAGCCCAGTGAGTCCGGTTAATGGAGAGAACATCACCAGCACCAGTGTCACTATGTCTGAAAAGGAATCCAGTGTGACCAGAAACATCCCAACACCAGCTATGGCTGTACCAGATCCACACAGAGAGCATTTTAATAGCACAGATTCCGCATCTGCCGTACCTAGTATAACAACTGGTAAAGAGGGGAATGACACAGATGGTACTGATTCTTCCGTAGCAAGTGCAACACCACTAAACCACAAGACCGATGACACAAAAAGTAGTGATTCTTCCGTCACAAGTGTAACACCCCTAGACAACAATTTCACTAATGCAGGAGATATTCAGAGCAGTGGTTCTACACAAGTGGACAATACAACTGTAGGTGTACACACAGGGCACATTTCGTATTCACAAGCAATGCCTCTTACCTCGACGGAGAGCACCTTTTCTACCGGCCAGATATCAGCCATCGTTACAACAAGCAATGCAATATCCACGACAACAGGTAAAGAGCACTGATTCACTGAAATATTATTTTTCACTTATAGCAGAGCGGACGTCTTCTAGGATGCGGAATTTCTGGATGCAGTAAGCTTTTCTCAAGGTCTTTTCCCCTTCCAACGTGTCATAAGGGGCGCTGTTAGAAAAAGTCCTGCCCTTGAGGTTCTTCATTCCTTTGTTTATTTCTACAGCTTGATATCTAAATCTATGCTCAAAGCAAGGTACCCAGAACACATTATAAACCACTGAACTTACTAAAAGAAGTTATTTCAAAGGGGCACACCCTTTTCAAACAGTCTAATTATAAAGGCAGAAAGATGACCAGTGTGTCTTAGTAAATTAAGGGGCAATTTATTTTACTGTGATAAAGAAAATAGCAGGCAAGTTTGTCAATTAATGCATGTTATTGGGCAAATAATGCACAATGGAGGTCATTTTAGAAGGAATGTGTACCATGTTACTCATATGAAAAGCTGACACATGTCAATGGACACGTGTGTAAGCAGCGATTTAGAAAAACCTCTCCTTGCACATCTGTATCCGCAGCAGATATAGATTCAAGGGAGCAGACTCTGGGGTGGTGTGTGTGAGCTTATAAAATATATGCATATTTCTCATTTTACATGGTAAATCCACAGTATTTCAAAATTTCCTCACTGCCTAAGTTAGATGCCCAAGGAAGTCATTTTAGAAGCATCTACACATATACATAGCAGCATGTACATGTCTAGATTACATAGATTTCTAAACGGCAATTTCACATGTAGATGGCTGGGATGCAGAAGTTTCAAGGGAGCATGTTTTTGGCAAGCTGAGAAAGTATGCATGCATGTCCCATTTTAGTAGGGGAATACACACGTGCTTTTGGAAATTTGTGCACCGGCTTTGGCACCTGGTTTGGAACATACACAAAGGCCGTTTTGGGTGCTTGGGTCTCCCTCAGTGTTTCAGAGGAAATTGCACTAATCTTTATGGTGCCTATTACCACCTCCAAAATGCAGCAGAAAGAGTAATTCTGCTTCGCTCCTTTTGTACATGCAGCTTATTTGAAATGTGGCATGAACCCATACAAGTGCCCTGAAAGGTTTGTGTGTATTTTGCAAAATAGGTGCTTAGATGTGTAGATGTCATGCTTATGTGTGTAAAGCCCCTCCCACTTCCCTCTGAGCAATGCCACTCTTTGTCTGCAGATGTACTTCTGTAAAATGGGCGCTCTGGCTGTACCTGATAGCAAGTACATACACATTCCCGCACGTTCCAATTCCTAACTCAGTGTTCTGGGCAAAATAAGGCTTCAAATTTGTCCCCTATTTTCAGCCAAACACAAGAGCCTTCGGGCCCAATATTCAGAAAAAGGTTTAGCTCGTAAATTTAAAAGACCCTTTTACATAGCACATTAAGATAGGAATTGAGATGTGCAGATCAGGACCTGCAAGATTTCCCCAGTATTTTAGAAAAGGTTCTGCCCCAATGCTGAGCCTTTTGCAAAATATCTATATGGACACTTGAAATAGTGTATCTGGATTTTCAGAAAGCCTTTGACAAGATTCCTCATGAGAGACTCTTGGCAAAATTAAAAAGTCATGGGATAGGAGGCAGTTTACTATTGTAGATCAGAAACTGGTTAAAAGATAGAAAGCAGAGGGTAGGGCTAAAAAGCCAATTTTCCCAATGGAGAAAGGTGAATAGTGGAGTACCTCAGGGATCCGCTGCTTTTTAACATATTTGTAAATGACCTGGAAATGGGAATAACGAGGGAGGTAATCAAAATTGCAGATGGCAAAAAATTATTTAAAGTTGTCAAAACCCAAAAGGATTGTAAAAAAATTGCAAGAGGACCTTGATAAATTGGAAGACTGGATGTTCAAATGGCAGATGAAATTTAATGTGGACAAGTGCAAATTTATGCACCTAGGAAAGAACAACCCAAACTATGGTTATACCATGTAAGGTTCCATATTAGGAACCACCACTCAGTAAAAGGATTTAGGCGTCATCATGGAAAACAGGTTGAAACCCTCCGCCCAGTGTGCAGCAGCAGCCCAGAAAGCAAATAGAATGCTAGGAATCATAAGGAAAGGAATGGAGAATAAAACAAAGGATATTATAATGCCTCTGTATTGTTCCATGATTCTACGCACCTTGAATATTATGTGCAATTCTGGTCTTCGTATCTTAAAAAGGATATAGCATTATTAGAAAAGATACAGAGAAGAGCCACAAAAATAGTAAAGGGGATGGAAGGATACCCCTATGAGGAAAGGCTAAAAAGGTTAGGGCTTTTCAACCTGGAAAAGAGATGGCTGAGAGGTCTATAAATTAACAAATGGAGTGGATTGATTGTTTATGCCATCAAAATATAGAAAGACTAAGGGGCATGCAATGAAGCTCAGTGTAATCTATTTAAGACTAATTAGAGAGAAAATATTTTTTCACTCAATGTGTAATCAAACTCTGGAATTCGTTACTGGAGGATGTAGTAAAAGCTGTTAGTGTAGCTGGGTTAAAAAAAGGTTTGGACAAGCTCCTGGAGGAAAGGTCCATAAACCATTATTAAAGGGGACCTGGGAAATCCATTGCTTGTCCCAATAGAAGTATTGTGGAACCTGTGTCCTTTGGGGAAGCAGCTAGGTACTTGTGACCTTGACTGGCCACTGTTAGAAACTGGATACTGGGCTTGATGGACCTTGGTGTGACCCAGTATGCCATATCTTATTTATTTTATTTATTTATTTAACAGTTTTTTTTATACCACCTTATCCTAAAATCAAAGCGGTTTACAATATAACAACAAAATCTTTACAGAGAACTTTAGGTCTAGGTATAGGTGGCATGTGGGAAATGCTGGCAGGCATAACTTATTTACATTATAGCATATATACATTTACAGGTCAGCGGATGACATGAATTGGGGGGGGGGGGGAATTATGCTATGAGGGTAGTAGTCTAGCATGTGGTGTATTCAGAGAGCTCATTGAAATGTTCCATGAAGAGGGGGGTTTTCAGTTTCTTCCTAAAGTCTTTTAAATCCATGGTTGTCCTTAGTGCCTCTGGAAGAGAGTTCCAAATGGCGGGTGCTACAAGTGTTAGAGCTCTCTTGGTCATAGAGTTGTTGGCTTTTGTGAATGAGCTGGGTGTTTGGATGTAGTCTATGTTGTTCTGTCTTTGTGGTCTGTTGCTGGGCTTTATGCAGATTAGATCCCGGAGTGTGTCAGCTGACATGTTGTGTCTGATTTTGAAAATGGTTAGTGCTGTTTTATATTTGGTCCTTGAGGTGTTCAGGAGCCAGTGGAGTTTTGTACAAGATGGGCGTTATGTGATCAAATTTCATTGCACCAGAGATGATCTGGGCAGTGGTATTTTGGGTCAGTTGTAGGGTCCAGGTCATTTGTTTCAGTAATCCAGTATAGGGGTTATGACAGTTTGGCAGACTGTGCAGAAATGGTCTTGGCTGAGGAGGGGTGTTAGTCTTCGGATGGTAGCCAATTTGTGGAATGCGTTTGGGTGATTTTGTTGATGTGTGGTTTAAGAGTCAGGTTACGGTCCAAGATAACTCCCAGATACCTTACTTCTTCTTTACTGGTATGGATGTGTTTGCCAGGTTGATTGAAATTGGAGGGGTAAAGGAGGTGTCTCTCATGATAATTAGAACTTTGGTCTTTTTGAAGTTGATACTTAGGTTGTTGTTTGATAGCCAGCCATTCATTTCTTGTATGCAATTTGCTATAGTTGTGTGGTCTGGTAGATCTAGATGTATTGGGGTGTACAGCATAATGTTGTCCACATATATGGAATATTGGATGTTGTGTTTTCTGAAAATGCTGCATATTGGTTGTATGTAAAGGTTGAAGAGTAGGTTGGACATGGAGGAACCTTGTGGGACTTCCTGTGCCGTGATAAATGAGGTGAAGGTCTTTGCCCCAACTTTTACTTGTTGTTGCCGGTTGGAGAGGTAGGACTGAAACCACTTAAGTGGTTTTCTGTGGATACCTGTGTCTTTGAGACTGTTTAATAGGATGTCATAAGACACTGTGCCGAATGCAGATGAAATATTGATGAAGATGAGGAGGAATCCATTCTTCATATTGTCAATCCCTCTGATCAGTGTGTTGAGTAACTGTGTGAGAAGGATTTTGACACAGCGGTTGGGTCAGAACCTGTGTTGGAGGGAAGTTGGAATCTCTGTGGTCTTGTAATTGTCTCTATACTGTTTTTTCAATGTTTGGCTAGAAAATGAAGGCTGGAGAATGGGTGGTATGATGCAGGGTCTGTTCAGTCAGCTGACTTGTTCTTGGGGACTGGGTGGATTGTTGCCTGTTTGAGGGAGGGGGCATATATCCTTGGGTTAGAGAGGGGCTTATTTTCTTGTGGATATGTTGTATGAGCTCATCTTTGGTAGATTTAATCCATCTTACTGGACATGGATCAAAGGGTGCAATGCAGGCATTTAGATCGGCGATGGTGCGGGCCACTTGATTAGTTATGGGTATGTAGAATTCACTCCATGTGTATTTGTACAGAGGTGGGTACTGTGTAGCTTGAAGGATCCACAGGTGGGGAGGTTCTTGAGGGGAGGTTTGAGCTTGGGGAGCAAGAAATTTGCGAATTCTTGAGGGTGAATTTTATCTTCCCCAGTCTAAGTTGGTTCCTTTGTCAGTGCACAGACAATCTCGAAGAGCTCTCTTGGCTTGTTATTGGATCTTAATATGAGGTTGGTATGATATTCTTGTTTATGTCAGTCGATCTGATTGTTGTATTCGTGTTGTTTGGCTTGGTATTGTTTTAAGTCGGCTTTGTACTTGTCTTGCCTCCAGTGATGTTCAAGCTTGTGCAGTATCTTCTTTGCTTCTCTTATTTCAGCAGAGTACCAAGGGGCTGATGGAGGCCTTGTCACACTGTGAATAGGATTTGCTTTCTTTGGGGCTCTTGCTGCTTCAGCTATGGTGGTGTTCCATGTTTTGATTGCTTCATCCAGAATGGAGATGTCTTGAGGGAGCTTATGGAGGGTATTCAGGGGCTGCTGTATAATTAGGCAGAGTGAGGCGGTGGCCTCAGGCAACAAACTTTTGGGGGCGGCAAAAATGCCCCCAAAACAGCCGCCTCACTCTGCCTTCAGTTTAAAAAAAAAGTGGACAAACTTCTGCGCCTGTGATAGCTTTAAAAATGAAAGGAAACCAGTGAGGAGCCTCGCAGCGCTATGGAACCTCTGCTTCTGCCGCATCCTGCCCCCAAAAGGAAGTGACACTAGAGTGGACATGGTAGCTGCAGAGGTTCCATAGCACCACGAGGTTCCGCACTGGTTTCCTTTCATTTTTAAAGCTATCACAGGCAGCCAAAGGGGCATGAGCTACACAGAGTGGGGCGGGGGGAGGAATGAGAGAAGATGAAGCGCTACACGAGGGGGGGGGGGAATGAGAGAAGATGAAGAGCTATATGGAGGGGGGGAGGAATGAGAAGATGAAGAGCTACATGAGGTGGGGAATGAGAGAAGATGAAGAGCTACACGAGGGGGGATGAGAGAAGATGAAGAGCTACATGGGGGGGGGTGAGAGAAGATGAAGAGCTACATGGGGAGGGGGAATGAGAGAAGACGAAGAGCTACATGGGGGAGAAAGAAGATGAAGAGCTACACAAGGTGGGGAATGAGAGAAGATGAAGAGCTACACGAGGTGGGGAATGAGAGAAGATGAAGAGCTACACGGGGAGGGGAAATGAGAGAAGATGAAGAGCTACATGGGGGGAATGAGAGAAGATGAAGAGCTACACGAAGGGGAGAATGAGAGAAGATGAAGAGCTACACAGGGAGGGAGAATGAGAGAAGATGAAGAGCTAAATGAGGTGGGGAATGAGAAAAGATGAAGAGCTACACGGGGAGGGGGAATGAGAGAAGATGAAGAGCTACACGGGGGGGGGGGAGGAATTAGAGAAGATGAAGATGAAGAGCTACACGGGGGGAGAATGAGAGAAGATGAAGAGCTACACAGGGGGGAGAATGAGAGAAGATGAAGAGCTACATGAGGTGGGGAATGAGAGAAGATGAAGAGCTACATGAGGTGGGGAATGAGAGAACATGAAGAGCTACATGGGGGGAATGAGAGAAGATGAAGAGCTAAATGAGGTGGGGAATGAGAGAAGATGAAGAGCTACCCTGGAGGGGGAATGAGAGAAGATGAAGAGCTACATGGGGGGGGGGGAGGAATGAGAGAAGATGAAGATGAAGAGCTACACGGGGGGGGAATGAGAGAAGATGAAGAGCTACATGAGGTGGGGAATGAGAGAAGATGAAGAGATACATGAGGTGGGGAATGAGAGAACATGAATAGCAACATGGGGGGGGGAATGAGAGAACATGAAGAGCTACATGGGGGGGGAATGAGAGAAGATGAAGAGCTACACGAAGAGGGGGGAATGAGAGAAGACAAAGAGCTACACGAGGTGGGGAATGAGAGAAGATGAAGAGCTACATGGGGAGGGGGAATGAGAGAAGATGAAGAGCTACATGGGGAAGGGGAATGAGAGAAGATGAGCTACATGAGGTGGGGAATGAGAGAAGATGAAGAGCTACACGGGGGAGAATGAGAGAAGATGAAGAGCTACATGAGGTGGGGAATGAGAGAAGATGAAGAGCTACATGGGGAGGGGGAATGAGAGAAGATGAAGAGCTTCACGAGATGGGTAATGAGAGAAGATGAAGAGCTACACTAGGAGGGTATGAAAGAAGATGAAGAGCTACATGAGGTGGGGAATGAGAGAAGATGAAGAGCTACACGAGGGGGGATGAAAGAAGATGAAAAGCTACACGGGGGGAATGAGAGAAGATGAAGAGCTACATTGGGGGGGGAATGAGAGAAGATGAAGAGCTACATGGGGGGGGGTGAGAGAAGATGAAGAGCTACACGAGGGTGGAATGAGAGAAGATGAAGAGCTACATGGGCATAAAAGAAGATGAAGAGCTACACGAAGGGGGGGAGGATTGAGAGAAGCTGAAGAGCTACACAAGGGGGAGGAATGAGAGAAGATGAAGAGCTACACGAGGTGGGGAATGAGAGAAGATGAAGAGCTACACGGGGAGGGGAAATGAGAGAAGATGAAGAGCTAAATGAGGTGGGGAATGAGAGAAGATGAAGAGCTACACGGGGAGGGGGAATGAGAGAAGATGAAGAGCTACACGGGGAGGGGGAATGAGAGAAGATGAAGAGCTACATGGGGGGAATGAGAGAAGAGGAAAGAGCTGCACAGGGGGGATGAGAGAAGAGGAACGAGCTACATGAGGGGAAGGAGAGGGAGCTGAACAGAGCTGACAGAGGGGCAAAGAGGGGGCTGGAAGATAGCTGACAGGGGGAAGAGAGGACTGGAAGGGAGCTAACAAGGGAGGAAGAGATGGCTAGAAGGGAACTGAGAGAGGGGAAGGAAATGGGTGGAAGGGAACTGACATGGGGGAAGGTGGGGGCTTTAATGAAACTGCCATGGGAGGAAATTGAGGAATGGAAGGGAATTGACATGGGGGAAAGAGGGGATGGAAGGGAGCTGACATCTGGGGGTGGGACTGGAGGGAGCTGACATTTGTGGATGGGACTAGTAGGTGGCTGGGTACTGGGGAAGAGGCTGGCAGTGAGGGGGCACTGGGACTGGAAGGGAGCTGACACGTGTGGATGGTCACTGGGACTGGAAATAGGCTGATGGAAGGAAGTGAAGAAAACAAAAGAAAAGACAAGAAAAGACAAGAAATGGCAGAGTGCTAAGAGAAGACAGGAAAGCAGAAGCCTCAGATCTGGACCTGCATGACCAGAGAATAAAATGGTCAGACAACAAAGGTAGAAAAATAATTTTATTTTCATTTTAGTGAATGGACTTTGTGCTATCTTCATAGTTTACAGAGTATGGGGAACTATATCTCTTATCTGGTGTTGCACTGCATGCAGAGTCTAGCTTCTTGGGGTTTCGGTTTAATGTTTGTCTAAATATTTTATTTTTACTTTAGGTTGTGATCACTTATACTGCACTTGATGAGAGTCTGTGTTCTGAGTGTGTGACCAAGGCTGTGTGTTCTGTTAACATGCAATCTGTACGCAGGGATCTGTACTGTAGCAATTTGCCTTGTTCAGCTTTTAGATGTTCTAGGGCCCGCTGCAGTATTTATAGTGCTGCTTTTTTTGTATGAGTTTTGGAAGTTTATGTTGGTAATGGCATGGTATATTTGGCCTTGTAGATCTTTGGTGACATTTGTAGGGTTTTATATTAGTTCCCAATATGCCTGGTACTGGAGAATATTTGTTAGTGAGATGACCAGAATCAGATTTTTTTTTTTAAGATATTGAGTTCTGTGGGTGAATGTCCTAGTTCTGCTTTGCACCCACCATTGAGGGAAGGGGTTCTGTGGATGCAAAATATATGTTTAAAAAAAAGCAAGAACCATAATGCAGTTTATAGCTAAATAAAAATGAGTTATAATTAATTAATTATAATTAATATATATATTATCTATTATAATATATTATATATATTATAATATTATATATTATAATTGGAGTGGAGGAGTAGCCTAGTGGTTGGGGCAAGGTACTTCAGGCCAGAAGGTCAGGGGTTCAAATCCCACTAGAGGACAGCAACCTTGGGCTGGAAGGACTGGGGTTTCTAGTCCCACAGGTGCTCCTTGTGGTCTTGGGAAAGCCACTTAACCCTCCATAGCCCATGTTCCCTGTAAAATAGTTATCTCCAAGTTATAATGCCCTGTTCAATGTAAACCGCACTGATGCAGAATAGCACAGTATATAAGAGAATGTAAATAAATAAATTTAGTTTTATAAAGTGTGCTGTAGTTCTCGCTCATTCTTTTAGTTCCTTGTATGCAAACATCTTGCATTTCCTCCATATTATCTAATCAGCTTTTTGGTTTAGTTCAGTCCCCGGCTGGAGGTTTGAGAAGGCGCCTGACCACACACTACAGTGGGGGGGAGGGGGGGGGGTGGGGGGAGCGCCATCTCATCCTTCACCTCAGGCAGCAGATAGCCTTGAGCCGTCCCTGAGGGTATTGTTTAGGAACTGATCCTTGTCGAAACCTTTAAATCTTCTTTCAGGTTAAGGTGTTTTTTGTTGTGATCATTGGTGGGAAATATGCAGCTTGATGTGGATAGCATGATGGTCCGACCAAGGTATCGGTATGACTTGAGGAGGTATTATACTATCTTATTCCAAGAGGTATCTTGGGGCAAATATGCAGTTTGGGGGTGTTTCCTAGTCGGTGGAAGGGTCCAGAGAACAGTTGGGTGAACTGCAATGATTCTATTGCTCTGAGGAAGGTGACAGATTCTTTGCTGGGTGCGGAGTTAGGTTGAGATCTCCCAATAGTATGAGTGGCTTGTGGGGGGAATTAGTCGCACATACGAGTACCATTTCCAGTATGCTGGATATTTCATTGGTATTGGAGTTGGGGACCCTATAGATAAGGCAGATGGCTAGATGCCTGTTCTCTATGGTGATTATATTGCAATGATCTGTGCTTTTTGAGTTGGAGGTTTTAAATCTGAAGTCGGACATGGCCAGTATTAGCACCCTGCCTCCTCTTTTTTGAGGACGGGGGCAGTTGTATGCAGTGTGTGTGAGAGGTGTAATTTGGTTCAAGATGATCTGGTCTGTGTCTTTCAGCCAGGTTTTGGTTATGCAGAGTATGTTGGTTTGGTGGGATTGCAGGTGGTCTCTGATGGTGTTGGTCTTGTTTCGTACAGATCGGGCATTGATTAGTGCTGTATTAATTGGAGAGTTCTGGATAGGCTGGTTGTCATGGCATGTTAAGTGTGGTGATGGTTAGATTTTTATTAGTCTGGTGGGCCTCCTGTTTGAGTGTCGAAATATATTATGCCATTTTGGTTGGGATTGTAGTATGTACAGTGGTGGGTATAAGAGTGCTGTTATCTTATGTTCTTATGTTCTTAAACTTATATTTGTTGACATATATAGGGGTGACAATAATTTCAGAAATATCAGCATGCACAAAAGGAACATGGCTTTCCATGTTTAAGCTCTGGCAACTAAATATACAGATACTGATTTTGGAAACTGCACTGTAGTAGCTGGTACTTACACAACCCATCCCCCCAGATCCCCTTATCAATAACACAAGATCACCCTCTCTGTTCTGACCCCATTCCCCCATATCTCTTGCAACCATATCTTTTTCTTGGACCCTTCCGAAAGCATGACCATCCTCCCCCACACCCAGACAGCATAGCCAGTCTCCTCTCACTGCTTTCTAACTCTTTTGGACATCTATCACCAATTCTCTGTCCAAAAGTTGCGAATGAAGGGGAATGTGCTATTGCTAGGTGATTTCTACCACCTGATCTGGACTGGAGTATCTCATCTGCACAATCTGCAAGAAGTAGAGAGATTGTAGATGCCTTTGAAGGAGCACTACTTAGAAAAATGTCAATGGAAACCAAAAGGGATGGGAGTGACACTGGATCTGGTACTTTCAAATGGTGACAATATGTTTAATGTCGAGACAGGGGTCCAAACTGCGTGGCAGTGAACATCGTATGGTATGGTTGATGTGAATTCCAAACTGGTATCTCGTCCATTTAAGGGGTCCATTCTGTCAATTTCTGAAGTGCAAAAGTGTTGGAAGATGGGAAATTGATAGTTGGAGATATTCAGCCACTATGGGCCCAATTCTGGGATGCAGGTTGTGGAGCTGAAAGTCCCGGCAGGACATGCAGCCCCACAAGCCGTCTGGACCCAATTCCCCCTCTGGCTCTCCCCATACGTCATGAGCAGCAGGTGACGGAGCGGCGGGAGGGAGCAGGATCTGGGCAGAGCAGGAGCCAGGTAGGACATACAGGGCCAATTCAGGTCATAGCCCTATACGTCCTGACAGGTCAAAGGAGAAATGCTGCTGATTCCACCTCAAAGGTGGAATAAACAGCACAAATCCAGTGATCGGGCCTGGGAATCCCCCCTGAGGCCAGTGCCGGGTGCAGGGATGGTCCCCGCCACCCAATCTAGGCCCTGGCAGGCCAGCCGTGTGTTCGGCAGTGAGGAAAAGGGGGGCCGAAGCCATGAGAGTCGGGGGTGCCTGCGAGGAGGATGTCCCTGCAGGTGGCCGGGGCATACCGGGCTTTCCATGGACCCGATTCTGTTGCTGTGGTCCAGAATCAGGTCCAAATGGGCCCTTCTTTCTTGAGGATGTCCGGACGGCCCGGACATCCTGCTACCTGAATCGGGCTCTATGTGTTTTAATTTCATACAGCCTAAAATGCTTAGCTATATTGACAGTGGCTTATCACCAACTAGAAAACTCAGTTATAAGAATAACTATCCTAAATTAAACGTTTGGCTGTATGGAGAATGGCTGAGTATCATTGGCTGTCCATCTACAGTTCAATGCAGCAAAGAGCGCTGTCGATAGCGCAGTGTTTGCACGCAATTTTCTGCACTAGTATGAGAGCAGAATGCAAGAAGGGATCTAATGCAAGCAGAATCACTGCACAATGGCTGCAGTATAGCAGTGCACAGTGCAGTGGAATCTCTTTAAACGAATGGCAATGAATCAAATAGCTTTGCAGTGCAGATGCGGAGAAGTGAGCAGAGGACCAGAAGGCCGAGCTCAACGTTGGGATTTTAGCGCGACGTCTGAGAAGACGTTAAATTTAGATTATAGATCTGTGGTCAGCACTGGTGAGGAATTTATGAATGTTCCTTAACCGTACAACACCTGCAACGTTTTTCTAGGGGAAGTGTGCTGGAACAATCTTATGCAACTTTTTAAATTAAGCTCCTGTCACCCATCAAAAGGCTTTGCCACAGCTGTAGCCATACTGATAAAGTTTTGTTAGGGGACAGGAGCTTAATTGAGGAAGTTGTGTTGTACATTCCTGTTTCAAGAGATTATTCTTTGGTATATCATTGGAACAATCTTATGCGCATGGGCCTGAATGCTATCTGGTGCAAAAACATCATTACTCTGCACAGAATGTCTGCACAGCATAATATCAGTGTTTATGAAGAGCAATACTATTGTAAGCAAAATTTCTGCATAGAATAATATTGCTGTATGCAGCAGATAGCAATTCAGCCCATGCACATAAGCACAAAACTGGATTTTTTTTTGTGCACAGGAAAAAGGTGCTGCTAAAGCAGACCTATGAGAACTTGTGTCTGGCTTGCTGTCCTTGTTTAGTGCAGTCCTTTTGCCCCCAGTTCATTTGCATGCTGTTGGCTTATTGCATTGGTGAGTAAATTGGAAACACTGCTGAAAGAGAAAATAGTGAGGTTTCTGGAGTCCAGCGGATTACAGGATCCAAGGCAGCATGGATTCACCAGAGGCAGGTCTTGTCAGACAAATCTGATTGATTTCTTTGACTGGGTGACCAGGGAGTTGGACCGAGGGAGAGTCCTAGATGTGGTGTAATTAGATTTCAGTAAAGCCTTTGACATCGTTCCTCACAGGAGACTTAGGGGTATGTTTACTAAAAGCCGCACAATTGCGTGCCGCACAATAGCGCACGGAAACGCGGCACTCAAACGCTCAGAAACGCTCTTAAACGCCCCGCAAAAGTGCGTGTGGGCCCGCACAATTGCGCGCCGCACCAACGCACCCCGCACAAGTACCCGGCCCGCAAATGTCCGATAGAGGCGTGGAAAGGCATTCTGAGGGTGGAGGAAGGCTCCCGAGGGGCGGAGAGACGGGGTCAATGGGCGGGGAAGGGGAGGGGAGAGGCTCCCCGCACATGATCGGGGCCGAATTCACAGGTTAAAAATAGCGCGAGTGAAACACTCACGGTAGAGGGCATTTAAAGGGAAGAGAAACCATTTCGCGTCAGCAATGTACAGGGAAACCGGGGAAACCTGCAAAACGTGAGCAGTGTGATACATGTGCACAGAACAAAAGTGCAAATACAGATAGAAAAAGACCCAAACAAACACATTAAAAATAGGAAGGCAGCTGGGGAACCCCGATAATAATGGGCAAACATAAGAAACACACCCAGGAAAGCTCAAAGAAAATTAAATGAAGGTTGGAAGGGGCTACGGAGGGGAGACCCTTCCAAAAACCATTTCCTTGTTTCTGAGCCTTCCTGGGAGTGTTTGCTATGGTTGCCCATTAATATCACTGTTGCCCAGCTTGGTTATATTTATCCCCAGTTGTTCGTGGTCGGTTGAGGGGTGTATTTGCAGTTATGTCACCAGACATGGTGACGGAGTGCACAGTACAAATGTGCAGAGCAGGGTTTTTGACTCTGTTGGTCAGGTTTCCCACCCCCAGGGACTGCACTATCACTGTGGCCACAATGTGGTGCAGCGGACAGAGGCAGTACCTCTAGGACCAGAGGGTCACAGGTTCAAATCCAAGCTGGGGCTCCTGCCAACCCAGTCCCCATATTTTACATACCACTAAACAGAGATCGTACAGACACTCCTTTATTGCAGAGAACATAAGCATGGTTCACACACCCATTTTGTACCCAACACCGCACACACACCATAACAATGGGCATTACCGACAGCCGAGTCCCCCAAATGCAGTCCTGGAGTGCCACAACGCAATCAGGTCATATGCTTTTCCAAGATACGGACATGCCAGCATGTTGGCGGTAGGGTACAGGTGGTGGAGGGGGCAGTGGCTGCTAGCCACAGAAGACAGTGGCCGAGCCATGTGCAGGCTGGCACGTCCACTGCAACATAGGCCCTGTCGGATGTACAGTCATGGACTTCCCAGGGAATTCAGCACATCTGTGGCAACACAGTGGTGCAGTGCACACAGACAGTGTGTGCAGGAACAAAAGATCACAGGTTCAAAGCCCAGCTGGGGCTACTACCAATCCTGTCCACATATTTTCCCCACAACTAAACCATGTTAGTAAGGGCTATCCTTTATTGCTGGGGACATACGCATTGGTCATACGCCATCTTTTACACCACCAAGCACAGACACCATGACCAGGGGCATTACCTAGAGCAGAGTCCCACAAATGCAGTCCTGGAGGACCACACACCATTCAGGTTCCATGCTGCTACACATACAAATAACTGTGCTGTATATCTATGCACCACCCCCATGGCATGTAGATGTAGCTCATGCATATTCATGAGGGACAGCAGGAAACCCCAACCAGTGTATTGCAAACCTGGACTGGATATGGGAACCTCTGCCGTACAGCAGCAGCCAACAGGGGCAGACACACCCACACCCACAGGCCCCATTGGCCAATGCCTCCTGGAGAGGCAGGACATTGGGCCCTGCGTGCAGCACCCAATACCAGCACTTGCATACCTTAGCAATGTCACCCTACACCTGGGTATATGGTACACAGCTCTCAAACGTTTGCTATGAGTACTGGCAGATAGATATCCCTACGTTACGCACAGTCTGCTCTTTGAGCTCCATCATAACAATCTATCTGATGTCTGCGGTGTGTGCGTCAGGTCTGGCCCCTGACAGTGTTTTACCACCCTGGGGAGTGACCCCCAACCGTACTGCATACCATACCCATGCCTGTACTGTGCCCAGGACTGGTGTGGTGGGCAAGGATTCTGAACCCCTCTATAGTAGCACAATGCTGGCATACGTGTGGGAGTGTGTGTCTGTCTATACAGTGTGTGTTGGCTGCAAACACTGTCCACAGCCCACACTGCCAGCACTGTTGCCAGTTTTGGCCTGATGATGTGCATAATGAGCAGCAAGGTACCATGGGTATAGCTCAGACAGGGTGGGCTGGCCAGGATGCATCTGCACAGGGCATAGGGCACTGGCAGGGACATTGTAGTGGCCGTCCACCACCTCCACAGACAGGGTGACCTCTGTATGTGCTGCTGGGCTTTCATTCCACCCTGACTGTGCAGTGACGGCAGCATGGCTAGGCACCCCCATAGTGCTTCATAGCATTTCCCTCATGTGATATATATGGGTCACTTGTTGGGGCCTAGTTACTGATGTATCTGCTTGTGTGTGTTGCCATCCCAGTTGTGGGTGCATGCATTTCCAGTGGGACTAACCAGCAGACTGTTCACAGCTGGTATGTGCCCTGCTGGAGTGCTGTGCAGTGGCTGATGGCTTGATGCAGGGGAATATCAGATGGTGGTGGGGTGCATCTTAGCATATCCAGGCCTACTGTCTGTCTGATATTGTGGTCTGGGTGTGTGTGGGGCTGCTTGGACTGCCCTGTAGGGTGTCTGTTCCCCAACAGGACTGGGGTTGATGGTCCACTGTACTGCCAACATTGCAGGGGGGGAAAGAGATCTGTTGATGGGAGACCCTGTTTGCCGCCCTCGGGGGGGGGTTGGTGGTGGTGCATGGCCCACCTAGGGATCCCCCTGACTGAGGCAGACAGAGATATCCAAGGTGTTCCTGCAGAAACTACCTATCTGACAGATTACGACTGTTTTGGAGCTCTGCCATGGCCTCTCTCAGCCATGGAGGGTGCTGTGGACCTGGTCCAGGG
The DNA here is from genome assembly GCA_033557465.1 of Ichthyophis bannanicus. Classification (NCBI taxonomy): domain Eukaryota; kingdom Metazoa; phylum Chordata; class Amphibia; order Gymnophiona; family Ichthyophiidae; genus Ichthyophis; species Ichthyophis bannanicus. Next base: position 1,750,577,873 of record CM066032.1, on the reverse strand, counting down.
CGCCTCATCGCACACTCAGGGTGAGCACAGTTCCCGCACAATGTGACTGTGTGTAGCTACTCTGTGCCAGTTAATCACCCGGTCAGTACCTCCTACCTGGCCAAGGTGCTGTGTGGGTGCACACGGACACGTCCCCCTACCAGGCCGGGGAGCTGTTGGGGTGCATTCCCCATCTTGTGTTCATCTGTGGACAGCTGATTTGCATGTGCAGTGCATCATGGGTATGGGTGGCCTAACCCTATCCTGGTTACCACAGCAGACTGTCTGTGTGGTGACATGCAGGCTCTCTGCAGCCAGCCAGCCAGGGGCTTGCTGGCAGCTATATAGCTGTAGCCCAATGGTTACTTCACTGCCTGTGGAGTTAGAGGTAATGGGTTCAAGCCCACAGTGGGGTTATTTGATAGGGTTGTCCAAAGCTTTTTTTAGATTTAATGTACATATGTTGCTGCCATCAAACACACCCTCAGTGTACTGTACCCATAAGGTGCCTCTGAGGGTGCTGTATAGGGCGCCCTATAGGGCACCTTATGGTTGCTGTCCATATAAGGTGCACTATACCTTATCCTGTGATGCAACATATATGGTGCCCTATAGGGGACATTCTAGGGTGCCTTGGCGGACAGTGAACTTTAACATGTGCTTTATGGGCCGCCTTATGTTAACACGCTTTGTGAGTGCGTTTGCTAGTAGTGATAACTGAAATAAAAATAACTTGCCCCCTACAGCACTCATCCCCATAATATGCACTGCCTCAGTGAGCCTTCTTCATTGGGCACTGTGAGGGATTGAACCCCTGATCCCTGCACCATTGGTCAGTGTCTTAATCATTGTGCTGTGGCTCTGGTCCTGTGCTTGGGCATCAGCGCACTGCCTTATGCCGCCCAAAATTAATATGCCTCCTAAAGCACCTTTACCCATTAAAATTAATGCCTCAGCCAGCCCTTTTTGTTGCACACAATGGGGAATTGAACCCATGGCAGCTGCACCAGCTGTCAGTGTCTTAACCATTGTACTATGACTCTGTTCCTTTGTGTGTGCATATCAGGGCGCCACTTAGCCTTCCCACACACTATTTTGCACGGCGCACATTAGCGCGCCGCGCAAATGTGCGATCGCTTACTCCCGTTTCTTTTCTTTTTTCTGCCTGACCCGCCCACTCCTTATATGGCACAGGCACACTACCGCGGCCCCGCACGTTAGGAATGTTTAGTAAACATGCCCCTTAGTATAACTGAGTACCCTAGGGATGGACCCTAAAGTTACTGCTTGGGTTAGAAATTGGTTGGGTGGGAGGCGACAAAGAGTACAGGTAAATGGAGCTCATTCTGAGGAGAAGGATGTTACCAGTGGTGTGCCCCAGGGATCTGTCCTTGGTCCTATTCTTTTTAACATCTTTGTTAGTGATATAGCGGAAGGGCTGTCCGGTAAGGTTTGCCTCTTTGCTGATCATACCAAAATCTGCAATAGAGTATACACCCAGGAAGGTGTAGATAACATGAGGAGGGATCTAGCTAAGCTTGAAGAAAGGTCTAGAATTTGGCAGCTGAGATTTAATGTTAAAAAATGCAAGGCTATGCACTTGGGCTGCAGCAATCTAAGGGAACAATATAGTATAGGGGTGAAGTACTTTTGTCCATTAAAGAAGAGTGGGACCTAGGCGTGATTGTGTCTAATGATCTTAAAGTAGCTAAACAGGTAGAAACGTTGACAGCAAAAGCTAGAAGGATGCTTGGGTGCATAGGGAAAGGAATGGCTAGCAGAAAGAAGGAGGTGATAATGCCTCTGTATAAGTCTTTGGTGCGACCTCATTTGGAGTATTGTGTGCAATTCTGGAAACCACACTTTCAAAAGGATATAACCGGATGGAGTCAGTACAGAGGGTGGCTACTAAAACGGTTAGTCGTCTTCATTATAAAGCATATGAGCACAGATTTAAGGATCTTAATATGTACACCTTAGGGGAAAGGCGGGATAGAGGTGATATGATTGAGATGTTTAGATACTTCCGTGGCATAAATTCACAGGGGGAGAGCCTCTTTCAATTGAAAGCAAGCTCTGCTATAAGGGGACATGGGATGAGGGTGAAAGGGGATAGATTCAGGAGTGGTATGAGGAAATATTTCTTTACGGAAAGAGTGGTAGATCTGTGGAATAGTCTCCCAATGGTGGTGGTAGAGATGAGGACAGTATCTGAATTAAAAAAAGCATGGGACAAACACAGAGGATCTCTAAAGGAAAGAACATAAGAACATAAGATATGCCATACTGGGTCAGACCAAGGTCCATCAAGCCCAGTATCCTGTTTCCAACAGTGGCCAATCTAGGTCATACGTACCTAGCAGTTTCCCCAAAAGACACAGGTTCCGCAATGCTTGTACTGGGTCAAGCATTTATATCCTGGGTCCCTTCTTAATAATGGTTTATGGACCTTTCCTCCAGGAACTTGTCCAAACCTTTTTTAAACCAGCTACACTAACAGCCTTTACTACATCCTCAGGTAACAAATTCCAGAGTTTGATTACACGTTGAGTGAAAAAATATTTTCTTTTATTAGTCTTAAATAGTTTACCCTGTAGCTTCATTGCATGTCCCCTAGTCTTTCTATATTCTGATAATGTAAACAAGAAGGGGACTGTTGTAGTTGTTGATATGGAAGGCAGACTAGATATGCCATAGGGTCTTTTTCTGTCATCATTTTTCTATGTTTCTATGTTTTCTATGTTTCTAAATCTTGCACATTAAACTTGCTTTAGGACTTGAAGGACTACAAAAAGAGACTGCTACTTCTGGAGAGAAATCTGAAATTGTAAATATTTACATCTGGGAATTTTTTCTAAATCTTGGGCAAAAGGGGGTTCTTTAGATTAAAACTGATTAATCTGTGTAAATTAGAATCCAGTGTATTTGTTAAATCAGTCAGGGCGAGTATCAGCAAAGAGCTTATAGTTAAATTGAAAATTCAATAGATACCTTTCAGTTTAAGTTTAAAACCCAGCAGAGGGCTGTCAGTTTAAAATTAGAACACAGCAGAGAGCTTTCTGGTTAAATTTAAAACCCAGCAGAGAGCTTCTAGTTTAAATTTAATACACATTCAGGGCCTAGTATCAGCAAAGGGCTTTAATTTAAATCAACTCAGAGTATAACTTAGCATAAAAGGAAAAACAATTTCAATATTCTTTGAGCAATAAATTGTTTCTAGAGACCTTTACAAAGAGGCCTTCTAGATAGGTGGCAAGAGACCTGTGAAATTGTTTTAAATAGGTGTTAAAGCCAAGGGACACATCAAAGGGGCATTTTGAAAGACTTCCTCAATCCAATCACCCAGAAAATTGGTCATAGATTACCTTAGAAGCACAGGATAGGGTACTGTGTAGCAGCCAGCTTTTAATAAATCTTATTTCCTTCCCTCCCTCCCTGACTCCCACCCTCTCCTGGCATAATCATAGCTTTATAGGTGCTTAAACCTCTTAAAGGAAAGGAGGTGGAATATTCACTCTCAGGTGCAGATGTTTATCCTCATCAGGCATAATTAAGGATCTGAGATTAGTTAAGCTGGAGGTGAACAAAGTCCATTAAACGTTCTAGGTCTAGTTTTATTAGTATAAGTATCCCCAGCAAACCTTTGTAAGTAAACAACTTCAATACCTAAACACAGCACTAAAACTAAGATGCAGACAGCAGTCCAGCAGCGAGATGGGGGCTTTCCAGTCTTTTGCATTGCATTGCATGTATGATTTTCTCCCAGTTGGTGAGGAGTCATATGTGTGCACTAGGTGCAAAGAGCTCTTTGCTCTCAGGGAACGAGTCCAATCTCTGGAGGCTAGCGTAACAGACTTAGAGGACATAAGGAAGACAGAGAGGTACATAGATGAGACCTACAAGAATGTAGTACTGAAGTCCCACCTCCAGTCTGGCAGCATCCCTGTTGCCATGGAGGAGAGAGGTCATGTGACAGAAGAGCATCACTCTGGTGTGGCAGGAAGTGATCCCGTAGCTAGGACCAGTCCTCCAGGTATTGTAAAACCCTCTCATACTGAGGAGGTTTCTCCAGGGCCATATGCCCATGAGGGAAGGGTTAGGACAGCCATTATAGTTGATGATTTGATCATTAGGCATGTAGATAGCTGGGTGGCTAGTGGACATGAGGATCGCCTGGTAACATGTCTACCTGGTGCGAAGGTAGCGGACCTCACACGCCACCTAGACAAGGTCTTAGATAGTGCTGGGGAGGAGTCTGCTGTTTTGGTACATGTCAATACCAATGGCGTAGGAAAGTGTGGAGGGAGGTTCTGGAGGCTAAATTTAGGTTTTTAGGTAGGAAGTTGAAATCCAGAACTTCCAGGGTAGATTGCCTGAAATGTTTCCCGTTCCACTCGCAGGACCCAAAAGGCAGGCAGAGTTCCATAGTCTCAATGCATGGATGAGATGATGGTGCAAGGCAGAGGGTTTTGGATTTGTTAGGAACTGGGGAATATTCTGGGGAAAGGAGGGGCTTTTCCGAAGGGATGGGCTCCAACTTAACCAGGATGGAACCAGGCTGCTGGAAGAAGGCTGCTGGAACCAGGCATTAACCTTTTAAAAGGAGAAAGAACAGCTTTTAAATTAGATAATAGGGGAAAGCCGAAGGTCACCCAGGAGCACATGGTTCAGAACAATGTATCTTTGAAGGATAATAGCAAAAAAATGAAGTTAGGACATATCAACAGAGAGGTTCCAATAAAGACAAAAGTAGCCCAAATGTCCTTGAGTACAAAGCAGACAGAACTTAAAGATTGCAAATTACCCCTGCCTACTGATAGCCAGATTAATATGAATAAAATACAGCCTCTAAAATGCTTATATACAAATGCCAGAAATCTAAAAAATAAGATGGGAGAGTTAGAATATATAGCACTAAATGAGAGGTTAGATATGATTGGTATCTCAGAGACATGGTGGAAGGAGGACAACCAGTGGGATACTATGATAGCTGGGTAGAAACTATATCGTAGTGATAAAGCAGATCAAATTGGTGGTGGGGTTGCACTCTATGTTAAAGAAAGCACTGAGTCACAAAGGATTAAAGTTTTGCAGGAAACAAAATGCACTGTAGAATCTCTATGGATTGAAATTCCATTTAAAAAGGGGAACGGGAAGGCGATGGCAGTGGGGGTGTCCTATCGACAGCCTAGCCAGAGTGAACACATGGTTGATCAAATGCTCAAATAAATCAGGGAAGCTAAAAAAAGTTACAGTACAGTAATAATAATGGGTGATTTCAATTACCCCCGTATCGACTGGGTCAGTGTTATGGCAGGAAATACTATGGACATAAAGTTTCTAGATGAAATAAATGACTGCTTCTTGGAGCAGCTGCTTCATGAACTGACCTAGTCATTAGTGGAACACAAGATCTGGTGCAAGAGATAAGGGTGTTGGGGCCACTTGGCAATAGTCATCATAGCATGATCGCGTTTGATTTAATAAATGGAGGAAGAATGGTAAGGAAATCCACAGTACTATCTTTTAACTTTCAAAAGGAAGACTATTATAAATTGAAGAAAATAGTTAAGAAAAAACTAAAAGGAGCAGTTGCAAAGGTTAAAGATTTACAGCAAGCATGGGTGTTATTTAAAAATACTGTCTTGGAAGCCCAGACCAGCTGTATTCCATGCTTTAAGAAAAGTGGAAGGAAGTCCAAAAAACTCCCATCATGGTTTAAAGGTGAGGTCACAGAGGCTGTTTTTGCCAAAATAGCATCTTTCAGGAAATGGAAAAAGGAGCCAAATGACGAAAACTGGAAACAACATAAGCACTGGCAAGTTAGATGCAGGGCATTGATAAGACAGGCAAAGAGAGAATTTGAGAAGAAGCCTGCTGTGGAAGCAAAAATGCGTAATAAAGACGTTTTCAAGTATATTTGTAGAAAAACATAAGAACATAAGATATGCCATACTGGGTCAGACCAAGGTCCATCAAGCCCAGTATTCTGTTTCCAACAGTGGCCAATCTAGGTCATATGTACCTAGCAGTTTCCCCAAGGGACACAGGTTCCACAATGCTTGTATTGGTTCAAGCATTGATATCCTGGGTCCCTTCTTAATAATGGTTTATGGACCTTTCCTCCAGGAACTTATCCAAACCTTTTTTAAACCAGCTACACTAACAGCCTTTACTACATCCTCAGGTAACAAATTCCAGAGTTTGATTACACGTTGAGTGAAAAAATATTTTCTTTTATTAGTCTTAAATAGTTTACCCTGTAGCTTCATTGCATGTCCCCTAGTCTTTCTATATTCTGATAAGGTAAACAATCGATCTACGTTTACCCGTTCCACTCTGTTCATTAAATTATAGACTTCTATCATATCTCCCCTCAGCCGTCTCTTTTCCAGGTTAAAGAGCCCTAATCTTTTTAGCCTTTCTTCATAGGAGTATCCTTCCATCCCCTTTACCATTTTGGTGGCTCTTCTCTGAACCTTTTCTAAAATCGCTATATCCTTTTTAAGATACGGCGACCAGAATTGCACACAATATTCAAGGTGTGGTCTCACCATGGAACGATATAGAGGCATTAGAATATCTTTTGTTTTATTTTCCATTCCTTTCCTTATCATACCTAGCATTCTATTTGCTCTCTTGGCCGCTGCTGCACACTGGGCCGAGTTTTTAACATGGTATCCACAATGATGCCTAAATCTTTTTCCTGGGTGGTGGTTCCTAATGTGGAACTTTGCATCGTGTAACCATAGTTTGGGTTGTTCTTCCCTAGGTGTATAACCTTGCACTTGTCCACATTAAATTTCATCTGCCATTTTGATGCCCAGTCTTCCAATTTATCAAGATCCTCTTGCAATTTTCCACAATCTTCTTGGGTTTTAACAACTTTAAATAGTTTTGTGTCATCTGCAAATTTGATAACTTCACTCGTTATTCCACTTTCCAGGTCATTTATGAATATGTCAAAAAGCAGCGGACCCAGCACAGATCCCTGGGGTACACTATATTCACCTTTCTCCATTGGGAAAATTGGCCATTTAGCCCTACCCTCTGCTTTCTATCTTTTAACCAGTTCCTGATCCACAATAGTACACTGCCTCCTATGCCATGAGTCTTTAGTTTTGCCAAAAGTCTCTCATGAGGGACCTTGTCAAAGGCTTTCTGAAAGTCCAGATACACAATATCAACCGACTCACCTTTGTCCACCTGATTATTCACTCCTTCAAAAAAACATAATAGATTAGTAAGACAAGATCTTCCTTGTCTAAAGCCATGTTGGCTGTCTCCCATTAGGTCATGACTATGTACATGCTGAGTAATTTTATTCTTTATGATGGTTTCTACCATTTTTCCCGGTACTGATGTCAGGCTCACCGGTCTGTAGTTTCCCGGATCACCCCTGGAACCCTTTTTAAAAATTGGTGTTGCATTGGCGATCCTCCAATCTTCAGGTATTAGAGATGATTTTAATGATAGTTCACAGATTACTAATAGCAGGTCTGCAATCTCGTATTTCAGTTCTTTCAACACCCTTGGATGTATACCATCCGGCCCAGGTGATTTGCTACTCTTCAGTTTATCTAATAGTTGTAATACATCTTCCCAATGTATCGATATTTCCTTCAATTCTTCTGCACCTTTAAATACCACTTCAGTCATGGGTAACATCCCTACATCTTCCTCAGTAAAGACTGAAGCAAAGAATTCATTCAGTCTCTCCACTATTGCCTTGTCACCTCTTAGTGCTCCTTTAACCCCTTTATCATCTAATGGACCAACTGACTCTCTCACAGGTTTTTTGCTACGAATGTACTTGAAAAGGTCTTTACTTCGCGTTTTTGCTTCCGCAGCAAGCTTCTTCTCAAATTCTCCCTTTGCCTGCGTTATCAATGCCTTGCATTTGACTTGCCAGTGCTTGTGCTGTTTCCAGGTTTCGTCATTTGGCTCTTTTTTCCATTTCCTGAAAGATGCTTTTTTGGCAACAACAGCCTCTCTGACCTCACCTTTAAACCATGCTGGCAGTTTTTTGGACTTCCTTCCACTTTTCTTAAAGCGTGGAATACAGCTGGTCTGGGCTTCCAAGACCTGTGAGAGAGTCAGTAGGACCATTAGATGATAGAGGAGTAAAAGGAGCACTAAGAGCGGACAAGGCCATAATGGGGATACTGAATGAATTCTTTGCTTCGGTCTTTACTGAAGAAGATGTAGGTATGTTATCCATGACTGAAATGCTATTTAAAGGTGATGGTTCAGAAGAATTGAAAGAAATATCGATACAGCAGGAAGATGTATCACAACTACTTGATAAACTGAAGAGTAGCAAATCACCTGGACCGGATGGTATACATCCAAGGATGTTGAAAAAACTGAAATATGAGATTGCAAACCTACTATTAGTAATCTGTGAACTATCATTAAAATCATCTGTAATACCTGAAGATTGGAGGATGGCCAGTGTAACGCCAATTTTTAAAAAGGGTTCCAGGGGTGATCCAGGAAACTAAAGACCAGTGAGCCTGATGTCAGTACCAGGAAAAATGGTAGAAACCATTATAAAGAACAAAATTACTGAACATGTAGATAGTCATGACTTAATGGGAGGCAGCCAACATGCTTTAGCCAAGGAAGGTCTTGTTTTACTAATCTGTTATGTTTTTTTGAAGGTGTAAATAAACAGGTAGACAAAGGTGAGTCGATTCATATAGTCTATCTGGATTTTCAGAAAGCCTTTGACAAGGTCCTTCCCATAAGAGACTTTTGGCAAAATTAAAAAGTCATGGGGAAAGGTGAATAGTGGAGTACCCCAGGGATCTGTGCTGGGTCTGCTGCTTTTTAACATATTCATAAATGACCTGGAAATGGGAATAACGAGTGAGGTAATACAATTGGCAGATGACACAAAATTATTCAAAGTTGTCAAAACCCATGAGGATTGTGAAAAACTGCAAGAAGACCATGATAAATTGGAAGACTGGGTATCCAAATAGCAGATGAAATTTAATGTGGACAAGTGCAAAGTTATGCACCTAGGAAAGAAAAACGCAAACTATGGTTACACGATGCAAGGTTCCACATTAGGAACCTCTACCCAGGAAAAAGATTTAGGCGTCATCGTGGATCACATGTTGAAACTCTCCACCCAGTTTACAGCAGCAGCCAAGAGAGCAAATAGAATGCTAGGTATCATAAGGAAAGAATGGAGAATAAAACAAAGGATATTATAATGCCTCTGTATCGTTCCATGGTGCGATCGCACCTTGAATATTGTGTGCAGTTCTGGTTGCCATATCTTAAAAAGGATATAGCGTTATTAGAAAAGGTACAGAGAAGAGCCACCCAAATGGTAAAGAGGGTGGAAGATACCCCTGTGAGGAGAGGCTAAAAAAATTAGGGCTCTTCAACCTGGAAAAGAGACGGCTGAGGGGGGATATGATAGAGGTCTATAAAAGAAACATTGAAACATGATGACAGAAAAAGGCCACATGGCCTATCTAATCTGTCCTTCCATATCAGCCACTACAACAGTCCCCTTTTTTCCTTTACAGATCATCTGTGTTTGTCCCATGCTTCTTTGAATTCAGAAACTGTCCTCATCTCTACCACCTCCACTGGGAGACTATTCCACGGATCCGCCACTCTTTCTGTAAAGAAATTTTTACATATATCACTCCTGAATCTATCCCCTTTCACCCTCATCCCACATCCCCTCATAGCAGAGCTTGCTTTCAATCAAAAGAGGCTTTCGTCCTGTGCATTTATGTCACGGAGAAATTTAAACGTCTCAATCATATCACCTCTATCCCGCCTTTCCTAAAAGTGTACATATTAAGATCCTTAAGTCTGTCCTCATATGCTTTATAATGAAGAGCACCAACCATTTTAGTAGCCACCCTCTGTACTCACTCCAGCCTTTTGAAAGTGCGGTCTCCAGAATTGCGCACAAGACTACAAATTAGGTCGCACCAAAGACTTATACAGAGGCACTATCACCTCCTTTTTTCTGCTGGCCATCTCTCTCCATATGCACCCTACCATCCTTCTAGCTTTTGCCATCGCCTTTTCTATCTGTTTAGCTACTTTAAGATCATCAGACACAATCATGCCTAGGTCCCGCACTTCTTTTAGTGCACAAAAATACTTCACCCCCTATACTATATTGCTCCCTTGGATTGTTGCAGCCTAAATGCATGACCTTGCACTTTTTAACATTAAATCTCAGCTGCTAAATTCTAGACCATTCTTCAAGCTTAGCTAGATCCCTCCTCATGTTATCTACACCTTCCTGGGTGTCTACTCTATTGCAGATTTTGGTATCACACGCAGAGGTAAACGTAGATCGATTGTTTACGCCATCAAAATATAGAAAGACTAGGGTACATGAAATGAAGGTACAGGGTAACTTATTTAAGATTAATAAGAGAAAATATTATTTCACTCAACGTGAAATCAAACTCTGGAATTCATTACCGGAGGATATAGTAAATGCTGTTAGTGTAGATGGGTTTAAAAAATGTTTGGACAAGTTCCTGGAGGAAAGGTCCATGCCTTCGGGTCTGAGCGGTATATCAAATTCCAATAAACATAAACATAAACATAAACATTATTAAAGGGGATCTGAGAAATCCACTGCTTTCCCTGATATGAGCATTGTGGAACCTGTGTCTTCTGGGGAAACTGCCAGGTACTTGTGATCTAGATTGGTCGCTGTTGGAAAGAGGATACTGGGCTTGAGGGACCTTGGTCTGACCCAGTATGGCATATCTTATGTTCTTAGTAAACCCTGCATCAGAACTTTAATGCTGGGTTCTTGTGCAGGGTTTCTGGAGCATGGGTGTTCCACCTATCTGCTCTGGCACAATTGGGATCATGCTGTGATGGTCTGTAAGAATTTTCAGCAGCTTAGGGATAGGATGCCTGGCTTGATGGACCTTGGTCTGACTTGGCATGGCTCTCTTATATTTTGTTCTTATGAGATGTTAAAGTAACATAGTAACACAGTATATGATGGCAGATAAAGACCAGTATGGTCCATCTAGTCTGCCCAGCAAGGTGGAAAGAGTAGGTGCACTTGCCGCTCTGTGCAGGTCACCCCACCTCATGCCTTTGTTTAGGGGTGTACCCACCACTCCGTGAAGGGTACTATTTGTTCAGATATAAGAGATAGTTATGTTTATTTTGATTTTATATTGTTGCTATAAAGGGATCCACGGTGTGTGTCCCATGCCATTTTGAATTCTGCCACTGTGTTTGCTCCCACCACTTCCACCGGGAGGGCATTCCAAGCATCCACCACCCTTTCAGTGAAAAAGTATTTCCTGACATTGACTTTCAGTTTATCCCCTTGCAGATTCATGTTATGTACTCTAGTTTTACAGCTTCCCTGTCTTTGGAAGAGGTTTGTTTGTCTATTAATACTCTTTAAGTATTTAAATGTCTGAATCATATTTCCCCTGTCCCTCCTCTCCTCCAGATTGTACATATTTAGGTCTTCAAATCTCTACTCATAAGTCTTATGACGTAGGCTCCAAAATATTTTGGTTGCCTTCCTCTGAACTGCTTCCAGCCTTTTTATATCCTTTGTGAGATACGGTCTCCAAAACTGAACACAATATTCCTAGTGAGGCTTCACCAGTGACTTGTGCAGTGGCATCAGTACCTCTTCCTTTCTGCTGGTAGTTCCTCTCTATATGCAACCCAGCATCCTTCTGGCTTTTGCCACCGCCTTGTCACACTGTTTCGCCACCTTGAGATCATCAGAAACAATCACACCGAGGTCTTTCTCCTGGTCTGTGCACATCAATCTCTCACACCCTATTGCATTCAATTCCCTTGGATTTCTGCTTTTCAAGTGCATAACACTGCAGTTCTTCACATTAAATCTTAACTGCCAAGCATTAGACAATTCTTCTAGCTTTTGTAGATCTTTCCTCATGTTCTCCACTCCCTGTGGGGAGTCCACTCTGTTGCAAATTTTGGTGTCATCTGTAAAAAGACAGACTTTTCCATTCAGCCCTTCGGCAGCATCACTTACGAATATATTGAACAGTACCGGTCCCAGGATCAAACCCTGGGGCACACCGCTAATCACCTTCCTTTCATCTGAGTGGGTTCCGTTTACCATCACCCGCTGTTGTCTGTCAGTCAACCAATTTCTGATCCAGTTCAACTTCTTGGGACCCATCCCCAAGCTGTTGAGTTTATTGATAAGCCTCCTATGAGGAACAGTATCAAAGGCTTTTCTGAAATCCAGGTAGATCACATCCATTGCATGCCCTTGATCTAGTTCTCTGGTCACCCAGTCAAAGAACTCAATCAGATTTGTTTGGCAAGATCATCCTTTGGTAAAACCATGTTGCCTCGGATCATGCAACCTGTTGGTTTCAAGGAAGTCCACTATTTGCTCTTTCAGGAGCACCTCAATTACTTTTCCCACCACAGAGGTAAGGCTTACTGGCATGAAGTTTGTCACTTCTTCCTTATTACCACTTTTGTAGAGAGGTACCACATCAGACCTTCTCTAGTCCCATGGAACTTCTCCTGTCTCCAAGGATCTTTTAAAAACATCCTTTAAAGGTCCTGCAAAAACCTCTCTGAGCTCTTTCAGTATCCTGGGGTGTATCCCATCTGTTCCCATAGACTTGTCCACTTTCAGTTTTGCAAGGTGTTCTAACACATCATCTTTTGTGAATGGTGGGGTATCTACTCCATTCCCATTTGTATATTTGGCAATCACAGGTGGTCCTTCTCCAGGATTTTCTCTAGTGAAAACAGAGCAGAAGTATTCATTTAGCATTGTTGCTTTTTCAATGTCACTTTCCATGAATCTATTCCCAGCACTTTTGGGTCCTGCAATTCCACCTCTGATTTTCCTCCTCTCCCGAATATACCTGAAAAAAGTCTTGTCACCATACTTCACATCTTTAGCCATCTTTTCTTCTGCCTTTGATTTTGCTATCCTTATTTCTCTTTTTGTCTCTTTTAGTTTGATCTTGTATTCTTTTCTGTGTTCCTCTGTTTGCGAGCTTCTGAATTTTGTGAAAGCTACTTCTTTGGAGAACCAAATAGGTTTCCTTTTCCTCTTGTTTTTATTTACTTTCTTTATGTATGTATCTGTTGCACCTTTATTTGCTTTATTTAGTTTAGGCCATTGTAATTCCACTTCCCTTAGCCCCTCCCACCCTACTAACTCCTCCTACAGTACTTGGCCATTTTACTAAAGTTAGCATTTTTGAAGTCTAAGGGGTATGTTTACTAAACCGCGCTAATGTGCGCTACTGTGCGCTGCGCGACGTTAGTGTGCGCTAGGGTACCTTAGCGCATGCTAATGTCACGTACGGGGCCCAAATATTCACGCTCATGTGCGCGGCACTCATGTGCGCAGCGCGCCAATGTGCGATGAAGGCGTGGAAAGGCTCCCGGAGGGCGGAGGAAGGCTCCCCAGGGGCGGAGAGAAGGGGTCAATGGGTGGAGAGTGGGAGGGGAGAGGCTCCCCGCACATGAGCGAGGCTGAAATCCGAGGCAAAAAATACCGCGAGCGAAAACCTCACGTTAGAGCCGATTTAAAGGGAAGAGAAACCATTTCTGTCAGCAATGTACAGCAAACCCAGGGAAACCTACAAAAAGTGATAAGTGTGATACATGTGCATGGTACAAAAGTACAAATAAACATTGAAAAGAACCCCAACAAAATTTAAAAAAATTATAATCAAGCTGGGCAATAGGGATAGTTATGGGAAACATAAAAAAACACTCCCAAGAAAGCCCCAAAAAATAAATATGAATTTTGGAAGGGTCTACGCTCCGTCCCCATACAAGGTGAATGATCCCACAGTGAAATAGCACTGATTAGAGTTTCCCTCTCCATTGGACAGGTTTCCTATGGCATGCACATGTTCCACAACAGCAGGGCGGGCATGTCGGAATGGGCAACTGGATAGATGCTGGGAAAGGGGATACAGAGGGCTGCAGGCGGCTGCAGGCGGCACATGCTGTGGTGCAGCTGGGGCACAGTGCAAACTAGGCAGATGCCTAGGTGGCACTTAGGAATGCTGAAACTGAACAGCAGCCAGACAGCAACTGATGAGGGCCCAACATGGGCACGAGAGTGTTTATCACAGTGTCACAGGGGATAGTACCCAGCAGGTACCCCCAAGGGCACAGAACATTGGCAGGCGGTATTGGAGGGAAGCGTGGACACCTATGCAGGCACCCCTACCCCAGAACACGCACCATAGGCAACCGCCTTCCTGCACACTGGATGGCTTGAGACTGCACACCACCAGCACCACCAGCAGAAGGGCATGTCAGCATGATGGCAGAGGGGTACTGGTGGTGGAGGGGGGCAGTGGCAGCTGCCCAGAGCCGACCATGGCCTAGCCATGTGTAGGTGGGTGCCATGCACTGCAACAGACAGGCTGTGTCTGACAAACAACCATGGTATCTCCAGGGACTGCACTGTCTCTGTGGCTGGGGCTACTGCCAATCCAGTCCCCATATTTTACCCGCTACCAAACCGTGATAGTAAGGACAAACCTTTATTGCAGAGAACATACGCATGGTTCAAACGCCTATATTTTACCCCACCGAGCACAAACACCAAAAACATGCGCATTACCTGGAGCAGAGTCCCCCAAATTCAGTCCTGGAGACCCACAAATCATTCAGGTTTTATGCTGTCTCCAATATAAGGCCATGTCAGCATGGTGGCGGAAGGGTACTGTTGGTGGAGGGGGCAGTGGCAGCTGCCCAGAGCAGACCATGGCCTAGCCCTGTGTAGGTGGGTGCCATGCACTGCAACAGACAGGCCCTGCCGGACAAACAGTCATGGTATCACCAGGGAATGCACTGTCTCTGTGGCAACACGGTGGTGCAGTGCACACAACCAGTGTGTTTGGAGGCAAAAGGCACAGGTTCAAGTCCCAGCTATGGTGCCTGCCAACCCAGTCTCCATATTTTACCCACTACTACAACGTGCTAATACAGACAGAACCTGTATTGCAGATGACGTAAACATGCCCAAAACACCTACATTTTACCCTACAGAGCAAAGACACCATAAACAGGCGCATTACCTAGAGCAGAGTCTCGCAAATGCAGTCCTGGAGGGCCAAACACCATTCAGGTTCCATGCTGCCTCTAATAAAGATGCCTGTGCTGCATATCTATGCACCACCCCCATGGTATGCAGATGTATCTCATGCATATTCATGAGGGACACCATGAAAACCTGAACAGTGTTTGGCACACCAGGACTGGAGTTGGGAACCTCTGCCGTAAAGCAGCAGCCAACAGGGCCAGACACACCCACACCCACAGGCTCCATTAGCCAATGCCTCCTGGAGAGGCAGGACATTGGGCCCTGCGTGCATCTCCCAATGCTAGCCCTTGCATAACTTAGCAATGCCACCCTACACCTGGGAATATGGTACACAGCTATCAAACGTTTGCTATGATTACTGGCAGATACCAATTCCTACGTTAAGCACAGTTTGATGATTGAGCTCCATCATAGCAACCTTTCTGCTGTCTGTGGAGTGTGCTTCAGGTCTGGTCTCTGACAGTGTTTACCACCCTGGGGAGTGACCCCCAACAGTATTACGTACCATATCCATGCCTGCACTGTGCCCAGGACTGGTGTGGTGGCCACGGCTGCTAAACTCCTCTAGAGTAGCACAATGCTGGCATAGGTGTGGAAGTGTGTGTCTGTCTATCCAGTGTGTGGTGGCTGCAAACACCCTCCACAGCCCACACTGCCAGCACTGTTGCCAGTATTGGCCTGCCAATGTGCATAATGAGGAGCAAGGTACCATGGGTATAGCCCGGACAGGGTGGCCTGGCCAGGATGCATCTGCACAGGGCATAGGGCACTGGCTGGGACATTGTAGTGCCCGGCCACCACCTGAACAGACAGGGTGGCCACAGCATGTCCTACTGGGAGATCACTCTCACCCTGACTGTGCAGTGACCACAGCATGGCTAGGCACCCCCATAGTGCTATATAGCATTTCTTTTGTGTGATATTTATGGGTTTCCTTTTGGGGCCCAGTTACTGACTTATCTGCTTGGTGTGTATGCTGACATCCCAGTTCTGGGTGCATGCATTTCCACCAGGAACATGCACTATGGACTAGCTAACAGACTGTTTGCAGCTGGTATGTGTCTTGATGGAGCGCCTTGCAGGGTGCAGTGGCTGAAGGCTTGCTACAGGAGAATATCAGATAGGGGTGGGGTGCAGCTTAGCATATCCTGGCCTAATGTCTGTCTGCTATTGCGTTATGGATGTGTACAGAGCTGCATTGACTGCCCTGTAGGTGTCTGTTCCCCCAGCAGGACTGGGGTTGATGGTCCCCTCTACTGCCACCATTGCAGTGAGGTAGAATGTGGATCTGTTGATGGGAGACCCTGTTTACCACCCTCAGCCCTGGAGGAGGAGGGTGGCGGTACATAATCCTCCTAGGGGTCCATAGGGCTACACCTGACTGAGACATACAGATATATCCAAGGTGTGTCTGCAGAAACTACCTATCTCACACATTAGCACTGCTGGGGACCTGTGGCATGGCCTATTTCTGCCATGGAAGGTGCTGTGGACCTGGTGCTGGGCGCCTCACCGCACCCTCAGGGTGAGCACAGTACCCGCACAATGTGACGGTGTGTAGCTACTCTGTGCCAGTAACACACATGGTCAGTACCCCCTACCAGGCCGAGGTGCTGTGGGGGTGCACATGATCAGTTCCCTCTACCAGGCCGAGGTGCTGTGGGGGTGCATACCCCATCTTGTGATCATCTGTAGACAGCTGATTTGCATGTGCAGTGTATCATGGGTACGGGTGGGCTAACCCTATCCTGGTGACCACAGCAGACTGTCTGTGTGGTGACATGCAGTCCCTCTGCAGCCAGCCAGGGGCTTGCTAGCAGCTATAAAGCTCTAGCCCCCTGGTTACTTCACTGCCTGTGGAGCCAGAGGTCATGGGTTCAAACCCACAGTGGGGTTATTTGATAGGGCTCCCCAAAGCATTATCTTTTTTTAATGTACATTATTGCTGCCAGCAAAAACACCCTCAGCGTACTGTACCCATAAGGTGCCTCAAAGGGCGCTTTATAGGGCGCCCTATAGGGCACCTTATGGTTACCGTCCATATAAGGTGCCTTATAAGGTGTCCTATGGAGCGCCTTATAGGGTGCCCTATAGGGGACATTATAGGGTGCCGTGGCAGACAGTGCACTTTATAATGTGCCCTATGGAGTGCCTTATAGGGTGCCTTATGCGGCACCTTAGGTTACGGCACGTGAGGGTGTGTTTGCTGGCAGCAATAATTAAATTACAAATAAAATGCCTCAGGAAACAATACTTACATGTCAAAGCTGATGCCTCAGCCAGCCTTACATATTGGGCACACTGGGGATGGAACTCATGACCCCTGTATCATCAGTCAGTGCCTTAACCATTGTGCTACACTGCTGTTCCTCCTTGCATTTCAGCGCACCTACTTATGATTTTCATGCGTTTAAATGCACAGTGCTGCCATCAAAAACAGTGCTATGACCTTGCTGTGCCTCATAGGGCACCCTATATGGCGCCCTATACGCCACCCTTTATGCAACATTGTAGGGTGCCGTGGCAGACAGTGCACTTTAAAATGTGCCCTCTGGGGTACCTTATGGGGCACCTTATGTTACAGTGCGTTTGCTAGTAGCAATAACAGGTAGTGCCTCAGCCAGCCTTATTCATTGGGTGCAGTAGGGGATTGAACCCATGATCCCCGCACCATCGGTCAGTGTCTTAACCATTGTACTGTGGCTCTGTTGCTGTGCTTGCACATCAGCGCGCCACTTATGCTTCCCGCGTGCATTGCTCATGCGCTAATGTGCGCGGCGCACATTAGGGCACAGCGCACATTAGTGCATGATTATTCCTGGTTTGCTTTTTTCAGACTGACACGCCCACTCCTTTTATGGCATCCCACACACTAACGCTGCACGCACCTAACGGGGTTTTAGTAAACATACCCCTCAGACTTTAAGTTTGCTGTGATTGGATTCCACCTTGGCTTTTATCTCAAACCACACCATGTGATGATCGCTGCTGCTCACATGGGCACCCACCTGGATATTCGACACACTATCTCCGTTGGTGAGCACTAAATCCAGCACGGAGGTCTCCCTGGTCGGTTCCGTCACTTTACTTGGAAGGCATCCTCAATTTTTTTACTTCTTTCCAGATTTGCAGAAGGAACACTCCAATCCACATCGGGTAGATTACTTCCCCCTTCATGGTTATCTTTGCAATATAAACAATCAATTCACTATCCATTTCTTCGGTTTGAGTTGGAGGCCTGTAGACCACACCAGTATGGATGATAGTGCCATCTTCTCTTTCCAACACAATCCACAGTGCTTCTTCTTTTCCCCACGTCCCCTGCATTTCAGTGTATCTGAAAGACGTGAAGCTCTATTTTGTATAGGTGCTGAACATGGTAAATGGGACATGAAGATTTGCACAATCACATTTCCCAAGCATTTTACAGAAGGCTGTGCCACACATGACACTTTTTGTAAAATACGTGGAAGGATGCCAACAAATCCATATCTTTTTGTCAGCACACATAACAGGAACAGCAATTTTACAATAAAAAAGCAACATCACTCAACAACTTCCACTTAGAAATACTGGCACCTATACGTAGAAATGACGATGTTGCATCCTCCATATATAAATGCTGGCACTTCTATGTATAGCTGCCCAATTTCAAAAAAACTGAACATAAGATATGCCGTACTGGGTCAGACCAGGGGCACATCAAGCCCAGTATCCTGTTTCCAACAGTGGCCAGTCCAGGTCAGGTTCCTAAAAAGGCACACAGATTCCAAGCTTCTCATCCCAGGGGTAAGCAGTGGATTTCCCTGGTCCTCTTTAATAATAGTTTACGGACTTTTCCTCCAGGAATTTGTGCAAACCTCGTTTAAACCCAGCTATAGAAATAGCTTTCACTACATCATCTGGTAATGAATTTCAGAATGTGATTATGCATTGAGTGAAAAAATATTTCCTCTAATTAGTCATAAATGTGTTACATTGTAGCTTCATTGCACATCCCCTAGTCTTTCTACTTTTTGAAGGAATAAACAACCAATCTACATTTACCTGTTCCACTCCATTCATTGTTTTATAGACCTCTATCATATCTTCCCTCAGCTGTCTTTTTG
This sequence comes from Ichthyophis bannanicus, assembly GCA_033557465.1. NCBI lineage: Eukaryota > Metazoa > Chordata > Amphibia > Gymnophiona > Ichthyophiidae > Ichthyophis > Ichthyophis bannanicus. Next base: position 1,750,558,688 of record CM066032.1, on the reverse strand, counting down.
CCAAGTTGAAGAGCCCTAATCTTTTAAACCTTTCTTTGTAGGGGTATCCTTCCACACCCTTTATCATTTTGGTCACTCTTCTCCATACCTTTTCTAATTCTGATGTGGTGACCAGAACTGCACACAATATTCAATGAAGTACTGCGAGTATATATGCCTCCATTTAACAAGGGTGCCACAAAAGGGTTTTTTTTTCATTTAAAGAAAGAAATGGGGAATAAAAGGTATGAACCCCTCAATCCCTTGCATTATGCCCTGTTTGAAATGAGCACTTTTTAAATTTTTGGGCTGCCCATGACATGCCGCTTTGGAATTTGTGTATCCTAGAGCATGTGTGTAAATGTGTGTAAATGCTGATATTTTGCACGTGGTGATGTATCTAAAATGACCTCTGTAGGGATATTATAGCTGGTGCAGAATCAGACAGGTGCTGTAGATGTAAATTATTTTACAAGATACCCTGCTAAAATCATTGACAAGGAGATGTGCAAGCCTTAGATAATTTCGATAGTGAACAAACTATAGCATGTGGGAGGGCAGTTGCCTTGTTTCAGTTCTTTTGCTATATTTATGTGCCTGACTTGTGAGAAGATAATAAAATAACATTCCACAATGCGTATTAAATATGAGTAGATGTGGAGTAAAAATCAATGAGACCACCCCATACTCACCACTGCTACCCAAGATTTTTAAATGACTATCAATAATTTGGAGTGGAGGAGTAGTCTAATACCGAAGAGATCAGGGTTTGGTTCCCTCTGGTACTCTGGTACTCCTTGTGACCTTGGGCAGCTCACTGTACCTTACATTGCTTTGGAAGAAAAGGCCTGCCAATCTACTTCTAATTATACCTTGCCAAGAAAACCCAGGAGCTGCTGGGTCGCTAGGAATCAGCATGGACATGAGAGAACTTTAAAAAAATAATCAATAATTTAAAAACTGTATTATTTATTCATTACCATTCATACTTCAATGTAATATTTGTTTGTTTGCTTTATTGCATTTTGATATTCCACATTTCCATTGAAATGAACAAAGGGGCCCTTTTACTAAAGGGCGCTAGTGTGTTGCGCCACATGCGCCAACAGTGCTGAAACTATGTTGCATTAGATGCAGCACCACTGCTTTAACTGTCGGGGGTGTGGAAAGCATTTCCCTGGCAGTTAACGAGGGGCCCTGTCTCGTAGTGCACAACACATTAGCGAGGCTGCACGTAACGTCATCTACTGAGGTAGCATTATCCTGCGCTAATTTAGTTAGCGCGTGGTGTGAACCCCACATCAACGGCACAGAGCACACTACATCCATTCTCTGCCCCACCCCACCCACTTGCTACCCTAACGTGAGTTAGGAAGTTAGCTCAGGAATCTTCCCACGCTAACGATCATGGCCCTATCCTAGCTGACGATGTGTATCCCAACGCACATTCAGCGCATGCCAGACCACGCATTGTCAGCTACCGCCCTTTAGTAAAAAGCCCTCATAGTGTGATCCATTTAAAACAAATGATAGTATATCAACTAATGTCCAAAATAAACAGACAACGAAAGCACAAACATCAGTCATAGAGATCATTAATAACATGTATGTCCCAAGCTACTTATTAATGTTGTTCACCTTGGAGATAACTATATAAGCCTTTATTGTGCATAAAAGAGCATTTTTCATGCAGAAAGACCTGTTGGTTTTTTATGCTCTTTGTCCCATTCTATAATGGGATACTCTTTGTGCTTGGAACCGTTTTATTTATCCTGAATGATATATTCTAAACCACCATGACGCTATTCTTTCAAATGGAAGTATAACAAATCAAATTTTTAAAAAAAAAGGTTTTTCAAAAACAAATCAATTTTAAATAAATAAAAATAAACATATGTTCTATCAATTTAAGGGGCCCTTTAGATTGTATCAATGTAATGGCTACCGTGGCTTTAGCATGTGCTAACGACCTGTGGCAGCTACTACTGTGGTCTAAGATCAGCCAGTGCTCTTAGTGCAATGGGGCGGGATTGGGGTGAAGCGTGGGCATGGCAGCTGGTGAAAGCTAGCGTGTGGGACGGCATCCTGTGCTAGCTGTTATGACTGCCAATAGAGAGCAACACTTTATCACCACTTAAAGAGGTACATAAAAAAGCTGTGCCACATTGGTGCCCCTCCCCCCAAGCCAAATCTCACTCCCCACCAAGCAACACCCTCCATCTGTGCCCCTGCAATCATCACCCCCTTCAAGCACATCCCCTCTTCAGAATCACCTGGAAAGCAACCCAACAATGCAAACCGTTCCCCAAGACCCCCACCCTTGAGCACAACCCCTGATAGGCCGTACCCGAGCCCCTCCACCTCACCGAGGCCCCACCAGACCTTAGCCAGGAGCACCCTGGTGGTCTCAGTGGTCAAACAGGCAGGAATGGTCCCCTTCCATTCCTGCCTCAGCTCTAACAGCTCTCAAAATGACTATTGCTAGGGGTCAGGGGTTACTGGTGCCATTTTGAGAGCTGCCAGAGCAGAGCAGTGGTCAACTAGGTAGAAGGAGATGCTTCTATCTAGTTGACCACTGAGACCACCAGAGAGCCTTGGATAAGACTTGGGGTGGAGCTCAGTGGGGTCGGGGAGGGCTCAGGTTAGGACCTCCTTGGGTGGAGAGTCTGCTCATGGTGAAAGGTCTGGGAGAAGGCTTGCATTGTTGGGTGCTTTGTAGGAGAGGGCAGTTCTGAAGCAGTGTGTGCTTGAGGGGATTTGCTGATTGGGGGGCTCAGATCTGCAGGGTACTAATGGATGGGGGGCCTTGATCATTGGGTGGTAGGATCAGGACTTGGTAGGGTCAGAATATCATAGCCACTTCTGCTATCTTCTTGACAGACTTAGAAACATAGAAACATAGAAATATGATGACAGAAAAAAAACACATGGCCTATCTAGTCTGTCTTTCCATATCAACAACTACAACAGTCCTCTTTTTACCTTTAGAGATCCTCTGTGTTGGTCCCATGCTTTTTTGAATTCAGTTACTGTCCTCATCTCTACCACCTCCACTGGGAGACTATTCCATGGATCCACCACTCTTTCCGTAAAGAAATATTTCCGCATATCACTCCTGAATCTATCCCCCTTCACCCTCATCCCATGTCCCCTCATAGCAGAACTTGCTTTCAATTGAAAGAGGGTCTCCCCCTGAACATTTGTGCCATGGAGGTATTTAAACATCTCAATCATATCGCCTCTATCCCGTCTTTCCTCTAAGGTGTACATATTAAGATCCTTAAGTCTGTCCTCATATGCTTTATAATGAAGACCACTAACCATTTTAGTAGCCACCCTCTGTACTGACTCCATCCTGTTCACATCCTTTTGAAGGTGCAGTCTCCAGAATTGCACACCATACTCCAAATGAGGTCAGATGAGGTGGGGCCAGGCCTGTATGCCCTGCTTTGGGAGGAAGCATGGCTGCTGTCATGCAGGGAACATGTGCTGTGCATTTAGTGACTGCCCTGTGCACTAAATGTAGGGCAGATACTTGGCATGTCCCCTGCGTTTACTGTATAGTATTTGTACTTACCACACTCTAGGTTTTGCGGCTAAGATGTGGTAAGTGCATTTACTGTACTTTAGTCAAAGCGCCCTTATGTGTTCCCAAGGGCAGAGCTTGAGAGGGTCTGAGGAAGAGTTGTAATATATATATGTGTATTACAAAATGCTTATATATCCATGCAACATCCAAGGGGTAGTGCAGTATAAGGAGTAAAGTTCTTCTGTGCACAAAAAAGAGCTTGATATAGAGGTGATCATATCTAATGGTCTTAATGTGGCCCAATAGATAAATGAAAGAATGACAAAAGCCAGAAGGATCCCTGGATGCATAGAGTACTGACCAGCAGGAAAAGGAATATGAAATTTGTGTAGCTATCAGAAAAATCTTATTTTAAAGGCATCTCATAACCCTAGTTCGGTGATTCTCAACCTAGGCTTTGGTAAACAACCAGCCAGTCAGGTTTTCAGGCAAGAGATCAATTTCCATACGATGAAGCAGTGTATACAATTCTCTCTCAGGCATCTTCATTACGGATATCCTCAAAATCAGACTGGCAAGTGTGTTCCAAAGACTGGGTTGCGAACCCCCTGCCTTAGTTACTAGCCTATAAGACTTTTCTAAAATGCTGTTTGAACAACTGATGAGGATGCTCTAACTCAAAATCAAAATTTGTTTTAATTGCAGAATCGGGCTCCTCATCCAGTGATATAAGTAAGTGAAAAAATGTTATTACTTTATTCAGTTGATAAAAGCAGAGGTCCCGATATTCCAAAAGGCTTATCCGGTTAGCTAAGCAGATAAGCCCTGGTGAGTCCAAATATTCAGCGCTAACCGGATAGTGTCACGGAATATTTCCTCTGACCGCTATGGCACTATCCAAATAGTGTTGGGGCAGAGCTGTGGGAAGAACTGAAGAGGAGCCACGATGCAGATAAATATCCGCATAACTAAGGACAGGAAAAAGTTGTCCGAACTGCAACACAGATTGACTTTCCAGATGGCGGCTTAAAATCATTGTTATCCAGACAGCTGCCATTACTGGCTGCAAAATGTGGATATTCCACAACAGCCGCTATCCAGATACTGCCGCAGAGTATCCAGATGTTCCTTACCCATGGCACCTGGCGGTTTAAACAACGCTAACTGCTGCGGGCTCGGCATCGGCTCAAGAATATCTCTCTATTTCTTTTTGGCTTTTACCACTGTTCCGTGAAAGTTATAGTAAAGTGAACATGTATCAGACAAATTAAAGAATGTCTTTTAATCTCTTATTGTTATTTTGTTTTTATTATTATAAAGCGCTCTGCTGTTCTCTGAACTAAAGACCTTATATCCAGTTTTTAATGTAAGGGATAACCCACTTTAAAGTAGGCGTTCTGGGAATGGGGTGGAGGTGGCACCCAGCAAAAACCGGGCAGTGGCGATATTGAGCTGCTGCCCGGCTATCGCTAAGTGGAAGAAAGGGTGGCCTAACTTTCACCACAAAAGCTAACCAGTCAGTGGCTCAATATTGCCACTGCTCGGTTAGCTTCACTGCCATCTTCCTGACCCTGCTTTTCAGTGCCAGTGGCCAGGTAGGACCTCAGCATTGACCATCCGGGCTTTAGTTCAGCAGCGATGGCTAGGTGCTTTAGAACAGCTAGCCGCTGTTGCTGAATATCAGGCCCTCCATATTGTCACGGCTTAGCCAGTCCGCTGCCTAGAGGGAGCGGGTTTTGACCGCCGGACGACCCTTTCGATAAAGGAGTAGTTGTGGACATGAATGGGTCAGGTACAAGATAGGGTTTTATTTCCCCTCCCAGGGTTGGATTTTCAAATATATAACACAACAAACTTAGGACAATAAAGCCACTCTGGCATGTGATAAAGGAAAATGAAAGACAGCTTCTTCTTGCTTCTTACTCAAATTATATCCACAGGAAACAATATTATCAGCATACAGTTCCTTGGCAAATGAACAGCAAGTCTTGTGCTCTTTACAGCTAGCTTTAAGCAATGCACGAACGCTGGCTTAACACAAAGAGGTAATCTTGTCTGAAATGGTTAGCGTACAGTCCATTGGAACATCAAATGAATCTTCACTAGCAGAATCAATTATCATAGGCTCCTGCTGACTTTCAGCTGGACAAAAGTTTTCTTTATTGCACAACGTTTGTAAATCTCCTGCTACTATATCTTCACGGGGCTTATCCAGCCAGCCCTCTCTAAGGTAAGAATTACTGTTACCATATATATCAGAGTGTGAGAGAGGAGAGACCCACCTTCCAGGATTTTCAGCATATAACTTTTTATAAGAACTTTTCCCTTTAAAGTATTTGCTTGTCCTGCCTTCAGGTTTTGGCTGAGGGTAATGGAACTGTTCTGTCCTGTTAGCAAAGGGTTTTGCCCTTGGAAGCTTTCTCTGAGGTTTAGGCTTTTCAAGCCCTTCTTCCTCTGACATGCAGATATCTTCTACACAATACCTCTCCCCTTCTGGGGCTTGTATATGCTCCCACGATAGCTCTCCTGTTAAATCCTTCTGGCTGCCTTTCCAGCACAGCACCAGTCTTGGAATTTTCCCACGGGGCTTCTGAGCATTAACTCTCCAGGTATTTCTACTACCAGTAAATTCCCTTAAGTCTGGTTCAGAATCACTTCCAGGGTCAGAATTCTCGGATACATACAGTTCCACTCTCTCAGGCTTCCATTCACTCTGCAAAGCACGTTGCCTCTGAGATCCAAACTGCGTCACAGCAAACTGACTCTCACAGCTGTTTCTCACTCTCTCTCTGGGTCTGTCACGGGGACTCTCTCTGAGTTCCTTCCTGTTTCCTCCTTCTCCCCCTTCTCTCCCTATTGAGTGTTTCTTATAGTGCTGATTAGCACTTCCCCCACTCAGGTGAAAACTATTTGCTTCGGGAGCTAAGGATTGCTTACTAGTTGGGCGGGGTTGCAGACCTCGTGGCTGGGTCTGTTTACGTTGCTCCTGACAACTATTGATCATGTGGTTTGCCTGCCTGTCAGATTCTGACCTGATTCTCACAGAATCCTGTGTTTTTAAGGCAAAGGATGGATCTTCCCCATTACAATATGTATACTTGGGAAGAAAGGTGGGAGATGGGAGATATGAAGAGACATTTGAATATCTCCATGGCATAAATGCACAGGAGGAGAGCCTCTTTCAAATGAAAGAAAGGTCTGCAACGAGGGAGCATAGGCTGAAGGTATATGACGGCTACTGCCTTGGTAGAATGGAATAGCTAAAGCCTGGCTAAAAGGGTGGCTGGAATACTGGAAGTCATTCCAAGCAATCAGAAGCTACACAATCTACAGGTGAAGGACACAAAAACAACTGGAAAACAAAGCATCAAGATTTAGCCTAGATGGTAATAGGCAGCTTTTTACCATAGTCAAAACATCCAGAGATAAGTATATCGAAAGGAGAATTTCTTATTAACTTAGAACTTTGCCTAAACCCTTAGAGGCAGATCTTTGCTCAATGAAGGCTTGATTTATGCAAAATTCCCAAGATGTGTACATGGTCACAAGTTTTGCAATATTCATCTTTTACAGCTTTCAATGTCTTTGATCAGAGGGGGTGGGATCTATGGGCCTGATATTCAAATCGTTTTATGTGGTGCAGGACCCGCTGAGCCCGATGTTCATTGCCACTAACTATCTGAATATCCCCACAGACTGCATTGGCGCTCACTGCATAGTGCCAGGATGGTCCATAGGTGGCGCTGGAGCAGTCCCGGCCCTATCTGCTTATCAGTGATTTTCAGCCCGCTAACCAGATAGGTAACCGTATACAGTTAGGACAGGTTTGTGACTCGCCTAACTTTATGCAGTTATGCTGACCAGATAGCAAAAACTGTTGGTGGCAAAACCAGATATTCAGAGCCCGATAGGTTTTAGTGCTGAATATCCACTTTCACTTTTGCCCATAGCGGTCAGACGCTTTTGAAATGCCGACTACCATGGGCTCAATATTGGGCCCTAACATTTTATAAATAAATCAAATAGGGCCATACCAAATCATAAATGTGCCCTGTGCAACTTGCAATCCTGGCACCCCCCGAAGACATCAGATTTTTGTCAATTGCCCCATCCCCCCATGCCCAGCTTAGCCCTTTTGCCACTATCCCCCCATGCCCAGCATCTCCCCATCTTAGCGCACCTTTTCATGTCCAGCCACACTGGCTGCCCTGCTTGTCCTTGCCCCGCCATCGCTTTTCCTGTTCCCTTGGTGGCGAAGTGGCAGCAGTGGACATCCAATTAAAAAGGAATGCAGGTCTTTCCAACTCCGCACTTGCATGGCTGGTCTAGTCCCTCCCCCTCTGATGCAAGCATTAGTCAGAGGAGGGATGGACCAGACTAGCCATGCAAGCATGGAGTTGCAAAAACACGTGCTTTTTTTCAAATTGGACGTCCTTTGCCACTGCTACTGTTGCTACCAAGGGAATAAAAAAAGCGGCAGCAGGTCAAGGGCAGGCAGGCAGTATGAGGGGGGGGGGGCCTAGGCCAGTGATCGGCAACCCTAAATGCGCCCCTATTTTTTTGCGCCCTGTGTGGCTGCACCGTTTGATAGGCCTAGATATGGTGCTGAAATCAAATACTCCAACACAAACGATGTACATGTCATATCTACGAGAGCTCCTTATCTGTGCTCAATGTCCAGTCATTAGGTGACAAGGGTTGCCATTTAGAAGGCAACATATGATTGGCTTATAAATATATGTGGGTTTGAAAGCCGTATTTTAAGTCACCTTTGATGATGACTAATCAAAATGAGACAGAGCATAAGCATAAATTTTAAGGGTTTGCTAAAGTGCGCTAAAACGTCACATGTCAGTGGGCATGAAGAGTCAAAAATTAGCGTGAGAAGTGCATCAGCCCCATGCTGACTGTTGAGGACATTCCCAGCATGCCCTACAGTTACTGCATTGAGAAATTGCCATCATCAACACCACCACAGCACCAAACGACCCATGTCCGGCTTACTGGATCAGAGTGATGCGCCTTGAACTTAGCCCAGCACTTGCCAACATCATAAAACTTTCATTCTCAACAGGAATATTCCCAGCAGTCCTTAAAGAGACGTCCATACGTCCACTTCTGAAAAACAACCACCTGGTCCCGACTAGAGTTGAGTCGTATCGCCCGATTTCGAGTATTCCCCTTCTAGCCAAAATAATTGAGAAGGTAGTCCAGAGACAGATCCAGCAACATATCGACATATCAGCCCCCTTAATCCCTGCCAGCATGGATTTTGAGAATCCCATGGAGTAGAGACACTTCTCACCACACTAACCAACACCCTAAACGGAGGAATAGATAAAACTGAAAACGGTTTCGCTCTTATCTTCCTTGATATTGCTGCGGCATTTGACTCTGTCAACCACATTCAACTCCTTACCAGACTCAAGGAGAAGGGAATCCAGGGCATGGCTTGGGAATGGTGTAAGTCCTATCTAGCCGACCGATGGCAACAAGTACGGATGGGGGCCACAACATCTGATCCATTCAAACAACATCAAGGCGTACCCCAAGGTTCCTCCTTGTCAGCGTTACTCTTTAACGTCTACATGCAACCTATATGTGAAATCATCCGCTCTTTCAACATCCACAGCCTGATATACGCAGATGATGTCTTGCTGTTTGCACCACTCAAAATCATGCATCCCGACCTGACCCCATTAATCGACTGCTTCAATGCAATCACTGACTGGCTCCAAGCTCAGAACCTACGCATCAACTTCAAGAAGACTGAAGTCCTATTTATCACAAGGAACAGTTTTCTCCCCTCCCACCACCTTAAAGGTTAGAGATGCAGAGCTCCCATGCAAGTCTACAATACGCTACTTGGGTATTATGCTTGACCAACAGCTCGATTTCAAGGAACACATTAAGAACACGACCAGGGCCATATACAATAAAATCAAAACTCTAAGGCTCCTAAGACCCTTGCTAGCTCCTGATGAATTCAGGACAATATTCCAGGCACTGGTAACACCTCACTTCGATTTTGCAAACATCATCCTGCATGGCCTCCCCAAGAGCACGCTTAATCCACTGCAACTTGCGATGAACGCGGCAGCCCGAATACTCTGTGGCCTATCCAGAAGGACCCACATCACCCCCTTCCTCAAGGACCTCCACTGGCTACCTATAAACTGCAGGCTCACATACAAGGCACTACTCCTAACCTTCAAAGCAATCAACTTGATTTCCCCCTCGTCCCTCACGGCCCTCCTTAAATCCACCCCCAACAACAGGTCAAGAAGGGCTGTAGCCGCCAATACGTTAATTATCCCTAAGGAATCTACAAGATGTACACAGACAACCAGAAACAGAACCTTCACTTTCTACACCCCAAGATGCTGGAATAACCTCCCCCCACACATCATATCAATCAAAGACCTAATACAATTTAGGAAAGCCCTTAAACATCACTTGTTTACTTTACACTTCACACAGCCAAACATAACACAACCATGTCCCACATCCCAACTCACTCAGGCCGTACCCAACTCACCTACAACTGACTTAAATGAGCCAAACATCTGAATCATTAACTATGTACCGGCTGTCAATCCACAATGTTGACTATACCATATGTTGAGACCCAACCCTACTATCCTGCTTGAGCATAATGTATAATCTGTAGATAGTTACCGTACCACAGCTTGAGTGGTTGGTTATGTAAATATTTCACTAGTTACAGCTCCAAGTTATAAGATCCTGTTCACTGTATGTGCAAGGCTGTTCCCTTTGTCTTTGCAGAATTTATTATTTGTAAACCGCACTGATATTGAAGAGCGCGGTATAGAAAAACTGTTAAATAAATAAATAATAAATAAAAATATTTCACCCACTAAAATGTTAAGTGCAATCAACATGGGTGCACCCTAGCACACGTTAAACACCCCCCTGCATTAATCGCAACTTACAGTCAGCACCTTCTCTCTGTCCTAACCTGCCCATTTCCTGCCCCGTTGCGCGCTAAGCCGTTAATGCGGAATTTCTAACGTGCTGGTTGTTTAGTAAGTGGCAGTGATTATTGCAGTCTCATGCTAATTACTTAGCACATGTTAAAATGAATGTTAACCTTTAGCACATTTTAGTAAATATGCCCCAGAAAAAATAAAACGACAACATCAGATTAATTTGCTGTATTTTTGACAAATTATTGTTTAGACAAATTCTTGATCTCATGGACTACAGGGGGAGTGTATCATTTTCTTACAAAAACACTTTTCATAAGGATGATTATGCTTACAGTACCTTAATTAAACAGTGCATTAAGGAAACTTTCTGTTTTACTGCCATGTAAACTCTAAGGGCTAAGTTTACTAAACTGCGGTAATGTTACCCATGTTAGGTTCCGCGGAAACAATGAGGAATTGAACCCATGAACACTGCTGAGAACGGCATTGTAATAACTAGTAGGCTATACCTCCTTGGTGTATCTCGCAGCAATGGCTGGGTACAGAAGGACTGCAGGTCACTGCACAAACTGTCTGCTCTGAGTGCCAGGATAGGGTAACCCCACCAGTACCCATGATACAATGCACATGCTGAATAGCTGTCTATAGCTGATCACCAAATGGGGTCTGCACCTCTCTGGTACCTCAGCTTGGAAAGACGAACTGACAGTGCATGATACTAGCACAGAGTAGCTACAGACCATGCCATTGTGCAGGTTCTGTGTTCACCCTGAGGACTAGGATGGGCACCCAGCACTAGGTCCACAGTACATGTGGTGCTAGAGCAGGGGTGTCTAACCCTGTACTGGAGGGCCACAATCCTAGCAGGTTTTTAGGATAGCCCTAATGAATATGCATGAGACATATATGCATTAGAGATATCCTGCCAACCTTACTGGTTTGTGGCCCTCCAGGACTGGATTTGGAGACCCCTGCCTTACACCTCTGTCATTTAAGATTGTGAGTGGACAAGGTGCAGATGTCCTAGACATCAAAAAGGGTAGACTGCATTTGTCATATTCCTCCTTGCTTCTCACCACCACCAAACTGTTGTCTATTAGACAACATTTTGGTGGTGGTGAGCATTGAGGTGGAATGTGACAAATTCTATCTATCCTTTTGATGTCTAGGACATCTGCACCTTGCCCACTCACAATCTTAAATGACAGAGGTGTAAGGCAGGGGTCTCCGAATCCAGTCCTGGAGAGCCACAAACCAGTCAGGTTGGCAGGATATTTCTAATGCATATATATCTCATGCATATTCATTAGGGCTATCCCAAAAACCTGCCAGGATTGTGGCCCTCCAGGACAGGGTTTGACACCCCTGTGCTAGAGATAGGTCCTGCTGTACATCCCCATCACTACCAGTGTGTGACAGATGTTCCTTGCATCGCATCCAAAGGTAATTTGGTGTCCATCTGTATTCTGCAGTCACATGTTGCCCTCTGGGACCAGACACCACACAGATTAGTGCATACCCGGTGTTAGAGTCTGGCTGACATGGGCACCTGTTATCAGGGCAGAAGGGTTTCTAGACTTGCATAAGGTTTGTGTAGCAGGTACTCTACAGGTTAACGTCGTATACACTATATACACGCCAAAGAGCCCACAATCACCCTTTTTGTAGGTAATGGACAGGTGCCTGAGCTCCAGTGAAGCAACCTCCATCCTGTTGGTATAAGACAGCCCTCCAAGGTTGGTGGGCCAGAGTCATATCTGTGACTGGAGCAGTAGCAGACCAGCAGTAATGCTGGGGTTAGGTCCGGAAAACCTCAACTGCTACACACCACTGGTCTGTCATTCACCAGTAGACTACACAATCAGATTGAACCTGCAGTACCCTACAAGGTGTTCCAACCATGCACAGACTAACTGCAGACAGTCCACTAGCCAGTCCATAGTGCATGCTTAGAGAGAAACTAGGTACACCAGGCAAGTATCACAGTTATCAAGCCCCAATACTAGAAGCACACAAGTATCACTAGAAGCAAATAGAGTATAGTGCTATGTGGGAACCTAGACATGCCATGGTCACTGTTCGGTCAGAGTGAGAGTGACCCCCCCCCCCAGCATGACATGCTGTGGCCACCCTGTCCATGCAGATGGTGGTCGGGCACTACAGTGTCCCAGTCATTGCTCCACACCCTGTGAAGATGCATCCTGGCCAATCCGCCCTGTCCAGGACATACCCACAATACCTTGCTCCTCATTATGCACATATTCAGGCTAAGGCTGGTAACAGTGGGACATTGTGGGCCCGGTGAGGTGTGGGCAGCCACAAAACAATGGATAGACATACACACACACACTCCTATTGCAGCATTGTGCAAAGATAGGGGTGGGTGGCAACTCTGCCCGCCACACTGGTCCTGATCACAATGCTGGCATTGCTAAACTGTGAAAGAGGTAGTAGTCGTGCTCTGGTGATAACTGCAGCTCCATGTTATTTATTTTTATTTATTTATTATTTAACATTTCTTATATACCGCGCTATTTCTCATCAGCGCGGTTTACATCGAACAATAAACATTTGGACTTACATTTTTGTCCTACGTTTACATAAAACAGGGATATAACATGGAGTTAACTGGGGAAACTATATACATATACATATGAGAATTTAGCTTAAATATAACGGGTTGAATCATAACAGGTTATGCAATCAGAGTCGGATTGCATCGTTTTTGTGCTCTGCTGGTGAAGAATCATTGAGGTGCAGTATTATTATACTGGTGTATGGACTGATTGCAGTTCTGGTATGCCTTTGTTCTCAGGTGACATAGCTGGGTGAGTGTCGGGGGGGGGGGGGGATCATCCATCTGTGTAAAGTGTAAGAGGAACAGGTGATGTTTAAGGGCCTTTCTAAACTGCATGAGGTCTCTGATTGCCCTTATGCTAGATGGGAGTTTGTTCCAACACCTGGGGGTATGGCTTGTAAATGCTCTGTTGATGGTTGATTGGTTACGTTTTATGGATTCGCTTGGTATAACTAGAGTATTTTCCATGAGTGCTCTTCTAGATCTGTTGTTGGGGGTGTGAATGAGCAGATTGACAATTGAGGAGGGTGATATTTTATTGAATGCCTTGAAGGTAATGAGGAGAGTCTTATATAGGATCCTGGATCTTATTGGGAGCCAGTGAAGCTCTTTTAGTATAGGTGAAATGTGATCCCTCCTGGATGCTCCACACAGGACACATGCCGCTGCGTTCATGGCCATCTGTAGGGTGTTTTTTGGGAGGCCTTGTAGTATTATATTCGCATAATCAAAGTGAGGTGTCACTAGGGCTTGGAAAACAGTTCGGAAGTCGTCAGTTTCCATCATGGGTCTGAGGTGGCGGAGGGTTTTGATTTTGAAGTAAATAGATTTTACTGTGCGTTTGATGTGATCTCTGAAGTCAAAGTGTTGGTCTAATATCACCCCTAGATAGCGTATGTTTGATTTGACCGGAAGTTCTGCATCTCTGACTTTTAATGTTGATGGTGGAGAGAAATCTTTGTTTCGTGTAATAATTAGCACTTCTGTTTTTTTAAAATTTATACGTAGATTCTGGTTGAGAAGCCAATCTGTTATTGCGTCGAAGCATTTGATTAGTATTGTGAAATCTGGGCATGCGACTGTTATAGGTGTGAATAACAGCACATCATCAGCATACATGAGGCATGATATGCCAAAGGAGCGTGTTATGTTGGAGATTGGCTGCATATATATGTTGAAAAGTAGCGCCGATAATGAAGATCCTTGTGGTACTCCCTGTTTTTGCTGGAAGGGTTCTGATGTCTTGTTGCCAATCCGAACTTGCTGCCATCTGCTTTGGAGGTAAGACTTACACCAATCCCATGCGCGGTCACGGATTCCCTTTGCGTGGAGTCTCATCAGGAGTTGTTCGTGGTCTACTGAATCAAATGCCGCGGCGATATCGAGAAAGATCAACGCAAAGCCTTTTTTGATATTGTCTATCCCATTGGTGATTGTGTTTGTTAATGAGGTTAGTAGGGTTTCTACGCCATGCGCCTCTCTGAATCCATGCTGACATGGGTCTAACGGGGAAGTTGTATCTATATGCTGTTGAATCTGTCTTTGGGTTGTCTTCTCGAGTATTTTCGCTAAGAAAGGAATACTGGATATTGGTCGGTAGGAGTCCTTCTTCTTCGGGTCGAGCTGGTTTTTTAGTAATGGGTGGATGGATGTTTTCTTGAGGGCATCTGGGAAGACTCCAGTAGAAAATGATTGTTTTGCGATATTAGCTATGAATGGACTTAGCTCTGAGTGCATTGTTTTGATCCAGTGCGCTGGACATGGGTCATTTGGAGCCGTCGTGGTGTTGATGGTGGCAATTATTTCCTCTATGGTTTTTGCTGATGGGGGTGAGAGCTTAGTGAGTGGAGACTGAATGTGGGGGTTCTGAGAGGATCCTTGAGGTGTAGTAGTACTTATTTTTATTATCTTGGATTGGATGTAATCAGTGTATTCCTGAGGTTGTATACACTCCTGTTGTGGCTGAGGTGGTTGATTGGTCAGTGATTTTACTAATTCGAATAGGTCGCGAGGCTTATTTAGGGGTATGTTTACTAAACTGCGGTAGTGCAATTCGCGTTAGGAGCCGCGTTAGTGAAAGGAAAGCCAAAAAAGGACATGGGCAGGACATCGTAACCAATAACGCGCAGTTATGCGCGTTATTGCATGCCACGCAGCAACAATCGTTACAGCGCGCACGCTTAAGACAGCGTGCAGACATCCAAAGACAGAAACAGAGCTGTAGCACAATGGTTACTACACAGACTGATGGTACAAGAGTCATGGGTTCAATTCCCCAGTGTGCCTAATGAGTAAGGCTGGCTGAGGCATCCTGTGTAACCCTTTGAAAGCCAACTATAATATTTTAATCCGCAGTCTGCAGGTGGGTTACGGTTTGCATATGTCAGGAAAAGTGTACCCTTCCTATGAAATATGTTCCATTAGTGACGTTCTCTCTGACATGGTCATGTATTATATACCAGTTGATAGGAATATTTAGGCGCTCCCTATAAGGCGAAGTGTAAGGCGTGCCCTATAGGGAGCGCCTAAATATTCCTTTCAAATGGCATATAATACATATAATATAGGGCGACGTGTAATGTGCACCCTATAGGGCGGCGCATAAGTCACACCCTATTGGGCGCCACATAAATCGTGCCCTATAGGGCGCTCCATAGGGAGCCTTTTGAGCTACCCTAAGGTGACAGTACCCTGAGGGTGGTTCTGCTGGCAGCACTAATATACAGTAAAAGTAGACAAGGCCTAAGACAGCCCTATCAATGAACCCCACTGTGGGTTGTGAACCTATGACCACTGGCTCCATGGGCAGTGAAGTAACCAGTGGGCTAGAGCTGCTAATAAACACATGGCTGGCTACAGGAGAACTGCACGGCACCACACCCACATTCTGCTGTGGTTACCAGGGAGATTACATACCACCACCCAACGCACCCTCTAGGGCTCAGGGTGGGGGACAGGATCTCCCACCCACCGATCCACTTTCAACCCTCTGCAATGGTGGCAGTAGAGGGGACCATCATCCCAGTCCCACTCTGGATCAAACACCCTACAGGGCAGGCAATGCAGAGCAGTACACACCTGTACAGCAAGAGCAGACAGACGGCAGGTCTGGAAATGCTCAGCTGCCCCCCCCCACCATTATCTGACATTCTCCAGCAACAAGCCTCCAGCCGCTGCACCCTGCATGGTGTTCCAGCAAGACACATACTAGCTGCAGACAGTCCAGCAGCTAGTCCATAGTGCATGGTCCTGGAGGAGATGCATGTACCAAGAACGGGGATATCAGCATACACACCAAGCAGATAAGTCCGTGATTGGGCCTCAAAAGGAAACCCATAAATATCACATAAAAGAAATACTATATAGCACTATGGTGGAACCTAGCCATGCCATGGTCACTGCTCAGTCAGGGTGAGAGTGACCTCCCAGCAGGACATGCTATGGTCACCCTGTCCATGCAGGTGGTACCGGGCACTACAATGTCCGGCCATTGCCCTATGCCCTGTGCAGATGCGGACAGGCCAGGCCACCCTATCCAGGCTATTCCCACAGTACCTTGCTTCTCATTATGCACATTGGCAGGCCAATACTGGCAACAGTGCTAGCAGTGTGGGCTGTGGAGGGTGTTGGAAGCCACCACACACTGGATAGACAGACAAGCACTCCCCACACCTATGCAAGCACTGTGCAACACTAGAGGTGTTGGGCAGCCCAGGCCACCACACCAGTCCTGGGCACAGTGCAGGCATGGCTATGGTACGCAATACTGTAGGAGTCACTCCCCAGGTTGGTAAACACTGTTAGATACAGGACCTGTAGCACACTCCACAGACATCAGAAAGGTTGCTATGATGCAGCTCACTCAGGAAATTGTACTTAACCTAGGAATTGCTATCTGCCAGTGCTCATAGCAACCTTCTGATAGCTGTGTAACATACTCCCAGGTTTATGGTGGCATTACTATGGTATGCATGTGCTAGTATTGGGAGATGCACGCAGAGCCCAAAGTCCTGCCTCTCCAGGAGGCTTTGGATAATGGGGCCTGTGGGTGCGGGTGTGTCTGCCCCTGTTGGCTGCTGCTTTACGGCAGAGGTTCCCAACTCCAGTCCTGCGGTGCCAAACACTGTTTTCATGCTGTCCCTCATGAATATGCATGAGATACATCTGCATACCATGGGGGTGGCGCATAGAAATGCAGCACAGGCATCTTTATCAGAGGCAGCATGGAACCGGGATGGTGTTTGGCCCTCCAGGACTGCATTTGGGAGGCTCTGCTCTAGGTAATGTGCATGTTTATGGTGTCTGTGCTCTGTAGGGTAAAATGTGGGCGTTTTGGGCATGTTTACGTCATCTGCAAGACCGGTTCTGTCTGTATTAGCCCGTTCTAGTAGTGGGTAAAATCTGAGGACTGGGTTGGCGGAAACCACAGCTGGGGCTTGAACCTGTGACCCTCTGCTTCTGAATACACTGGTTCTGTGCACTGCTCCACCATGTTCTCACAGAGATGGTGCATTCCCTGGTGATACCATGACTGTTGGTCAGACAGGGCCTGTCTGTTGGAGTGCACTGCACCCACGTGAAGGGGGCTAGGCCACGGTCTGCTCTGGGCAGCTGCCACTGCCCCCTCCACCACCAGTATCCCTCAGCCACCATGCTGACATGCCCTTCTGCTGGTGGTGCTGGTGGTGTGCGGTCTCAAGCCATCCAGTGTGCAGGTAGGCGGCTGCCTATGGTGCGTCTTCTGGGGTGGGGGTGCCCGCATAGCTGCCCACGCTTTCCCCCAGCACCGCCTGCCAATGTTCCGTGCCATTGGGGGTACCTGCTGGGTACTATTCCCTGTGACACTCTGGGAAGCACACTCTTGCCCATGTTGGGCCCTCAGCAGTTGCTGTCTGGCTGCTCTACTGTTTCAGCATTCCTATGGGCCAGTTAGGCATCACCCTAGTCCCCACTGTGGCCCAGCTGCACCACAGCATGTGCCGCCTGCAGCCCTCTGTATCCCCTTCTCCAGCATCTGACCGGTTGCCCGTTCCGACATGCCCGCCCTGATGTTGCGGGACATGTGCACATCATAGGAACCCTGTACGATGGTGTGGAAGTCCCTGAACAGTGCTATTTCACTGTGGGCCCATGCACCTTGTATGGGGACGGGGGTATGGACCCTTCCGCGGTTTATAAATACATAACTAAAATAAAGAAATACATAAATATCTGTTCAATGGAGCTTACTCGGGGGGGGGGGGGGTTGATGTTTCTCATTGATACCACTATTGGCCAGCTTGGTTGCTGTTTTTTTCCAGTTTGTTGGGGTCATTTTCAGTGTTTCTGTGCCCTTTTGTTTTGTGCACATGTATCACACTTATCACCTTTGTTTGGTTTCCCTGCCTAGGCTGTACATTGCTGACATTTAAATGGTTTCTCTCCCCTTTAATATGCCTTTAACGGCAGATTTTCATTCGCGTTGGAATTCAGCTCTGAAATTCAGCACGTTAGTGTAATGGGAGCCTCTCCCCGCCCACTCTCCGCCCATTGACCCCTTCTCTCCGCCCTCTCTCCGCCTTCTGCGTTGTTTTACCGCACCGCGGAGCATCATGCGCGCTGTAGCGCGTTTACGATCGTTAATGCGCTACAGCGCACGCTATAGCACGCTAACGATCGTTAACATCGTACAACGTGTGTTATTCACGTTTACCGCAGTTTAGTAAACATACCCCTTAGTGAGCGGTTGAGGAGCTCGGCATGGAATGTTTTCCTTTCTGCCCATGTTGAATCCCTATGATTTTTCAGATGTTCTAAATATTTAATTTGGTTTGCTGTACTGCGGGTTCATCGCCACTTTCTTTCAAGTTTTCTCAGGTGTAGTAAGAAGGATTTTAGATTGGGGGAGAACCATGGGGCGTTTTGCTTTTTGGGGGAACGATTATTATTTGTAGATTTTTTGTCAATGCTCGAATGTTGGGCATATCGAGAGAGGGTGTTATTCCAAATGTTGAGCTTTTCATTGAGGTTGGATGATGGTTTAGACAGAATTGGGAGTACATGATGAGTGATCAATTCTCTGTCCAGTTTTTTGAAGCGGTATGGATTCTCTGGTACACATGTATTTGGACTGCAGTCCAATGTTTGTAGCATTGGTATCTGAAATGTTATTAGGTTATGATCAGACCAGGGGACAGGGGTGACGGATAGTTCAGTTTGGCTTAGTTTGCTCATATCTTTAGGTGGGACAAAGATTAAATCGAGGAGGTTTCCTGGTTGATGGGTGGGATCCTTTACGATTTGTTCATAGCCTAGGCTGGACATTGCCTCTAGGAAGGTGTTAGCTAATTCCCTCTGAGTGGAGGCAAGATTAAAGTCTCCCATCAGCCAGTTTGCTTTGGAGGGATCCTGTGGGTTACAGGCTAGGTCGATCACATCAGAGAGCTCCTCTGACGCAGTGCCAGGTGCTCTGTAAATGAGGTTTAAAGAGTTAATTTTGTTGGTGACTGTTAACATATTTATGTGTTGCGTGCTCTTGGTGAAGTTAGTCCTGTATTGTAGAGCAGTTTTTGCTAAGATGAGGACACCTCCTCCTCTTCTGTTTTCTCGGTTGCATGTGAAGATCGAGGCCAAGAGCCTGACTCTCCATGCAGGTTTGGATTGTGGAGCCTGTGTGAGTGGGTGTTTGTACCCCTGTTCGCCGCTGCTTTGGGCTTTGCACATGTTGCTGTTGTATCTGCATTGTAAGGTAAAATATAAGGACATGCTCTGCAGGAGCCACAGCTGGGACTTGAACCTGTGACCCTCTGCTTCTGGATACACTGGCTGTGTGTACTGCACCACACATGCATAGTAGACCCTGGAGCTACCTCTATGTTTTCTCAGCCTGACCTTTTATGTTGCACTGCACACCATGTACTGGTACAGGGCATGGCCTAGGTCAACTGCAAGCAGGTGCCACTGCCCCCTCCAGCACGGGCACACCCCCCCTGCCATGCTGACATGACCATATGCTGTCGGTGCTGGTAGTGTGCAGTCCCAGGCCATCCACTTTGTGAGTAGGCGGTCGCCTAGGGAGCGGGATCTGGGGTGGGGAGGCATACATGGGCATTCTCACATCTCCCCCATCACCACCTACCAATATTATGTCCCTTCTGCTTGGGGGTGGGTTGGCTGCGGGGATGTCAGGTCAGTGCCCTGGTAGATGTAGGTGGATTGTGTTCGGCCTTTGTCAGCTGCTGTCTTGCTGATTTCTGGTTTCTATGTTCCTATGTGCCACCTAGGCGACTGCCTAGTCCACCCTGTGCACCAGCTGCCCCCACTGCATGTCCCACCTTCAGCCCCCTATGCCCCATTTGCACCATCGCCATAGTGGCCTTTCATACTTGGGCACTATGCTGTTGCTTCAAATAGAGCACTACTATCACGTTTCTTGGGCTCCCTGCGTATGCTGTACATTGCTGACACTAAAATGGTTTCTCTCTTCTGCAAATGTGCATCTAACGCCAGGTTTTCATTTGCGGTACTTTTCAGCTCTTCATTTCCCTGCGTTAGTGTAAAAGGAGCCTCTTCCCACCCACTCCCCACCCATTGACCTCTTCTCTCCGCCCTCTCTCCACCCTCTGCAGGACTTACCACGGCCAGTGACTGTAACACGTGTTAGTTAACGTTAACACGCGTTAAGTAACCTTAACGCGCATTGTATCGTTAGCGCATGTTAACATTACTTTACACCTGTTAACGTAGCCACTGCTACATTACCGCAGTTTAGTAAACATACCCCTAAGTTCTGTTTTCTGTGTTGAATATTATTTCAAAGAATGGAAACATGTCTAAAGACCAATTCTTCTTTAATGGAGAACAGCTCCTAACCAACTCATATTATCCAAGTTCGAAAGAAGCCCCCATTCTGCCCACCTGTCTATGGATAGGGCTGTGACTTTAAGCTGTGGTACAGATTTAATAAGATGTGTGGCATCCTTGCACGAGAGACAAAGAACCAGAGGGTGTTCACAGCTTGTGCAAAAAAGTCATATCCACACATGAATCTTTCATATTCCAAAAATGTACTTAGGTGCGGGTTGAGAAAACCTCAAGGTCCTTAAGAAATCTTGCTATCACTAGAGCCCTCAATCAGCTATATTTTCTTCACTATAACTAGGATAAATATGATAACTATTCTGCTTTTTTTGAAGAGCGAGAAAGATTATAACTTCATTTATTGAATATATATAAAAAGTAATGCAGTATAGCCATTGAAACATCAAATTATGGAAGGCGTTTTTTTGCATTAAATTACTTTATTGCGATTACTTCAGAACTATTTGGCCATTGCTGTACACCAATACCTCTGATGTGTTTTTTTTCTCCTACAGTTCTAGGAATAATCATTGGCTTGACCTTCCTCTTCATCATCCTTTTCATTATCCTGATCTGGTGGTGCCTGCGCAAAAAGACAAAAGTAAGCTCCATTTTGGCTAAAATGTTTTAAATCTTGGTCTGTTTCCTGTTGTGTTAAATCTGACCATACTAAGGGGCATGTTTACTAAACATTCATAATGTGCGGGGCCGCGGTAGTGTGCCTGTGCCATATAAGGAGTGGGCGGTTCAGGCCGAAAAAGGAAAAAAAAAGACCGTATGTGTGCACGTCGCGTTAATGTGCAGGGCCCACATTAGCGCGTGGGAAGGCTAAGCGGGGCGCAGCTGTGCACATATAGGAATAGAGCCGTAGCACAACAGTGAAGCCAATAACCAATAGTGCAGGGGCCACGGGTTCAATCCCCAGTGTGTGCAGCCCAAAAAGGCTGGCTGAGGCACCACCTTGAATGTGGAAATGTGTGTCAGGAGGCAAAATAATTTTGGGGTGGCATAAGGCGGCGCACTGTTCATATTGGGGCGGCATAAGGCGGCGCACTGTTCATTGTGGGGCAGCATAAGGCGGTGCACTGTTCATTGTGGGCAGCAGGATGCGGCGCGCTGATGGCCACAAGGCGGCGCGCTGACGCTAAAGCAAAGGAACACAGCCACAGCACAATGGTTAAGACACTGACCAATGGTGGAGGGACCAGCGGTTCAATCTCTCACAATGCCCATTGAAAAAGGCTAGCTGAGGCAGTATATTTTATGTTGTGGAGTGCTTTAGGAGGCTTTTTAATGCTATTTTGTGATAACTACTAGCAAACGCACTCTCACAGCATGTTAACATAAGGCGGACCATAAGGCACATGTTACAGTGCACCGTCCGCCAAGGCACCCTAGAATGTCCCCTATAGGGCAGCATGTATGTTGCGACACAGGATAATGTATAGTGCACCCTATATGGATGCCAACCATAAAGTGCCCTATAGGGCACCCAATAAAGCACCCTCAGAGGCACCTTATGGGTACAGTATGCCAAGGGTGTGTTTGCTGTCATAAAAATATGTACAGTAAACAAAGATAATGCTCTGGACAACCCTATCACAGAACCCCACAGTGGGCTTGAATCCATGATCTCTGGCTGCAAAGGTAGTGACGTAACCATTGGGCTACAGCCCTATAGTTGTCAGCAAACCCCTGGCTGGCTGCAGAGAGCCTGCACGTCACCTCACAGACAGTCTGCTGTTGTAAACAAGATAGGGTTAGGCCACCCGTACCCATGATGCACTGCACATGCAAATCAGCTGTCCACAGATGCACACAAGATGGGGAATGCACCCCAACAGCTACCCGGCCTGGTAGGGGGAATTGTCTGTGTGCACCCACATAGCACCTCGGCCTGGTAGGGGGTCCTGAGCGGGTGGACTACCAGCAAAGAGTAGCTACACACCGTCACATTGTGCGGGTACTGTGCTCACCCTGAGGGTGTGATGTGGCGCCCAGGACCAGGTCCACAACACCAGCCATAGCTGAATGAGGCCATGACAGAGCTCCAAAACAGTACTAACCTGTGAGATAGGAAGGTGCTGCAGAAACATCTTGGATATCTCTGTCTGTCTCAGTTAGTGCAAAACCCCCATGGACCCCTAGGTGGTTCAAGGTACCAACATCACACCCCCCCCCCCCCCCCCATACACCAATGGCAGTAGAGTGGATCATCAAACCCCAGTCCTGCTGGGGAACAGACACCCTACAGGGCAGTCCAAGCAGCTCCACACACATCCATAACACAATATCAGACAGACTTTAGGCCTGGATATCCAAAGATGCACCCCAGCACTATCTGATATTCTCCTGCAGCAAGCCATCAGCCACTGCACCCTGCAAGGCACTCCATCAAGACACATACCAGCTGTGAACAGTCTGCTGGTTAGCCCTGATGGAAATGCATGCACCCAAAACTAGGGTGGCAGCACACACAAGCAGAGAGTTCTGTGAGGAGGCCCCAACAGGAAACCCATATATATCACAAGAGAGAAACACAATACAGCACTATGGGGGTGCCTAGCCATGCTGTCATCACTGCACACTCAGGGTGAGAGTGCTCCCCCAGCAGCACATACAGAGGTCACCCTGTCTGTGTAGGTGGTGGCTGGGCACTTCAATGTCACAGCCTGTGGTTGTGGGTGTGGGTGTGTCTGCCCCTGTTGGCTGCTGCTTTACGGCAGCGCTTCCCAAATCCGGTCCAGTTTTGCATCACACTGTTCGGGTCTTCCTGCTGTCCCTCATGAATATGCATGAGCTACATCTACATGCCGTGGGGGTGGTGCATAGATATACAGCACAGGCATTTGTATGAGTGGCAGCATGGAACCTGACTGGTGTGTGGCCCACCAGGACTGCATTTGGGGGATTCTGCTGTAGGTTCTGCCCCTGTTCATGGTGTCTGTGCTCAGTGGGGTAAAAGATAGACATATTAACATTGCATATGTCCTCGTCACGAAAGGTGTGTCCTTACTGTCACTGTTTATTTGTGGGAACAATATGTGGGCAGGATTGGCAGTAGCCCCAGCTGGGCTTTGAACCTGAGACCTTATGGTCTTGCATGCACTGTCTGTGTGCACTGCACCACCGTGTAGTCACAGATTGCCTGGATTCCCTGGAATGTCCATGACTGTGGATCCGGCAGGGCCTGTCTGTTGCAGTGGACTGTGCCAGCCTGCACATGGCTAGACCTCTGTCTTCTGTGGCTAGCAGCCACTGCTCCCTGCACCACATGTACTCGTCCGCCAACATGATGCGATGAGCTTCTCGCATAAAAAGCAGATGACATGATTGCAATGTGGCAGTACGGGACTGCATTTGGGGGACCTGGCTGTAGGTACTGCCCATTGTTGTGGTGTGTTTGCAGTGTTGTGTAAAATATGGGTGTTTTCCCCATGCTTATGTTGCCTGCAATACAGGGGTGTCTGCACTATCTTTGTTTAGTGGTGGGTAAAATATAGGGACTGGGCTGGCAAGTGCCCTAGCTGGGATTTGAACCTCTGGTCCTAGAGGTACTGGCTATGTCTACTGCACCACACTATGGCCACAGAGAGTGCAGCCCCTGGAGGTAGTAAACCTGGCAGGATGGAGTCACAAACCCTGCTCTACACATTTTTACTGTGGGCACATGCACCCTGTCTGGTGACAAACGTGCACATAAACCACGGAAATGACCACAAAAACTGGGGGACACAATATCACCACGCTGGGCAACAGTGATATTAATGGTCAACCATAGCAAACACTCCCAGTAAAGCTCCAAAAGGGAAACTTTTTCCTGATTTTTGAGTATTTTTTTGGCTCATTTCAAATGCTCATTTTAATAAAAAATGTTAACATGCATTGGACCTTTATAACACATCCAAATGGGGCCTTATGGAGGTAATTTTATAAAGGCATTCCCGCATGTATGTGACCATCGACGTGTATAAGTGACATAAAATATTGACTGATGTAAAAGAATGGGCTTTGACATGAAGACACATACTTTGCCAGTGGGCATAGCTGGGGCATTGTCTGGCTGGAGCATGGGAGGAGTTTGCAAGTAAGCATGTAGATTATAAAATACCTTAATCTATTCATGCATTTGCATAAAGAATGCATGCTCTTTATAGCTATTTGTGAGCAGGTATAAGTGGTCCTGCCTACCTTTAAGGCATGTTGTCTGCCACATGCACTACTATTTTATCACCTACGCAGGCACCTACCTTTGGTGCCTTGTTATAAAATTACTCACCATGAGAGTAGTTTTACAACAGGGCGCTTAGGATAAAAGGGTAAGCAGCTGTCTATTTTAAATATATTTTCTAGAGAGGCGTAGGTGCCTATTTGTTTTTATTAAGTGGTAGGGACTGAGTCTTAGAAGGAGGTGTGGACATTTACACCTGTTCTATAAAAGGCATTTTATAATCAATGCAAGTACTTGCAAACTCCCCCAACGATCTGCCCATGGCTACACACATCAGCATAGTACATCATTCATGCCAATGCACATACAATTTCACACTGGTCAATATTTTATAAAAGGCCACTGATATGCATAATTTCTACATATGTGCATTAATCTATAGGTTAATGCATACTCAGTTGATTTTGTGAGCCTTACATTCTTTAAGGCATACTAAGAAACTGAATGCATGCTAAGGAATGTACATCCACACTGGTTTTGCCTCTCCTTATGCCTCCAAGCATCCCTTTGGCTGTGGTCATTGCCTTAACATACTATTTTGCTACTTTAAAGGGACCTTCATACCCTATGTTAAGGTCTTTTGGATTTAGTTCATATCTTTTCTCAGACATTCAAGGCAAGTTACATTCAGGTACAGTGGGTATCCAGAGAGCATGCAATCTAAATTTATACCTAAGGCAATGGAGGGTTAAGTGACTTGCCCAAGATCACAAGGAGCTACAGTGGGATTCAAACCCTGTTCTAGCCCACTGTTCTAGCCATTAGGCTATTCCTCCAGTTCACGTGTGCCACTATGCCCCTTCCAGTGAAGAACATGTAGGGACTGTGAGAATAGCGTGGACTGAACCGTTTTGTCATATGTGACCATCATGGTACAGTGCTGGAGGTAGGTCAGAATTCCATGAAGATTGTTAGAGGAGTGGAAGGGTATGTTGGACTCAGTGAAAGAAGGAGGATGTTCCTTGTCTTTATGAAGAAGTTAGACCTAGGAGAGAAGAATTCTGACCAAGAAGAAAATTAATTTTCTGTTCCTGTGTGTTTTTGGAGCTGACTTGGGAGGAAGCCTGCCTCCTGTACGTAATCTATTGTTAAGTGAATATTGGACAGAGGTGTTTGTTTAGCATGTCTGCTTTCTCATTCTCACCTTCTACATAGTCCTCATTCTCACAGCTTTAGCATCCCACCATTGCACCTCCTGCTTTACTGGAGGAAAATGTTATGTACTTATTTATTAAAATTTGATGTACTGCCACTAGGACAGGTTCAATGTCATCAGGGCAGTTTACAAACCAACGTCATTATTGTATTGAACTACCTTTTTTTCTACTTGCTCTTCTACCATCAGGTCTTCTCGGGCTTCCTTCAGCTTTATCAGATATTCTTCCCTGCGTTCTACTTTCTGAGACCTCTCCCTTAGTTTCTGAAAGATTATTCTCTCTGTTCATACCTTTTCAGCCATTTCTTTGGAAAGCCAAACTGGGTCTTTTTTCTTTTGCCTTGGGTACATCAGAGTTGCCAAGTTACCCCGTTCCAGGAGTGGGATTTTAAGCCAGTCCTGGATTTCTGACACTCTTATTTTGATGCAGCACGGATTCCACGGGTGAAATCAGGAACTACAAATACCATACTGTACTGCAATGCAAATTTAAAACCTGAATTGGAAAAAAATCTCACTCCTGGAACTGGGCAACTTGATAACTCTGGTACTTTCTAAAATAAAGATAAGCTGTCTGTTTTTAAGTCTTTTAAATTTAGTCTGATATTGCTCTATTTCACAAAGAACTTCCTGTTCTGCCGGTGCTTCCTTAAGGAAGTCCCCAGTTTTGGCAAAGTTGGTAGTCCTGAAAGCCAGGATGTAAAATTTCGTACGGCATCTTTCCGCCTTGGATCTTATATTAAAGCATGCCATCTGATCACTGGTGCTCAGCTGCCACCTATTTGGACGTCAGAAAACACTGTCTCCTTTTACAAGTAACAATCTGGTATTTCCCCTTCCCTCATGGTTTCCATACCCATTTGTCTGAGGAGAGCCCCTTGAAAGGACGCCAAGATTTCTCTACTTCTAACTGATTCTGCAAAAGGATCATCCCACCCACATCCCATGGATTAAAATTTTCTACCATCAGCACCAGCCCCTTTATTGCAAATGTGTATGCAGTAAATTTACAGCGGGACAACTAGCAAATACTTTGAATAGTCTAATCTTGATGTTTCAAATTGTATGTTTGATCAGTAGAGCTGTATGTTTAGTTGGCCAGTTATATCTCGTTTTGAGGTTGTACAGCAAAATATGTGGAGTGTAATTTTATAAGAGGTGCCTAGTTAAAGCACATTTTAATGCACCTATTTTAATTCTATTTTATAAAGCAAGTAGGGGGCCTACTAGAATATGTGACCTAATGCATGTCTAGATTGCAAGCACGGATAGTTACATCAGCCTTAGAGCTGGTGCAAATGTCTATGCTTATATTTTCAAGTACATGCATAAATTACAGTATTTTATCATTTACATGCCTTCTTGTATGCTCCACCCAAATTCCGCCCATGTGCATGCCCATTGGCAAAGCATGCACCTTGATGCCAAAGTGCATAGTTCTATGCCAGTCGGTATTTTATAAGAGGTCATTTATGTATATAATGTGGCCGCATTTGCATGGGAATGACGTTAGAAAATATGGGCTGACTGTTAGCGACGTTTAGTAAAAGGATCCCATAGGCTCTGTGCTGATGTAAGGACTGCGCCTTAAATGCATACATCATCAAGGTGCACAAGTATCTCCGATTTCATAAAGGTTTGCATATGGGCAATGGAAATGATCCACGTCTGTATGTACACCTACTTCCTGGCACACACTCATTTTGGCATGCCCTTTACAGGAGGGCATTGGGGGGCATCCCCCTTAATCCCCCCAATGTTTAATTCCCCTTCCACATGTTACATCAATAAACATTGAATGACCTATATTTGATGAAGGAGGCAAATTGTCCAGCTTTGCAAAAGGGCCAGGATACATGGGCATATCCCGACATTTATATATGTGCGTTCTGAAATACCGGCACACCCGCGTGCAAGCCACTGGAGTGCCTTCACCGATTTTTCACAGATGTATGTTTCTAAAATAGGATCTCTTGCAGAACATGGATGCCCATCCCCATGTATACCTGTGCTGGTGGTGGTGCATGAGGGGTGGGGATATGTTGATTTTAGATCAGGCTCCCATGTGCCTAACCTCTCTAAGACTGACATAGAATTGCAGCCGTTTTCACTGGTGGCATCCATGTAAACGGTTCTCTAAAATGGGCCTTAAAGACTATGGGAATCATTTTAGAAGCCCATTCAGATGTCCTAATCACATCCGTGTCCCAAGAGCCATTTTAGAACACCCTGGAACTTACATGGTGGATTCATGTCTGGGACGTTACAGAAGAGATACACGTGCAAGCCCAGTTTCAGAATGGGGCCGCACATTTAAAACTGGTGGCGGACACCTCTATGTTTTTACGTGCTCCTGGGCAAGAGTAGACCTTTGGAAAGTGCTCGTTTCTACCAGTTTTTAATAGTGTAAGAAGAGGAGAATGCTCCATCACACCCCCAATATTTTTCATCAACTCAAAAAAAATCTAGTAGGTACATAGCGAGGCCTTATTGTCCGCTGCTGCACTGTGGCTCGTCTGTTTCTAACATGGCAGGCCGGGATGTGAATGTTGTAACATATACATGCACGCATCCCAAAATACCGACCCTGGCACATCTATGTTACCAATTCCGCAAATATCTGTATCTCACAAAAGGCCTTTGCACGTCTAAGAAACACCATCACTATACATATAATCCCAGATTTATGATGCATTATACAATCAGAATTATAAGTATAATGCTATTGTGTTTTAAAAAATCCTTACACATTCAGCACAGCGTCGAATGTATAAGTGATTTCAAATATCCAGCCCATATATGCCTTTGACTAGATCAGTATCCAGCTCTTCTGTCTGCTGCATTTTTGCAGGTCATTCCAGGGTAGATGGAAAGGTAATACATGACTTTTCAAAGTAACCCACAGCACCTCCTCCGTTCCCTATAACCCCTACACATCTGTTACTTTGATTCCTCCCCCCTAGAGCTGAACTTTTTCTACAGGAGTCCTGCACTCCCACAGTGAGAAAGTACCCTTGTAGAGCCTGAGTCACTGTAAGGATGTGTGAAACCTAAAATTTCCAGCTCTAAAATACTTGCATGAATTGTCTGAAAAGATCATCAGTTTCTGAACCAAAGCATGGAAATTCTGAAGTGTGTCAAATTTTTACAGTTCACATATGGTCTGTAGCAATCCATTCCCAGATTTGAGTAAAAACAGCATTGAATTTAATGTGTATAAATGTGCTGAGGCGGACTTTCCTTGCAACGTTAACCACCAAGGTGAAAATCCTAAACTTCATTGTATTCACTTTCATTGAAGTCATAGGCATATCTCTAACACCATCTGCTTGTTCTAAAGATATTTCTGCAGGCTGTTTGAGACAAATACGAGCCACTTAGATGTTCTACGTCTAGATCCATCAGTTACTTTTCTTCTTTCTATACTGTAATTTGAAAGCGCAGGAAAAGTATATCCCCTATGTTCTAACCTGCTGTATATTGAAGTACTGGTGACAAACCATTGAGGCAGATGCGACATGAGAATATTATCAGACAATTTAAGATTACCTATGATTGTTGAGTGAAGATCATGTTGGCGCATTGTGATCCTGGGGATTCCAAATATCAGCACCGGCTTTTTCATTGCTGTGAGATTCCAAATTCTCGATAAACTCAAGCATATGCATGGCTTCCTAGCAGTTTTTGAAGTTACCTCACTAAAAAATACTGACCCTCATCATCCTCAAGACATTTTCAATAGCATATTATGTAGAGCCATGATGGACCTTCACTCCAAATTTGAACCTCATTGATGTGTTGTGATGCAAGTTGTCATGCCTCCAGACAGACTAATTAATCTAGCTCCTAAGCGCTTTTAACACATTACTATTACTACTACTACTTATCACTTCTAAGTCTACTAGATATACATAGTACTGTAGAGACACACATAGAATACAGCCCCTGCTCCATAGAGCTTGCCATCTAGTCATGACAAATAAGAGAGTCTACAAGAATGATTTTATTACAGAGAAATGGCAAAGATTTAAAAGCAGCTTCAAAAAATGAGTTTTTAGACGGGATTTGAACATGGCCAGGAACGGAGCATGACCCGCCAACTCGGGAAGTCTGCTGCAGGCATATAGCACTGTAAGGTGGAAAGATCAGAGTCAGAAGCTGACAATGGTGTTGAAAGGCACATGGAAGAATGACTTACGTGATGAATGGAGTTCACTAGGAAGGCTGTAGGGAGAGAGAATAAAAGATAGTTAATGTGGAATAGCAGGGCAAGTGCATTTCTAAGTGTTTAAGAGAAGCTTGAAATGTATGTGGAAGAGGAAGGGGAACCAATGCAATGACTGGAGCCGAGGGATTATGTGGTCACTGAGACATGTGAAGGCACATTTTAGGAAGGCTGCTTATGTGGTGGGAGGGACCTGGAAGTCAAAACATCTGCATGTCTATGCCAGTTTTAGAAGAGAGGGCATGCACGTGTGAGGCCGATGCATATTTCCACCCCTCTTAAGGGATGTGAATGTTAAAAATGGGTCACAGACAGAAGAAAGTTGAGGAGTGCATGGGGATTGATATCTACCTGCAACAGGAGGTGCAGTTTCAGGAATATAGAGGTTGGGGAAATTGACAGTGGAAACCTGGCAACTTACCCATGTAAGTGCTGGCATTCCATAATGTGCACGTGTAAATGTTGGCACTTACATATGGATCTGGACATTTTGCCAGGCTGGATGTGTAGCTACAGCTAATTAAACACAGAGGACTCTATTTTTGCCTCATTTCAATTTAGAAGCGAAAATAAACATTGGGAGATTAAGGTGGATATCCTCCTTAGTCCCTCCTTTAAAGGGATGGCCAAATGAAGCACTTTTCAAATATCCATTCATGTCAGGAAGCAGGTATAAATACGGACATGGGCAATTTTGGTCAAACACAAGCATCTCCTACATGAAACGAGGAATACATGTGTAGGGGGCACATTCAGTGGTGGTGGCCAGTACTGTTAAAGCAGCTGGCCTTCGTGTCACCCTCATTCCACCCCCTGGAACACTGTCGCTAACCAGTTAGATGGGGATATTCAGTGACCCTAACCACATTAGTAAGCTGAATATCCCAGTAAGCGGGATTTATGCAGTTTGCAAGTCTGCAAACTACACAAATCCTTTTGAATTTGTCCCACTCTCTAGATTTTTATGCCACCTAGGTATACTCTTGACATGCCCTGTGCAATTTTAATGTGGCATGGACATCTACATGTAAAATAAGCCTTTTCTAAAATGGCTCTTTACATGAGGATGCAATTTACACAGCTTGTTGTTAAGTGCCATCGAGTCGGTGTCGACTCATGGCGACCCTCTGGATAGCGGACCCGAACTGTGTTCGGTCTTCAGTCAGGCGGCTCACTGTTAATAAAGTGACACCCATAGGTGCTGTTATTGTATCGATCCATCTCATTGCCAGTCTTCCTCTTTTGCATTGACTCTACCTTGCCAAGCATGATGTCTTTCTCTAGCGATCTCTCTCTTCACATGCTATGTTCAAAGTATGAAAGTTGAAGTCTTGTCATCTGAGTTTCTAAGGAAAGCTTAGGTTTGATCTCCTCTAGTACTGACAGGTAAGTGGCCGCATTTACATGTGTAAATCGTGAATATGGCTTATAAGGGAAGATGAGTGATGCAGTTGAATTTTGAATAGATAGTAGTAAAGAAAGATGGTTCAGTGAGAGGCCCGCAAGGTGCAGGTTGTAATAGTCTAAATGAGAGCTGATAAGTGGATGAGTATTTTGACAGCATGCTCATAAACGAAGAAAACAATTTTAGTGATGAAAAGAAGAAACAACATGTTTCAGCAGTGTTTTGGATATGTGTCGAGAAGGAGAGAGAGGCCTCAAAAATGACCGAAAGTCTAAAGGCTGAGGGGGTCAGTCCATCCCCATTATTTGGCCCCTCTGCCAACTCCAACTAACTTCCCTGTATGTTGTATGGGGAGGTTAGACAGGGGGGGGGGGGAAAGGAGCAGTGTGGGGCAGAGTTAGGGCAGGCAGTGGGCCATCTGCGGCCCCAGATGTACAAGGCTGATTCCATTGTCGGCCCTGTATGTCCGGGGAAACAGACTGAACGGGGAACTTATTCCACCTCTGAGGTGGAATAAGTATCCTTGGTCGGCAGGGACAGCAGGCCCGAGCGGCGGAGGAGGTAGGAGGAGGTGGAGGAGATTCCCCGTATCCCGACCCTGGCCTTGGGAGGTCACACAGAGGGCCGGGACATCCAGGATGGAATCGGGCCCTGAGAGACCTAGGTGGATGAGAGTGACATTTACAGAGAAAGATAAAGATGGAAGAAGGGAAGTGTTTTGGAAGGAATGATAAAGAGTTCTATCTTGGTCATTGCAAGGGACATAATTTCTGTGTTTCTGTTGCAGAGATATTCCTTTGACTTGTACCACAAATCCGCTGAAGATGCAAACATTCCCTTGAACTCTGTTCATGAAGACAATGAAAATGGACACATTTCAAGTAATGTACCCTTTGTTTAGTTTTATACCTTCAAAGGAACAACACTAAAGTTGACTTATTCGCTGAAATTGGGCAATGCACTTTTAATATGTATTTTTAGATTTTGTGCATAATGTTAACATTATCTTTCACCAAAAAGATATGCATAATCTCTTCCATACTATCAAACATGCTTAGTAGGTATGGTCTAGCTAATTTTTTACAACTATTGTAAAGATTAAAGTCGACTCGTTAGCCTATAACCTACAGTAGCTATCTGGGTTTAGGATATGATTTAATATTCTTCTTCTTACCTCCCATGTCTATTGATTTTATTTGACTATTGGTTCTTTATTCATGATTTTTATTATCTGTAGTATACTGTATGTCAGGCCTTGACAAATTTCTTTGGAATCTAGGAGCCAGGATCAAATTTAGGAGTCAGCTGCCAAGACCTCAATCACAGTGCCTCGCCCCTCCTACCCCACAAAAGGTGTATCGCAGTTCCTTTTTAAGGGCATGATTTACTCTTTTCACATTTTTTATAGGAAAAGAAAGTTTAATAAATAAGGCCTTTGCCATGCCATTACACAGTGCCAACACAAGGCAGCAACCCTTCTCCTCCGCCCTCCCACGAACCCCAATGAATACATTGTCAGCTCCCGGGGCAACTTCCTTTTTTGCTTCACATATCACCAAGGCATGAAAATATGTGAAGAAAGAAAATCTCTTAAAACCTCCCCTCACAGCCATTAGCCAGTGTCTCTCTCTCTTCTTGCCCCCTTCCCAATCAGCCATCATATTGGGTCTCTCTCTCATTGCCTCACCCATCAGCCATCACACCAGATCTCTCTCTCTCATTCCCCCACCGCTGCGATCACCCAGGGTCTCGTGTAGGCCTATTCTCTACTCGATGTCTAGCCTGTATATGTCCCCTCAGAATCAGATCTACCAGCTTGTATGTGCAGGCTGGGCTCGATTCTGATGGGCTGCACGTCCAGCCACATCATTGTCTACCCCTGATAGACCCCTGAATGGAGCGCAATGCCATGGTGACCTGTTGCCGTGGCATAGCGGCTCCATTCAGGAGCCATGATTGCTGGCCGCTGCCAAGACTTTCCTTTCCTTGCAGCCAGACCACCAATCCAGCCTCCTATTGCCAGGGTCCAGCTGCAGGGCTCCCCCTGTATGCTTCCATGTTTTGTCCCTGCTGGTTGCCACCACTACCTCACATCCAGGGGGACATATTCCACCTCTAAGATGGAATAAGTCCCCTATGTAACCGGCCTATCTCGGATGTACAGGGATGACCTCAGAATCGGCCTTGTATGTCTTGGGTGATGACCCGCCCACACATCGTCCTTGCTTCGCCTCCAGCCTGCCTCCTCCAGTCCCCATCTAAGGTTCTCATACAACTCCGCTGTTAGTACAGGGAGCCTTGCACAGGGACAGCAAGGGGGACATATAGCAGGGATGTACATCCAGGCAAGGCATACATCCCTGCTATTCGGGGCTCAGAATAGACCCCTTACTGTTTCTGCCGTGGTGCATGAAAACATGGTGCCTTCTTCTATGCTGTGATTGACTCTCTATACAGAGCTTGAGCCATATAGAGCGGTTAATCAAATGACAATAAACATAGAGGAAGTATGTGCTGAACTTGCCATTTCAAGTCTTTCCTAGACAATAGATTTTCAAGTTGATCCTCATGCTTCATATCCATGCTGTTAAACAGTTCTAGCTCTAAAGTCTTCTTCTTGTGTCCATTTATCAAAGTCATAGGATATTGTCTTGACGCAGGTTTTATTTATTTACTTATTAAAAAATATTTATAACCCGCCCATCCAATGTTCTACGCAAGGAACGATTTAACACACACAATAAAAATATAACAACATTATAGTTGCACAAATAAAGTAAAAAAAACACAGCTTTCACAAAATTCAGAAGTTCACAAACAGAGGAACACAGAACAGAATAAAGGATAAAGCTAAAAGAGACAAAAATGGAAATAAGGATAGCAAAATCAAAGGCAGAAGAAAAGATGGCTAAAGATCTGAAGCAAGATAAACCTTTTTCAGGTATTCGGGAAAACAGGAAGATCAGAGGTGGAATCACAAGACTCAAAAGTGCCGAGAATAGATTCATGCAGAGAGGAGAAGTTCCATAGGACTGCAGAAGGGCTGATGTGGTACCTCTTCACAAAAGTGGCAATAGGAAAGACGTGACAAACTACAGGCCAGTAAGCCTTACCTCGGTGCCGGGAAAAGTAATGCAGGTCCTCCTGAAAGAGAGAATAGTGGACTTTCATGAAACCAATAGGTTGCATGATCTGAGGCAACATGGTTTTACCAAAGGATGATCATGCCAGACAAATCTGATTTGAGTTCATTGACTGGTTGACCAGAGAAATAGATCAAGCACATGTGATGGATATGATCTACCTAGATTTCAGCAAAGCCTTTTATACTGTTCCTCACAGGAGGCTTATCAATAAACTGAACAGCCTCAGGATGGGTCCCAAGGTGGTGAACTGGATCAGAAATTGGTTGACTGACAGACAACAGAAGGTGATGGTAAATGGAACTCACTTGGATAAGAGGAAGGTGATGGTGCATTGCCCCAGGGATCGGTCCTTGGACCAGTACTGTTCAATGTATTTGTGATTGATATTGCTGAAGAACTGAATGGAAAAGTCTGTCTTTTTGCAGATGACATGAAAATTTGCAACAGAGTGGACTCCCCTGAGAGAGTGGATAACATGAGGAAAGCTCTACAAAAGCTGGAAGAATGGTCTAATGCTTGGCAGTTAAGATTTAATGTGAAGAAGTGCAGTGTCATGCACTTGGGAAGCAGAAATCCAAGGGAACTGTATGCAATAGGGGGCGAGAGGTTGATGTGCACTGACCAGGAGAAGCACCTTGGAATGATTGTTTCTGACAAGCTCAAGGTGGCGAAACAGTGTGACAAGGCAGTGGCTGAAGTCAGAAGGATGTTGGGTTGCATACAGAAACGAATTACCAGCAGAAAGGAGGAGGTACTAATGCCCCTCTACAAGTCACTGGTGCCTTGGGAATACCTCACTTGGAATACTGTGTTCAGTTTTGGAGACCATGTCTCGCAAAGGATATAAAAAGACTGGAAATGGTTCAGAGGAAGGCGACCAAAATGATTTGAAGCCTTCATCAGAAGACTTATGAGAAGAGACTTGAAGACCTAAATATGTATATGCTAGAGGAGAGGAAGGGCGGGGAAGATATGATACAGACCTTTAAATAATTAAAGAGTATTATTAAACAAAAACCTCTTCAAAAGATGAACAAGCTGTAAAACTAGAGGGAATAACATGAAGCTGTAAGGGGGTAAACTGAAAGGCAATGTCAGGAAATACTTTTTCACTGAAAGGGTGGTGGATGCTTGAAATGCCCTCCCAATGGAAGTGATGGGAGCAGATACAGTGACAGAATTCAAAATCATGGGACAGACACAGTGCATCCCTTTATAGCAACAGGATAAAATCAAAATAAACTTTACTGTCTCTTATATTTATTTATTTATTTATTTACAGTCTCTTATATACCGCACTATTCAGCATCAGCGCGGTTTACATGGAACAAAAATGCTCAGTACGGTTAACACATATGAGTTTACAGATAACAGGGCAAAAAACTTGGATAACAGGGGTAAACTATATCTCAACAAATTGGGGTGACCTGCACGGAGCGGTGGGTACATGCTTAACAAAGGCATCGGGAGGGGTAACCTGCATGGAGTGGCTGATGCACTTACTCTTGCCACTTTGCTGGGCAGACTAGATGGACCATACTGGTCTTTATCTGCAGTAGAAACAACATATCATTCATTACTTCTAATGACTCATTATTTTAAACAACATTGCCTTAAAGTAACTATACCAATATCCTACCATCAGTGGCAGCACAAGGTTTCTGCCACCCTAGACAGACCCTCCATGCTGCTGCCACCCCAAAAGACTGCACCTCCATCTAGCCCACCATACTGCCCCCTTGAGCTGAAATGGCGGCAGCTAAACTGCTGCTTCAGCGCTGCATTGGGCCTTAAAGTGCCCATGTGCATGTGCACTCATGGCCTGCCACTCCTGACCCCCTCCGATGCAACTTTCTTGGAGGGCAGACAGGAGTGGCAAGCTGGAACTGCACGCATGTGTGTGGGCCTTTTAAAGCCCACCAAAGCGCTGAAGCAGCAGTTCAGCTGCCACTTCCCAGTGGGTTGGGTTAGTGAAGCCAACCATCAGGGTCTGCCACACTAGGCAACCGTCTAGTTCGAATAGTGGACAGGCTAGCCCCGCCAGCCATTCTGTTTCTCTTAAGGTCTGTGGAATGTCTGTGGTGCACCAATCCAGACATTCTCTTTGCTTAGAATACAGCTGTAGTCAAATAAATATACTGAAGTATGAAAAAGAGCCCTCGGAACAACGAGCCTCCTTGTAGTAATAGCAAACAAGGCAGTAATTTGAAATCATTGATTCCATTAATCTGTAATCTCCAAGAATGCAAGATGTTTTAATTTTTTTTTTGAATACAAATAAGGGTTGTGTGCACTAAGTAATCCCTCTGAAGGTTGATTAAACCTCTCTGAGGATGGATAACCCTGGAACTAGGGTAGGGAGACCAGGGTATTGCCCTGGGTACTGTATTTTTGAAGTCATTGACCTTTGGTCTCTGGGGTAGGGTAGGGCAGGGAGTGGAGCCACCACATTTCATTAGTCTTACCCTGGGTGCCACAATACCTAGTTATGGTGCTAGGGATGGAGTCACTATTACTTCCTGGTAGACTTGGCATAATAATCAGCCATTACTTGAAATCAGGTGCTAAAGCCAAGGTAAAGCCAACAAGTGTGTTAAAATGAAAGAAGTGAAAATTAAGTTGAACTCGTAACATCTCTGACCATTGAACTGGAGGCTGTCTGGTCCAGCTCTGAATGATCTGGGATCTCAGAGACAGGGGGACTCTGCATTAGGACCAGGCCAGGATTTAGGCATAGACAACATAGGGAACTGCCTAGGGTGTGACATTTTGATGACATCAAATACCTGGGCAAAAGAGGAGCCTGCTGCAACTTACTTTGAGCCCATGTGCATGCGCTGCTTAAGAGAAGTGCTACTGTGGCATGGAGGCCTCTCTCTCTTCTTCTTCTGCCTCTCCAAATGTTGGGATC
This sequence comes from Ichthyophis bannanicus, assembly GCA_033557465.1. NCBI lineage: Eukaryota > Metazoa > Chordata > Amphibia > Gymnophiona > Ichthyophiidae > Ichthyophis > Ichthyophis bannanicus. The sequence goes on along the minus strand of CM066032.1, from coordinate 1,750,520,739 downwards.
TCTGACACCCCCCCCCACCCCCGACAGCTCCCACTGACTGGCATCTGCTCTCTGGTCTTGCCTATGGGTGCCAAAATCATAAATCTGGCCCTGATTAGGATCCACAAGTCTAGGACTCTAGTGTCACTTCCTCTATGTTTTTATGAAGAAGACATAGGATGAATTTCAAAGGCGTTAGACTCAAGAGTAATCTGAGGAAATATTTCTTTACGGAAAGAGTGCTAGATGAATGGAATAGCTTCCCAGTGGAGGTGGTAGAGAGGAGATCTGTATCAAATTTAAGAAAGCATGGGACAAACAGAGAGAATCTCTAAGAGATAAGAAGAAGAAAGTGTAGAGCTTAGTCGTTGGTATGAAGGGCAGACTGGATAGGCCTTATGGTCTTTATCTGTCATCGTTTTTCCTGTTTCCCGGAAACCAGAAAGCCTCATATACACACACTAGCACTACAACACATTAAGTCCCCAACCTCTTTCTTAAATACTCCTCAACCATCTACCACAGAAACCCACCTACCTAATCCCATCCCCTCACCCACCCCATCTATCTATCAACAGTCCTAGAGTAGGTAAGTGGGTGGATGTGGGGATAGTGTAGATAGGTCAGTGGCTGTGGGTTGGGTAGATGGGTGGAGGAGTGGACTGATTAGTGGAATAAGTGGGTGGGGGTTTGGATAGTTGTGGGGGTAATTTAGTGGGTGGGTGTAGGATTTGAAAAGTAGGCTGGTAAATTTGTTACCTCACTTGGTTTGCAGCTTGTCGTGCTGTGAGGGCTTGTGTGCATCAGTGATGCTGAGAGCTAAACTATCGTTAGTTTAACTACTGGCAGGGTCTCCCAAGATGGACAGGTCTCAGCTGAGGTGCCAGACCAAGACTAACCACCCATCTGGGCAGCAGCAGAATGGGATAGTGTTGATGGCGGAGGATCACATTTCTGTGACAATGGCAACAACACCAAACTTAAACTGCGCAGAAGAAGTGGAGGAGTGGCCTAGTGGTTGGGGCAAGGTACTTCAGGCCGGAAGGTCGGGGGTTCAAATCCCACTAGAGGACAGCAACCTTGGGCCGGAAGGACTGGGGTTTCTAGTCCCACAGGTACTCCTTGTGGTCTTGGGCAAGCCACTTAACCCTCCATAGCCCATGTTCCCTGTAAAATAGTTATCTCCAAGTTATAATGCCCTGTTCAATGTAATATCAGTTTGTTCAATGTAAACCGCACTGATGCAGAATAGCGCGGTATATAAGAGAATGTAAATAAATAAATAAATAAATAAATAAGAAAGGCCCGGCAATCTACTTCTGTATCTTGCCATGAAAACCCAATGGATAGTTACAACAAAACAAATTGTGCTATAGTGCTGGAAGATGAGACCCCCAGGTCAGAAGGCACTCAACTAGCTACTGGGAAAGAGCTAAAGACTTCTCAGTGTAAAGCCAGCATTTATGATGTGGTTGGATCAAAGCCCTCGGGAAATCTGACTGCTGATGTAGCTGCGCGTTAAATGAGAGTCAGAAGCTGTAAAGATGTCTTACGCATTGGAACATGGAACATACGAAGCATGAACCAAGGGAAGTTGGAGGTGGTCAAGAATGAAATGGAACGTGTACAACTTGATCTATTGGGTGTCAGTGAACTGAAATGGACTGGCATCGGGCACTTTGCATCAGATGATCACATGGTCTACTATGCTGGAAATGAACGACAAAGAAGAAATGGTGTTGCATTTATAATAAAGAAGAAACTTGCAAGAACTGTAATGAAATACAATGCAGTCAGCAAATGCTTAATCTCTATTCGTCTACGAGGAATGCCTATCAACACAACTATAATTCAAGTATATGCCCCAACAACAGCTGCAGAAGAGAATGAAATTGAAGAGTTCTATGAACAAGTACAAGCTGAAATTGACAGAACATGCAAACAGGATATCCTGATAGTCATGGGTGACTGGAACGCAAAGGTTGGCAACAAAGAAGAAGGCAAAGTAGTTGGAAAATATGGACTTGGCAACAGAAATGAAGCTGGAGAAAGACTGATAGAATTCTGCAAGACCAATGATCTATTCATCTCAAACACCTTCTTCCATTAACACAAGCGGCGACTGTACACATGGACTTCACCCAATGGATTGTATAAAAATCAAATTGACTACATCTGTGGAAGTCAATGATGGAAAAGTTCTATAACATCAACAAAGACAAAACCTGGAGCTGACTATGGTACAGATCATCAACTACTAGTATGCAAACTCAAGCTAAAGTTGAAAAAGAGCAAACCACTCATGAATGCAGCAAAATATGACCTTGAGAATATACCACTGGAATTTAAAGACTGCCTGCAAAATCGATTTGCTGCTTTAGATACAAATGACAGAGCTCCAGAAGAGTTATGGAATGACATCAAGAAGGTTGTGTTGGAAGAAAGCGAGAAGTCTCTACAAAAGGTGAAAAAGCAAAAACAGCCAAAATGGATGACGGAAGAAACTCTGAAAATTGCCCAGAAATGCAGAGAAGCTAAAGCCAGAGGAGAAAGAAAGACAATAACAGAACTCAACAGAGATTTCCAACGTGCAGCAAGACAGGACAAGGAAATGTACTACAACGACGCATGCAAGGAAATAGAAGCAGAAACTATTAGAGGAAGAACAAGATCGGCTTTCCTAAAGCTACGAGAGTTAAAGAAAAAGTTCCAGCCTCTAATTGGAATGTTACAAGATGCTCAAGGTTCTATGTTGAATGATGCTGAGAAGATTAAGAAAAGGTGGAAGGAATATACAGAGTTTTTATATGATAAAGATCAAGTGGACCAAGAGCCGTTTCAACCTGTACCTTATGATCAGGAACCATTGGTGATGAAAGAAGGAGTTAAAGCAGCATTGAAAGGCTTATCAAAGAACAAAGCACCAGGCATTGATAGCATTCCCATAGAAGTATTACAGCAATCTGATGCAGCTGTTACCGTACTTACAAGACTCTGCCAAGAGATATGGAAGACAACATCATGGCCAATTGACTGGAAAAGATATGTGTTTATACCCAATACTAAAGAAAGGTGATCCAACTGACTGTGGAAATTATCACACAATCGGTCTGATCCCACATGCCAGCAAGATTCTACTGAAGATTATTCAAAAGAGACTACAACCATACCTGGACAAGACTTCGACTTTCAAACTTTGGACACATCATGCGAAGAGAGAGATCATTAGAGAAAGACATCATGCTTGGCAAGATAGAAGATCAGCGCAAAAGAGGAAGGCCAGCAATGAGATGGATCGATACAATAACAGCAGCTACGGGTACCAGTCTGTCAACAATGAGTCGCCTGACTCAAGACCGAACACAATTTAGTATAGCCATCCAGAGGGTCGCTATGAGTCGACTCCGACTCAACGGCACTTAACAACAACAACAAATTGGTTAGTGGGTTAATGGGGGTTAAGTAGCTGAAGGGGTTGGTTAGTGAGTGAATGGGTTTAGGTGAGAAGCTGGGTGAAGGTGAATGATTAGAGGTGGGGATAGATGGGATGGTAGGTGGAGCTTATGTAGGTGGATGGGTGAGGATAGGGAGGTGAGAGATTAGGAGGTAGGTGTGAGGGTCCCAGACAGGCCAACTAAGTACAGAGATCCTTAAATCAGGACCCTAGGATGCAAACGCCTTGGATCATGGGTTTTTTAAATTCGGCATGCAATTTCCAAAGGTCCCCAGCTTGAGGATCCCATGTGTTTAGTACTTCCAATCAACTTCCCATTGAAGTCAATTGAAAGTCAAAACTTCACTTCCAAGGATGAAGAAAAGATTTGCCCCTAAGCTGGAAGTAAAAGCCTGTGCTAAAATTTAGCCCACTGTCTGCATTGGAAGTAATTTCACATGCAGCTCATTATCATGCATGTCTGTGCTAAACGTCAATGCAGTGGTTCATGTATTGCAGCACAGATTTTATATGCTTTGAAAGTTATATTAGCACAGAAAATCTGTGCTAAATCCAAAGAAAGTCACAGCATTAAAGGTATCGCAATTTCTTACCTTGGCCTCTAGGAAGTATATTTTTTAATCTTTTTCTCTCTTTAAAAAGAGCCCAGCACAATCCAGGAAATGAAGAAGGCCATAGCAGAGGTTTTTTGTAGTTAGCTGACGCTTTTTCAGTGGTAGTTCAAGGCAAGCTATATTCAGTTACAGTATCTATTTCTCTGTCCCCACAGGGCTTCTACCATAATGAAGACTCCTACCTGCAAAATACCTGGTAGGCAGACAGAGCAGCCAAAACCTAGGATCTAGGAAGGGGAGGTCAGAGGAAACATTTAGGAGATGAATATGAGGCCTGTTAGCTTCTAAAGATAAACTGGAGGAAAAATCCGGAAGATGTATCCTGGACTTGAGAAGGGTGTGGTACAAATCTCTCTAACAGACTGATGCCGAAAGCTAGTGCGGGCTTTACGAGCCCATAATGCTATGTTTAATCACATTTTTTACGATCCTCCCCATGCAGGAAATTGATTTAAACGCCGGTGGAAAAACTAGTAACCAATTAACGCCACGTGTATTTAAATGAATACTCATTATTTAAATCTGCTGGATGGGTATGCAAATCATGGCTACACCTGATGCAGAGACAGGCGTAGATGATTTTGCAACCAGCCATAGTGACAAAATTTTAACTGCAGGGTCTGAGCAGAAGTAAACCTCTAACGTTGCCCCCTGACAGTATTTTGATGGCACCGGATGCTTTCCCCGATGCTAGATCACCTTCCCCCCAGATGATCAGGCATTGGGCAAAGCCCCCAATGCCATCAAAACAGTGTTGGGCCGTGGCGACAAAAAAAAAAAGATAACGACGAAGTGAAATCGTTTTTCTGGTGTTCCTGTACCGTGCCGTTCATCAGTCTGTCATAAGAAGTTGCCGTGTGCAGATAACGCTACTGTTTTTAAATAGCCAGGAAGCAGAGAGATGACCGAGAGAAAAAATGCAAATTAGCCACTGGTGCTTGGGGAGAGCAAGCCAAACTGGCGCAGGCTTCTTGTGTGCATGTGTTTGGCTTGCTTTCCCTGTTTAACCCTGTGGTGTCTCATTTGCACGTGCGGGGTTACCGCGGTGTGCATTTGCATATTTTAACCTTCCCGCATTGCACATTAAAATGTGTGCATTGTCAGGAACTTTAACCAATCCATCCAGCGCGGATCTAGCGCCGGCTTTCTGCATCGGCCTGTAAATCAGAATTTGGATATGTACATAACATAGGGCATTAAGGAGTGGGACCAGGGACAGACCTGAAGGGAGAGACTCTCCCAGTTACCAAAGATACTCCTTGAGAGTTTGTTCCTGTTTATCATTTCTTTTTTTGAAACCTGGTTTTCTAACCTGTGGCTTCAAAATACATCTTCTTTAAACTCTTCATTTGCACTAACACAGAAAAAGCACTCCCCCAGCTAAGTATCTGGTAACTTGAAACTCACATGACCATACAGAGAGCTCAAACTTAAGGTGGCAAGTCTCTCCTTATGGCATTTATTTATTTTATTTGAGTGTTTTATATACCACTATATCAGGTAATCATAGCAGTTTACAGTTAAAGCAACAGACACATTAAACATTTTAACAATATAACTGGTACTGAAAACGGCAATCAAAAATTTACATAATCCTAGAAATATAAGTTATTTACAATTCAAATGACTGGAAGTGTCATTCAAACTTTTCAAAAGGGGCATGAAGGGGGCTGATGTCTTGTGAAGAGGTTGGTTAGCTTAGGTATAGGAGGAGAGTGGGTATTTATGTAGGGTCTGTATAAGTTGTATTTTCATCCTGCCCAAAATGTTCAATGAAGAGATGAGTTTTGAGGTGTGAACAGAATGAGGACAGGTTTGTAATGTTTCGGAGAGTAGCTGGTAATGAGTCCCAGAGCATTGGCGATAAATATTCAAATGCTCTCTGTTGCTAGTGCATTGTTTAGTCTTACGGAAATTTGATGGGGTAGTGAGAGTGTTGTACATTTGCCCTCTTCTTTGCCGATCATTGGGTGAAACTCTGATTAATTGTGAGAGGGTTGGAGGAACAATCTTTCTAATGATTTTAAAGGTGGTCATCAATAACTTGTATTTTATATGGCTTTGAATGGGTAACCAATGTAAGTCATGTTAGATTGGTGTTATGTGGTCGATCTGGCATGAGTTGTGGAGGATTCATACGGCTGTACGTTATGCCATTGTTAGTGAGTGTAGGGATATTTTAGGTAGCCCATGCAGTAGACCATTACAATAATCTATATGTGTTATTATCATTGTTTGCATTAAAGTTCTAAAGTCAGAGGGCTGTAATGGAGGTTTTAAGTGTTGCAGAAGTCGGATCTTGTTGAATATTGTTTTCGCTGTATTTTTGATGTGGGTCTGGAAAGAGAGGTGTTTGTCTATTGTTACACCTAAGTATTTTACCTCATCCTTAACTTCGAGTTCAACGTTATCAATTAATATGCTATGTGGAGGGTCATAGGCTTGGTTCCTGGTGATTATTAAAACCTCCGTTTTTTGTAGTTGATGTTTAAGCCAAAATTCTTAAGCCAGGTTGCAATTTCCTTGAAGCAGGATGTTATGGAGTCGAAATAGGGTGTGGTTATGTTGAAGGGCATGAGCAGCATTATGTCATCTGCATAGATGGCATAATCAATCTTGAATTTTTTTATGATTTGACAAACTGGTTGTATATATGTATTAAATAACAATGCTGAAAGCGTGGATCCTTGGGGAAGGCCTGTGGTTTGAGAGAGAATATGTGTCCTATGCTGACCTGCTGGGATCTTTCAGAGAGATAGGATATAAACCATTTAAGTGTAGTGTTGCTTAGACCTCTTTGTCTTAATCTTTGTATTAGGAGTGAACGGATGACAGAGTCAAATGCAGCAGCTATGTCAAGGAAAGTTAGTATGTAGGCTTGGTTAATGTTATCTATTCCCTTAATAATTTTATTGTAAAGGACTAGCATTAGTATCTCAACACTGTGGTATGGTCCGAACCAAAATTGATTATCTTCAAGCGGGGCAAAGAGGTCAATGTGGTCTTGTAATTGTATGTAGACATTTTTTTCAATTATTTTGGCAAGGAAGGGAAGACTAGAGATTGGTCTGTAGGAAGATGGACATGTTTTGTCAAGGGCTTTATTCTTTAGGATTGGACGTATGATAGCTTTTTTAAGTACAAAAGGCATACAACCTTGGGAAAGTGATGTGTTGACAATTGCTAGTATGATAGGGGCTATTTCGGTAATTGTATCCTTGATCCATTTAACGGGGCATGGATCTGCTTTAGATGTTGTGGTATTCATATTTGTGATTGTCCTTTTAAGGGATTCAAGGCATATTGGATGGAAACTTCCCCAGGATTCAGAAGTTGGTAATGTGTTATTGGTCCATGGACTGATGGGATATGCTGGGGAGTTTATTTTGGACATGTAGAAGACTGCTAGTGTTTGCGGTGAAATGTCAGGAGGTGCAGAGGTGGAGTTTGGCTGAGTTGTGAGGGATTTTAATATAGTGAAAAGGTCTTTAGGTTTGTTAATTGAACTCATTAGAAGCTTAGTGTGATAGTCCCTTTTAGCTAGGTTAATATGATGGTGGTATCTGGTGAGCAGGAGCATGTATTTATCTCTGTTGTCTGAGGTTTTCATGGCTCGCCAGGTACATTCCAGCTTTCTCTTTTCATTAGTCTCAACTCTTGGGAGAACCATTGTTTGGAGGGTTTTTTTTTTACGTGTTTCATGAATTCTGTGGTTTGGTAGATATATCATTGATAGAAGTATTCCAATTATTTATGAGTGCATCCAAGTCAGTTGTATCTAAGTCAATAGACTTTAGGAGCTCTTCAGTGAAAGTATCCTTATCAAAATGTTTACATTTGGAGAATAGTTTTAGGGTGATTTTGTTCTGTATTGGTTTGCAATTGCTTGATTTCAAGCGTGAATTCAATGAGGTGGTGATCTGTCCATGGAACCGGATAATCAAAGGTGGAGAATTATGTGGCAGTTGGAACTTGTGGGGTATAAATATGAGGTTGAGGAGATTTCCCAGCTTGTGTGTAGGATTAGTAATAATTTGTTTATAGTTTAGTTCTTCCATTGCACTGGTGAAGGAGGTAGCTTGAAAGGTTTGTAATGAGGGGAGATTAAAGTCTCCAAGGAGCACTGGTTTTTTTTTGGAGTTAAGTTAACTATTTCATCAATGATGTTAGGAAGGCCATCAGGGTCAGAAGTTGGTGGTCTGTATATAAGGCAGAACGCTAAGTTTCCACTGTTGATTATTAGCAGGTCAATATCCAATGTAGTGTTAGAGCTATGGAGTTGTGGCCCTAATGAGTCTTTTATTATAATTAGTATGCCTCCACCACATTTACTTGTTCTGGGGTATAAAATATTTTGTACTTGGTGGAGCATAGTTGATTTAATAGTATGCCGTCTAGTTCACTGAGCCAGGTTTTAGTTATAAATATTATATTTGGGCTGACTTCATTTGTGTAGTCAACTATGATTGGAATCTTCTTTTTTATAGACCTTGCATTAATGTTTGCACATTTAAGTGATGAGGTTTTGTCTAGGACCTTCTATGTCTCATGGGTGGCTAATGGGATGGGATTAATGTAGATTAGTCTACGGGTGTGTGTGTCATTTGATGCTCTGTGGCTCGTACGTGAATCATGATGTGTGTGAACAATTGAAATTATTCCAGATTCTGTGGGTGATGAGAATTGAGCGTTTGATTTTATAGTTAAACAAGATAGTACAATTGTACCAATTATTACTGAGGCTAGGAGGTGGGGATGCATTTAGTACCTAATGAGTTGGAAAGAAGAGTTTGTGGGTGGTATCAGCTAGAGCAGGGGTGGGGAACCCTGGTCCTGGAGAGCCGCAGACCAGTCAGGTTTTCGGGATATCCCTAATGAATATGCATGAGATATATATGCATTAGAGATATCCTGCCAACCTGACTGGTTTGTGGCCCTCCAGGGCTGGATTTGGAGACCCCTGCCTTACATCTCTGTCATTTAAGATTGTGAGTGGGCAAGGTGCAGATGTCCTAGACATCGAAAGGGTATATAGAATGTGTCACATTCCTCCTCGATTCTCACCACCACCAAAAAGTTGTCTAATAGACAATATTTTGGTGGTGGTGAAAAGTGAGGAGGAATGTGACACATTCTATCTAACCTTTTTGATGTCTTGCACATCTGCACCTTGCCCACTCACAATCTTAAATGACAGTAACTGGTTCTTCACTGACTGCATGCATTTTTGTGTATAGTGTACTCTATTATTGGTAACAGAAAAAATGAGCCTGATATCAAGCCAGTGTGGAAACTGTATTGATTTAAGTTTCAGCATCAGCAATTTAATACATATATTCAGCGACCCTATTCATTTCATTAGCGGTGCTGAGGATACGTTTTAGCAATGACTGTACTGGCCACCACCCATTTTGCTGTGGAATATTGTTACTAAATTTAAATGGTTAATTGTTGACATCACCTTTGCTTCTCCCCTATCTGTGTCTAATTAAAGAGATAATATCTGGTCATTTAGTGAATTAAATGGCCTGATATTTTCTATTTAATTTTTCAAAAAATATGGATATGCGAATTATGTGTTCACACGTATCAGCAGACACAGCTCCCATTATTTATTGGCGTGAAGGTTCTTAGCCACATATATGCTAAATACATCATGCTGCATGGAACCTTCTTGAGTTACTAGGTTGTTTTTGTGTTTCCAGAATATTAACTCTATCCTGGTCTTACCTTATTCTCCTATTAACTATTTTGTTGTTTTTTTGGGGGGGGGGGGGGTTCCCCATTTTCTCATATTGCTTCAGGTGAAAAGAAGACCAGTCCCAATCCATCAGAGCCCTCTCTGCAGACCTCAACCTCTGAAGATTCCACAAAAGCAGCAAAGACAGCTGACCTTGCGGACAACTGATACCCCTGAACATTACCCCTTAAACAAAGGAATACACTTGTGTACAGCTCGGGAATGACGATAATCATGCGACGCTTGCTCTTTAAAGGTTCCCTAATTGCTTGTGTTTTTTATTCACAAATTGGAAGGTTCTGTTGGAACAAGATAGAAACATAGACAAGGTCGAAAGAAAAGGCCACTTGGTCCACCGAATCTGTCCGTTTGTACCTGTCTTCTGTGCTCTCACACATCCTGCTCAGTCACTGATCCCTCCCACCTATCTTCTCTCTCTGAGTGGCAAGCAGTTTTTCACTTGCTTGTCTCCAGTCACAGGTCTGCCTCCTGCCACACTGCTGGAAATCAACTCCAAGTGGGTTCTTCCCTTCACACAATGAGCCCTTTCCATCCACTTCTCTTTTCATGAAAAACTCTACCGTCTTATACCTTAGCTAATGATTTTATTGACAGTTTGGAAGCAGTTGATTTATGACTGCTGGAAATGTATAGTTTAAATTTTGCTAAGTTCTATATTTTTTTTCCATTTTTTGTCAAGATCACCAAGCACTATACAAAGTTGGAATAATTAAGTCAGTTAACACTGTACATTTGTAACCACACATGCTAAGTGAAAAATATTCTTAATATTTTGAGGTAGAACTGATCTGAACACAAACAAATTCTTTGTTCTCCATGACCTCACAAAAAAAAAATAGTGACTTTCATTTAATGCAACCTAGTCCTCAGAACATACCCATCCAGTCTGTTTTTTGGGATATCCACAATGTATATGTGTGTGATAGATTTGCATACACTGTCCCCATTAAATGCATGCATCCACACCTTCTTTGAAGCAGGTATATATTTGTTTGTGAAGATGTCTGTGCTACTGGGGCTGGTTCTGGATTCCTATTTTATAAAAGCACACCGCAATGCAATGTGTGTCTACCAGTCAATGCTGACTCCTAGCAACCCAGCAGCATAAAAGCACATAGGCACCTATATTGCTTTAATAAAATAATCAGCTTTGAAGGCATTCTGTAAAGGTGCCCTTTTTCAAATATTGTCCCCCAAGTGGTCAAGAAGAAAGAGAGGGGTTTGGGCTGGATGATTTTGATGAACAAAGGATGGAGGAAAGAGAAAGGGGCGCTGAGTACAAGAAGAGAGAGAGAGAGTGAGGGAGAAAGAGTCCAAGAGAGAAAGAGGGTGATGTTGTACTGGAGGTACCACCACTATCGAAGAAGGGTGCACTATGCTGGGGGTAGCACTACTGAAAAAGAGGGAACATCAATTCTGGTTCACGCACACAGAGCTAGTTAGCCTAGAGCTGGCCCTGCTAGAGAAACCATATTATACTGTAGACCAATCTATGAAAGAAACCCAAAGAGCTCAATTCTATATATTGAATTTAGAGTCAGATTGTTGTAGTGTGTCAGCGCACTGCAGTACTGTTAGTGCTGTGAAAGGACGGCTACCATGCACTGATTCACACAGTAACTGCGACTGACATGTTGGATGGTTAATGGGCGGAGAGTGGGTGGGAGCATTGCCGGTAGCACAGGGGTACATGTCATTCGCTACCTGTCCATGTTACAGAGTGAGTACAGTTACCTCCACTTCAATAGGTGGAGTTAAGTGGACCTACGGTATTAGTGCCCTTTGTTAGAGTATGGTGCCCCGCGTTAACTGTAGGGAACATGCTGTGCACGCCCCTGACAGTCAACGCGGAGGCTTTGCACTTAATGCTCACAACTTATCATGCTGTTCACAGGTTAGTACAAAACCATAGCACCCTGGCTAAGACATAGTTTGTTTTCTTAAGTGCTCTGCCCTGAGCTGGCAATGGGCGACTCTGTGCTGTATCTCTCGGTTTAGTACACTTAAACAAGAGATATATGACTTATAATGTCCTATATGATTTATAGAGACCAAGGGTTGTCCATGTGCTGACATTGCCTTGCTGTTTGAGGTACTTTTTCAGTACAGAGATTAACATTGATTATTTGTAATTCATTCTCAAGACTGGTTCGGTGTATGAGTCCATGACATTCTAGTATCTTAATGAAGCCGTCATTGCACCACAGGTCGTATTATGTCTGGCATTATTTCAATAAAAAAAAGGTTTTGAAGAGTATATATGTTAGTCTCTTCTGTCTTGTAATGTGCAAAGCTGACTGAATTGCCTGTCACCCCCTGTGGCGACTTTCAAGTCATATCTCCTAAACTATAGTAGTGGCAACAAGCAGTATCTGAGTAAATTGAATAAGAGAGAAGGGTCTTTAATAAGCAGCTAAAAAAGAAATATTTGAAAAAGTTTCAGAATTATTGTACTCCAAGTTCTGATTGGCCTTAGATCAGCTGAAGAGCCTTCTACAGAGACAAGTAAGGCACAAAATGATTCAGAAGAAATGTCTTGGATCCAGGGGATGGCTGATTGTGCAGATGCCTGCTTGTAGTAAGAGAAGACATGTAGAACTAGTTCAACATTATCAATGACATTAGGGAGAAGGAGTCCTTGGGTGTGTCTCAAGTAGGGTTGCCAACTGGCTCCAGATGCGCCTGACAAGCTTGATCCAGTCCTGGGTTTACTCCATTGCATGCTGGGACATGTACTTCTGATTTCTCCATTGCACTCCATAAGAAAAGCAAGACTACAAGTCCCTGCATGCAATATGGTAAACACAGGCTTGGATCAAGCCTGTTGGGCGCATCTGGAGCCAGCTGGCAACCTTAGTCTCAAGTCTCCTGATGCCTTTAAGATGTGATTGCATCAGCATAACTAATGAACTTTGAATGTGCTATGTAAAATTTCATTGGATGGATCCAAAACGAGAGGTAGCTGATTGCCACAATAGAACAATGAGAAAAAACGTTTAGCTATCATTATTCCCTTATCACGTCTCATTTAGTTCCCTATAAATAGCCCAGCTTGAGTTTCTCCTTGTAGCTACACCTGTAAATGTGTCGACTACTGTTTTTTATAATTTATGGGTATACTTGCTGCTTGTCTCATTCTTCGCGCAGACTCTGCCCATGTGAACACCTCTCGGCAAAGTACGCACCTTCATGCCAAAATGCATGCTTTCATGCCAGTCTGTATTTTATAAGCCATTTATATGCGTATTTGGCCACATATGCCCGGGAATGACTATGAAATTACCTCCACAGTGTGAAAGATCACAAAATCACACACAATATAGGGACATATGAAAATTTCCATTTTAACAGAGATAGGAGGAAGATGCTTTGTGATACATTCATGGAGTGGTGAATATTAGCTGCAGGAGAGACGGTAAACTGGCTGTAGTATTCCCCCCTCCCCCTTTTTTCTAAGAGCAGTCAAGTCCATGCTGACTCAGCAGCTCTTGGGTTTTCTTGGGCAAGGTATAATTGAAAATAGATTGCCAGGCCTTTTCTTCCAAGGCAAAGGAGGGTAAAGTGACTTGCCCAAGGCCACAAGGAGTGCCAGTGGGACTTGAACCCAGATCTCTTGGGTGCTGGGCTGTTGCTCTAATCACTAGGTGACTCCTTCAGTCCATTTCCCCTTGCAGTCCAGCAAAGAGCAATAACCAAATGTTAGTTCATCAGAGCTATTTCAATTAAGCTTCTTCTTCATTCGTCACAGGTGATTAACAGCTGCCTTCATGAAAAGACAAGAAATACGAGTGGCAGCGGTTATCCTTTTATCTCGAGATGAGCCCAGTCCTTTGTGCATCCTATTGCCTAAGTATCATACTGCATATAGCATCCTCGGACAGAGCAGAAGAAAATTGAGAGGAGAGGGGTTTCTAAAATAATGTGGGGGGTGGATATGGCTGTTTCCTTGGTTCTGTCATGAGTGGCATATATAAAAAGAAAGCCCCCTGTATGACTGTGTGACTAGTGGCTTCAGACAGTGTCTTGCAAGGGAGCTGTGGCAAAAATCTTGGTGTGGGGCATATGAAGATGCATTTCCCACTGCTCTTGCTATCCGTGCACTGTATTGCTCTATCTAATACTGTCGTGAGATATGGAATTACTCATCAGTGATTATTGCGTGCAAGGAAAATGAGTCATTTTCCATCTGAACTGTCAGTGTTCCACCTTCTAGGAGCATGAGAAGGGTGCGTGAACTAAGTAGAGGGCAGAGTGTAACTATTGCCGTGTGGCTTAAGGAATACTAGGACCTCCTACAGCATTCCTGTAATTTGGGATCCAGCTGACCCATTCAGACGGAGACTTAGAGAGTTCTGAGGCATTCTGAAGCAACAGGAGGAACTCCAGCTCGCCCTTGGAAATCATGCCGCAGACATTCAAATGGAGTGGTAGGTTTCCTGGTGGCTGGTAAACATATAGCTCTACTATCTGTGGATTTTCGGCCACTGTGCAGATAATGTTGGGCCAAAAATCCTTCTGTTTGCCCAACACCATCCACATAGTGATGATGTGGAAGGAGGACAGAGTAAGAGCGGTGCTGAGAAATTATCCAGATAGCGGCGATATTCAGATCTCTTCAAAACTCAGCTGCAGGGCTTATCTTCAGCCAGTGTTGCTATGCTGTCATCTCCCTTATCTCAAGTCACTTCACTGGCTCCCTATCCGTTTCCACATTCAGTTCAATCTTCTCCTACTGACCTATAGATGCCTCCGTTCAGCTGTTCCTCACTACCTATCCTCTCTTATCTCTCCCTATACCCCTCCTTGGGAACTCCACTCTTCTGGCAGATCCCTTTTATCTGTGCCCTTCTCTTCCACTGCAAACACCGGACTTTGCCTGGAACAAACTACCTGAGTCAGTACATCAGGCTCCTTCTCCAGGCCTATTCAAATCCAGGCTAAAAACCTACCTCTTTGAGGCTGCTTTTGGATCCTGATGCCCCTCACTCTCTTGTTCACCACTTACTCTACTCCCCAGTTTTGTATGTTGTTCATCTTGTTTAGATTGTAAGCTCTGATGAACAGGGACTGTCTCTTACATATAGCCGTACAGTGCTGCATAATATGCCTTGTATCACTATACAAATGAGTAGTAATATTTTGTAACATGCGCATATAAATGTTGCTACGTACATGTCTTGGCCTGCCATTTTGCAAATGGAGAGATGCAGCACCGTGGCAATATTCAAAAACCATGGATTTCACCTACTTTCCTTCTTTGAGGGGAGGAAAATATTGTAGCAATAAGCAATGTCCCTTTCATCACTAAGTTTTTTTTTTTTTTTAAATTTTCAACTTTCTTTTATTCAGCAAATTCAAAGAATAACAAACATTCCATAATTAGACATTGAAAATCAAAATAGGTAATCAAAATACAGTCCACATCATGAGGAGCAAATAAGAACAAACGTACGGCATGAAAAATATACAAAGAAAAACTGCGAGAAAAGGAAATGCTGACCTATTCATAAACTCTTTTTTTTTCATCTGATGACAAGTAAATTTATCAAAAACCAATTATCATACCTGTGAAGAATGTGACAAAAGAAAAGTTTCCAACGCCGATGCCTCCAGGAAAACATACTTGGTGCCTTTAAAAGTAACTAAACATTTACAAGGAAATTTAAGGAAAAATGTAGCACCAATAGCTAGGACGCGGGGCCTTAACAATAAAAAACCCCTGTGACGAAGTTGAGTTTTCCTGGAGACATCAGGGAACATATTAATTTTCTCCCCACAAAAAGCAGCCTCTATTTGTAAAATATAGCCGTATAACAGCATTTTTTTCAGCTTCAGACGCAAATGATACCAGAAGCGTAGCCCTTGTTGAAATTATATCCCGAGAGGATTCAATGAACGCAGAAACGTCCAAAGAATCCTCAGATATAGCGGGGGCAGTTCCAGGAGGAACCTCCTCTGGAGTTGCCCCTTTACAAGGAATATAAAACACTTTTGTAACATGTGGTTTAGTATCTTCTCAATAACCTAAAATTTCCATCAAATACTTAACAAATAGAATTTGAGGGGACAAAAAATGTGTATAAGGAAAATTTTAAAATCTCACATTAGAAGCTCTCAAACTATTTTCTAATACTTTTTGCTGAGTATGTAGAAGAGATACTAACCCCCAAAGATACCAAGGAGCTATCACTGGGGAGCTGGGTCTTGGATGCAACAACTACCTTAGTCTCCATGTTTTCCACGGCAACTAAATGCCGATCCATAGGACCAGAGACTTTAACAACTTTGGTAGGATTCACAGTACTCACATTTTGATGACGTTTTCTACGTTTACCCATCCTGCAGAACCAAGTTCCAGCTCCCCGGCTCCTCGAGTGCCAAAGGAACGCATAAGGAGCATTACCAGCCCCTTAATAATGCGCCCCTTTAGAATGCGACCGCTACCACGTACCGTGTAGCGGTCATGCTTTTAAGGCCCCCTGGATGACGTCAGGGCCAGGCGCCGCACAGATGGACCGGGTGCTCCGGGCTGTCTAAGGAACACTCACAACGCGGTGCACAGTGGTGGACAGCAAACCTCCTTTCCTCACACACTCCCCCACTATGTTTATGTTTATTACATTTGATATACCACCCTTCATAACAATAAAGTGGTGTACAATCAATAAAATATAAAGATGGCCAAAGGCCGGAGAAGGGAAGGAAGTTACAATGCAAGACAGGAGAGAGAGCAGTGTAATCAAGCATACCAGACGGAGAAAGCGGACAACACTGAAAAAGGTCACATGGGGGAGTAGGGAGGTCAAAACCAGAGGAAAACAAATGGGTTTTTAGACGGACTTTAAAGATACGATAGTTCTGCTCCAGTCTTAGTGAGGTGGGTAGTGAATTCCATAATGCGGGACCAATGAAGAGAAAGGCGGAGGTACGGGTGGATTGCAGATGGGCACGGGAAGGAGAGGGGAGGTGGAGGCGATTTATGTGTGCTGACTGAAGATTGCGACTGGGGGTGTGAAACTAGGAGATCTGCCAAATACTGTGGGTTATGGGTGTAAACAACTTGATGAACCATGTTGAGAATTTTGAAACGACTAGTGCTGATAGTTGGCAGAAACGAGCATTTTCCAAATTCCTATTGGTGCCAAGGAGCAGGTCTAGAGAAGGACATGTCCGCTAGCAGTTTTCCACATGCTGTGCTATTCTAGAAAACCCATGACGTGCCTGCATTGTGGCATTGTGATCATGCTGCACACTCATATATTTTGACCTTTTTAAAATAACTCTTTGGGCATGAATGTGATTTGCACATCTGAATGGGTGAATAGGGCTGCTAAAATGGCTCCCTTTATCTTTCTTCTAGGAGCTCTCAGGTCAACATTCGGCTGCAGCAGCCGGTATATTTTTAAAGCGCCAGCCGCCACGGCTGAAAATAATCCACACAGGCAGTGCCAGTAGTGGAGGAGTAGCCTAGTGGTTAGACCATTGGCTTGATAACCAAGAGACCAGGGTTCAATTCCCATGGCACTCCTTCTGGCTTTGGGAAAGTCAGTTAACTCTCCGTTGCCTTGGGAGAAGGGTCTGGCAATCTACTTCTGGTCATGCTGCCAAGAAAACCCAGGAGCGGCTGGGTTACCAGAAGTCAGCATTGATGCAATGGTGTTGTCATATATATATATCTATCAGTGCAGGTATCTGGATTGTGGCCAACGCTGACTGTCTGGATAGTGCAGCCAGAGCCTCTGTTATCCACATAGCGGCACTCTTCAGCACTGCTATTCGGATAGTCCTAGGGCAGCATTAGGTAGCTGGATAGTTATCCTGTATAGCAGCACTGAACATTTGCTGCTTGCTTCACCCCTTACTCTGCCCATGGACAGTCCGCGTGTTGAGGTGATCTGTAAAAATATTCAGTAGCACCATCCAGATAGCACGCACTGCTGAATATTGACCCATCTTGTCCATTGGGATTTCAAGCCAAAGGATGCATTTTTAGAACTGATTCTGCACTCTTATGATGTTAGCTTTTCTCTTTTTGTTTGGAAGTCAAGATGAAAGTTGACTAATGGTTTATTTTTCTCTCATCAGATTGTATCTCGGATTCAAAGCTCAACAAATCCTGTGTCAGGTTACCACGGTGACTAGAAATTTCCCCCTGACCCTCCTGCTGTGGAAACAGTAACACTTTTTCCTATCCACATCACATTGTTTTTAGTGAAGTTGAGCTGTGCAGTTGAGGAACTCCCTTGCTGATCTCACAAGTCACTGCACCTGAAGACCAGCATGGGAATTCCTGTACCTCATGGTTGATATTGACTGAGAGCTAAGTGACACAGAGAAGAAGAAACAGACCTCAAGGTGAGGGAGGGAGAGAAGGAAGGGCTAGAGAGCTCTGGATAGTTAGCAACTTGAAAGTGTGACTGAAGGAGTACATGGATAGTAGGGTGGGATTGAGATCGCTAGGAATGGGGGAAAACTGATGGGTAAGAGGGGAAATTAAAGAAGGAGCAAAGGGGGGGGGGGGTTGAGCGAAGGAGACCTGGGAACAGAAGGAGATTTGAGAGACAGTGCCATGGATAGGGTAGGGGGAGGAGGCTGAAAGGGAACTGAGAAAGCATGGGTATATGAGAGAGAGAGAGACTTGACGAGGACGGTGGGGAAATGAAAAATGGGGATCTGTTTGTTTATTTATTTACTCCACTTGATAATGCATATGATTAATAAATCACTCCAAACGTTGTACAATATTAAATTCATAACCAAAATAATTAAAACAATAAATAGCAATCCACCCACTCCAAGCAAGTTCCTAAAAAACACTCAACATTTAAAATTAGTTGACCAAATTAAAATTTCTAATTAAAACAGCCATGATTTAACTAATTTTGAAACTTCATGAAGTTTTCTTCAAACTGGATATTAAAAGGCAGGAAATTCCAAAGCTATGGAACAAAGTGTAATCATAGCCCAAAGGAAAAAAAATGTGGCTTTTTAGGTGGATTCCAGGTGCATTCAATTCAATGACAAAACACAACTTTCCAGTGTCAGCCCCTTCTTCCAGCATCAGCCCCTCTCAGGGATGGCGAAAGGCTTTTTATTTTGGGGGTGCCAAAGCTCTTCTCCCAACTTCATCCCAAGCTCGACTCCACGGGCAGAGACCCTTCCTATCTGCCTGTGGGAGATCAGATCCCCGCGGGCAGACATGAGGGGTCTCTGCCACCACTGCCTCCACTGAGGCTTCTCTTCTTTTTCTGCCCACAGGAAATGGGATCCCTGCGGGCAGCCTGCTGTCTGCCACCATAATCTTTGGTGAGGCTAGGGCCCATGTGGCCCCACCCTTTCTGATGCCTATGGCCCCTCTTCTCCCATCCTCAGCATTGGCCCCTTTACTTCATCCAGCAACGTTCCCCCCTTCTCCAAGCCCTAGCACCAGCCCCCCTGCTCCAGACCCCATAACAAGCCGCAACATCAGCACCGGCCGCATCCAAACCTCAGCTCCAGCACCTGACTCCCTTCTGCAAGCCCCAAAATCAGCACCAGTCCCCTCCAAGTTGCAGCACCAGCACCAGCACCAGCCTTTCTCCAAGAACCAGCACCAGCTCTTCTTTTCTGCAAGCCCAAGCACCAGCCGCAGCCCCCCCTAGCCTCAGCATCAGCCTCCCCTTGTCCCTACCCCAGCCCCCTTCTCTTATCTTTGAGCAGAGCTGCAGGAGCTTGTACCCTGCTCCTGTAGTTCTGTGCTACTGCTTCCCCGGAACCACTGGAGAATTTGAAATGTGAGGACAAGGTCTATTCTTGTGTTTCAAATTCTAGTTCAGTATCTGGAAGCAGAGCACAGGGTAGCAGGAGCACACCCAGTACTAAGACCCTTATCCATTCTCTAGTCACCTCCCGTGTAGACTATTGCAATCTCCTCTTCGCTGGTCTCTCTCTAAATCATCCCTCCCCACTTCACTCTGTTCAAACCTCAGCTGCACAGCTAATCTTCCACCAGTCTCACTATACTCATGTAACCCCTCAAGTCATTTCACTGGCTCCCTATCTGTTTCTGCATCTAAGTCAAACTTCTACTACTGGCCTATAAGAGCCTTCATTCAGCCGCCCTTCACTAACATTCCACTCTTATCTCTCCCTACTCTCCTCCTCGGGAACTCCGCTCCGCTCTGTCCCTTCTATCTGTGCCCTTCTCTTCACTGCCAGCTCCTTGCTGCTCCTTATGCCTGGAACAGACTAGCTCAGCCAGTGCACCAGGTCTGTCTGTGGCCCTGTTCAAATCCAGGCTAAAAGCTCACTTCTTTGAGACTGCTTTTGGATCCCGACCTCTTAGTCTCCGTTCACCTCCTATGTGTTTCCTTACTATTGTAAGCTCTGATGAGCAGGGACTGTCTCTTACATGTGTCTGTACACCGCTGCGTATGGCTTGTAGCACTATACAACTGATCAGTAGTAGTGGTAAAGAAATGAGCAGCTACTGTGCTACGGCTGAGACACTCCAGCAGCGGCGGCCCAACCCAGTAGTGTTAATTGGCTGTGATGGCAGCTGCTGGATGACGTCTTTGGATCTCTGTTGGGGCAGAAATTTTTGAAAGTTTTTGGCTATAACCAGAAACCCTAATTTCCCCATCGAGGGTGGGGTGGGGGGGGGGGGGAGGGGGTTGTCATGTTTTTTGGTTATAACTGAAAATCAGAAGTTTTAAATATAAGATGATAACAACTAAGCCAAATAACCCGGTCGCTTATTATGGATAATCTTGAACATCAAACAAAGACTTAAGCCCTGATATTCAAAGGGAGTAACACGGTAAGTAGACCTGCTAAACATGTTACTCCCTTTATCCGGGCTATTCAGTGGCACTGATATGGTCATGCCACAGAATATGCGCAGGTGCTGCCGGTTTACGCCCCGATACTAATCGGTTAGCACTTGTGCATTCTGAGGGTATTCCAGGGGCGGCCCCTCAGCCATAACCAGGCGGTGGTGATACTGAGCCACGAAAGCAAGGCGCAGCAAAGGCTGGCCTAACGTTCACCGTGGAAGCTAACCAGGCAGCAGCTGAAAATCACCGCTGCCCAGTTAGCTTTCTGCAAATGCGAGCAACCCAGATATTCAATGCAGGGGCCATTGGATTTAAAGTCCACTGGCGGAGGCTAGCTGTGTTAGATCGGCTAACTGTGCCGCTAAATATTGGGGCTTTAAACTTTACCTGATTCTCAATGGGCAGCCAATGCAGACATCTTAGAACCAGAGTGATATGAGGTTGTATCACACAACCAGTGTTAATACATGGATCTAAATGTCAAGTAATAAAGAAGGTTTCTTAGTATAGATGGCTGTGGCAATAGTGTAATGATTCACTACATCTTTCTGTGGCAGGAACAAGGATCCTAAAATTCAGAAAGGATGGCCAGTGCAAGGGTATTAGGTGCCCTGAGCAAAACCTCAGCCTGGTGCTCTCTTGCAATTAGCTTTTAGACCCCTAGCGCCAACCTCCTAACATTTTGATTTTCACATGCATGAATGTGAACTTATGCACATACTTTAGGCAGCTGCTATTTCTGTAAGACCAATTGTGAGGGTGTGCACCGGGAGGGGTATGAGCAGGGTAGGCAGAACACAAAGTTATACTCATAAGTTATAAAATGCTCTAACTTACATGCATTCTTGAGAAATCTAGCCATGGGCACAGGGCTGGCCTAAAGGTGTTTGCCGCTGTAGGCGAAACCCTGGCCTCACCTCCCCCCACTGATGCCACGCCCCCATCTGCCGCCACAACTGCCGCCGTCACCACCTCCACCAGCTGCCGCCGATTCTGTCTCGGGAGGGGGAGGTGGGTAGCAACAATATTTTGGAAATATTGCCGCTGCCCACCTCCCCCCCAAACAGAATTGGTGGCAGCTGGGGGGGGGGGGGCAGTGCGGCCGCCCATGTGTGCTGCTGCTGCTGCCACACACCTGGGCTGGCCGCCTAGCTCACCTAGTGGACGGGGCGTCCCTGTGTGGGCATTTACACCAGTCCTAGAGGAAGCATGAGCACTCATGACTACTTTGTGCACATCTTTACACTACTTATGCCCCTCTTTTATAAAGTAAAGTACACACGTCCTTCACTTTATAAAACAGGCCTCAAATGCGTGCATGCTAACATGCATACACTCCACGGGAGTTTATATAATTATCCTCTATGTCGACAGGCTTTTAAACTAGAGAAAGAGTCAAGGATTGAAGACAAGAAGTTCAAGATGTCATCCTTAGCGAGAGGATTGGAGTGGAGGAGTAGCCTAGTGGTCAGTGCAACTGCCTAGTACCCAGAAGATCAAAGGTTCAATTCCCACTGGGACTTTGGGCAACTCACTTTACCCTCCAAGATATCAATGTGGAGGGTAAAGTGAGGGAGGAGTAGCCTAGTGGTTGGGACAAGGTACTTCAGGCCGGAAGGTCGGCGGTTCAAATCCCACTAGAGGACAGCAACCTTGGGCCGGAAGGACTGGGGTTTCTAGTCCCACAGATGCTCCTTGTGGTCTTGGGCAAGCCACTTAACCCTCCATTGCCCATGTTCCCTGTAAGTATTAGTGTATGTGTCTCAAAAATCCCCATGTGTTAAATGTATCCCCCACTTGTGTTGTGACCGCTTTGATTGAAGGATAAGGCAGTATATAAATACCATTAAATAAATCAATGCTTGACCCAGTACAAGCATTGTGGAACTTGTGTCTCTTGGGGAAACTGCTAGGTACATATGACCTAGATTGGCCACTGTTAGAAACAGAATACTGGGCTTGATGGACCTTGGTCTGACCCAGTATGGCATATCTTATGTTCCATTGCCTCAGAAGAAAAGGCTGGTAATCTACTTCCAGAGATACATTGCCAAGAAAACCCAGAGATAGCTGGCTCACTATGAGTCAACACTGACTTGATGGCAGTAAAAAAAATGTCAACAGGATTGTGAAGGATTGAAGAGAAGAAGTTCAAGATGTCATCCTTAGCAAAAGCATTGCAGTAATGCTGAAAATAGAGATGTCATCTTAATTCACACATCAATAACAAAGGGGAAGAGGAGTCAGGAATAAAAACTATACAAAATACAAGCACACCATACAAATGCTCATAGTCTAGGCAAGAATGTTCCTGACCTGGGAGCCCTGATAATGGAAATGGGTACTGTAGCCATTATGGAAACATGGTTGGATGAATCTCATGAATGGGATACTGCCATACCTGAACACCATCTATTTAGGAGGGATAGAGAGAGCAGGAAAAGAGGAGTGGCCCTCTATGTCAAAAACAATATTTAAGCTGGCGAAATGTAGGTAATATGGGTAAAGAAGAATCTCTGTTGATTGTCTTGGAAAGAGGAGATGGCACCACCATCCACAATGGTCTAATCTACAGACCTCCAACTCAAGCAGAAAAAATGGTCAGAGACTCAATTAATGATATTGCAAAGATGGTAATGAAAGGAGAGGTGATATTACTGGTTGACTTTAATCTACAGGATGTGGATTGGAGTATCCTGCCTGCAAGTTTGGAAAGCAGTAGAAAGATTGTTTTGCTCAACCAAATGGTGATAGAACCCATCAAGGAAGAATCGATGTTGGATCTAGTACTCAGCAATGGACATAGTGAGCTCAATATTCAAAGGCTTGATACTCCAACTTTGAGAGTTATGCTCCTAAATTGGCTTCTTTGAAAATCTACTAGAGCTGAGAGCCTAAATATTTTCTTAAAAATTTTCTAAACTCCTAATTTTAGGAGCATAAACAGGGGGTGGCAATGGGGGCAGATTTAGGACGGCAAAAAAAGTTAGGAGCTCAGCACTGATTTCCAGCACTAGGCACCTAAATTAGGCTCATAAATCCAAGCAAACGAACGGCGGACCTAAATTTAGGAGCATAGTCAAAGGCATTTAAGTGCTTAGCAGACCTGAAAACCACATAAATGTTGCTCAGTGGGATATTCAGTAGCATTAATGCAACCACTAAGCGCCCTGCTGCTACCCGGCTAGCGTCGGGGTGTTCCAGGGACAGAGCAGAGGCGGTACCAAGGTATAACTGGCTAGCGGTAATATTCAGCCACTAGCCGGTTTTCCTACAGCAGCTAAAGGTAGAACAGCTAAAATAAATGCCTTAACTTTAGCCACTTTTGAAATCTGGCCAGCAGCTGAATATCACCACTGACTGGCTTGCAAAAGAGCAATCTGGCTAACCCAGATATTCAATGCGAGGGGCCGGATAGGAGCCCGTCAATAAATATCTGGGTTCAAGTTTCAGTGGTGACGGCTAGCCTCTGTAATCACGTAAGCTGCCACCACCAGATATCCCCCCTAAGCTCCTAAATTAGGACGAATTTTCAGCTGAAAACATTGGCGCCTAAGTGTGGCTGAAAACAGGGCACAAATTTAGGAGCCTAAATTTAGGAGCTCAGCTTTTTTTGAATATCAAGCCCAGTGTGTCTAATATCCAAGTGGGTGCCCGCTTGAGTAGCAGCGATCACACCATGGTATGGTTTGAAAAAAAAGAACAAAAGTCAAGACAGTGTCCAGTCACAGCAAACTCAAAGTCCTAGATTGCAAAAAATGCTGACTTTAATACAATGGGAAAGTACCTGAAGGAGGAGCTAGCAGAGTAGGGACGTAGAAAGGTAGTCCACTAAACTGAAAGAGGCAATAAAAAGGCAACAAATCTTTATGTAAGAGAAGTAAATGAAAACAAGAGGAAAAGGAAACCAATATGGTTTTTCAAAGAAGTGGCTGCAAAAATAAGGGCAAAAAATGCAGAATTCACAGAATTCAGAAGATCACAAAAAGAGGAGCACAAATAAAAATAGTAGATAAAGCCGAAAGAGGCAAAGAGAGAAATCAGGATAGCACAAGCACACACAGAAACAAAGATGGCTAAAGATGTGAAGCGAGGTGACAAAACTTTCTCAGGTATATTAGGGAGAGGGGGAAGGCCAAATGAAACATTGCAAGACTCAGAGGTGCTGAGGATCAATGTGTGAATAGCAATAAGGAAAAAGCAGAAATGCTAAACAAATGCTTCTGTTCCGTGTCCATGACAGAAAATCCTTGAGAAGCATTGCACATGACTGAGAAAGGTGCTAATGGGAATAAAGCAGACGCCATACCGTTCACGGAAGAAATTGTTTAAGAACAGCTTGAAAAACTGAAAATGGACAAAGCCATGGGATTGAATGAGATTCATCCAAGGATACTGGGAGAGCTCAAAGGTTTTGGTGGGACCTTTATAGGATGTGTTAATAGATCCTTGGAGATGGGGGAGGTTCCATGGGACTGGAGAAAGGCTGTGGTCTCTCTTCACAAAAGTAGTAGCAAAGAAGAGGTGGGAAACTACAGGCCAGTAGCCTGAACTTGGTGACGGGAAACGTAATGGGGATGCCACTGAAAGAGAGGATTATGAACTTTTTAGAGTGCATTGGATCGTGAGATCTGAGGAAACATGGCTTTACAAAAAGAAGACTGAGCCAAACAAATCTGATTGATTTATTTGACTGGGTGACCAGAGAACTAAATCAAGGTCATGCAGTAGATGTGACCTACCTAGAGTTTAGCAAAGCCTTTGATATTGTTCCTCATAGGAGACATGGGCCATGATAAATCTGATTCTAATCGAGAGGCCATAGCTACTGACCTGAGCTTGATTCTTTAAAAATAAGAATACGTTGGGTGGGCCCAATATTTTGTTTTGAATTAATAGTTTATCAAATGCTGCTATGATATTTTGGATTGCCAGCAGCAGATATTCACATAATATGGAGGAGCCTGGGTCAAAAGAGAGGGCACCCAATACTACCAGTTGGGTCAATATTCATCAGCAATGGTCAGCGCATTTTTTTTGAATGCCAGTCATAGCTTTTAAAAAATTACGGGGGGGATATTCAAAGGCAACGGCTGAATATCCGTGGTGCCACAGCTACATGCTTCGATGCTACCCGGTTATCACCAGGGCCTGCCGAGGGCAATCTGGGCGGCATCCATTGCTAACCGGGCAGCAGTGATATTGAGCCACTGCCCAATTGGTGATATGTGGTGAAAGTCAGGTGCAGGAAACCCTGGCCCAGTGTGCAGCGGCGGCCAAGAGAGCAAATAGAATGCTAGGTATGATAAGGAAAGGAATGGAAAATAAAACAAAAGATATTATAATGCCTCTATATCGTTCCATGGTGAGACCGCACATTGAATATTGTGTGCAATTCTGGTCGCCGTATCTTAAAAAGGATATAGCGATTTTAGAAAAGGTTCAGAGAAGAGCCACCAAAATGGTAAAGGGGATGGAAGGATACTCCTATGAAGAAAGGCTAAAAAGGTTAGGGCTCTTTAACCTGGAAAAGAGACGGCTGAGGGGAGATATGATAGAAGTCTATAAATTAATGAACGGAGTGGAACGGGTAAACGTAGATCGATTGTTTACGTTATCAGAATATAGAAAGACTAGGGGACATGCAATGAAGCTACAGGGTAAACTATTTAAGACTAATAAAAGAAAATATTTTTCACTCAACGTGTAATCAAACTCTGGAATTTGTTACCGGAGGATGTAGTAAAGGCTGTTAGTGTAGCTGGGTTTAAAAAAGGTTTGGACAAGTTCCTGGAGGAAAGGTCCATAAACCATTATTAAGAAGTGACCGAAGATATCAATGCTTGACCCAGTACAAGCATTGTGGAACTTGTGTCTCTTGGGAAAAACTCCTAGGTAAATATGACCTAGATTGGCCACTGTTGGAAACAGAATACTGGGCTTGATGGACCTTGGTCTGACCCAGTATGGCATATCTTATGTTCTTATGTTCACCGCTAACTGGACAACAGTGGAACATCGCTGCTGCCTGGTTAGCTTTACGGCAATCCGAGCAGCCCAAATATTCAGTACCGGCGCCTGGATATGGCCCTGACATTGAATATCTAGGTTTTAAGTTCAGTGCCGGCAGCTGAATATCGGGCTGTATGTATATTTTCCGCTCTGCTACATGCATAGTCTGTGGCACTGATGCATGTAATGCACTGATCGACGGTTATCATCCAAATAGCAGCAATATTCTAGGCGGTTTGCTTTGGAACTGCTTTTCAGCGTGCTTAAAGTAATTGTCTAGGCTTTCTATATAGAGCTGAATATTGCCAATATACAGATAGGGGGCAGATTCAAAGCATTCTCTCTGGTTTAGACCGGCTAACTGGCTAAAACGTAGCAAAGCCAATATTTAGTGGCACTCTCTGATAGTACCGTTGAACCTCTCCACAGACTTTGTAAACAATGTGTGGTTAAAACCGGGGCAGTCTGTGAGTGGATTGGAAGCGGTCCTAGTCACTGTCTGCTCAGCAGCGATAATCAGCCACTAACCGGATAGCTAAACTACTTAAAGTTAAGGCAGTTTAAGGACTGTCCTAACTTTTAATTGATTATTGCTATCCTGCTCAGCACACAGCAGACTCCACAATGGCACCAATGACCCCTAGCAATAAATTCATGGTACTGTATGAGGAGTTCAATGCCCAATTGGGTTTGTGATGGTGAGGGTGTTCAATAGAGTGATGTCTCAGAGGGGCATGAATATGTGAGGGGGTTTCCACATTTTGTCTTCACCTGTGCAGCTTCCTAAAATCACTGCTCCTGCCAGATGTGCAGGCAGGGCTGGCTCTATGACCAGGCAAACTAGGTAGACGCCTAGGTCGCCATCCCTCTGGGGCACCCACTTCTACTGCTGCCACCTCTCTCTGGGGTCTACAGCAGTGGCAATAGCCTCCAAACCGTGACATAGCACTTACTAATAGACTCTGATGCTGCATCACGGTTTTCTCCTCTTCCCATGTGCCATTTCCATCCCCCTCCCCTTCCGATGCCGTTTCTGGTTTATGCAAACCGGAAGGGGTCTTGGGGGGGGGGGGGGAAGCACAACTAATTCTCTACATCCTGAGATGGATGTGGGAAGTCCCCTCTCCGTATCCTTTCTAAAATTCCCCTTCACATGAACAATTTTGTGTTGAACAGTAAGGTAATGAACTAATATTGCTTTATTTCTCAAAGATCTTATGTTGAGGAGACTTAGTTGAAGCTGAGATAAGAAAAATGTCATTATATGGGAGGGTTGGGGCCTTATCAGAGGAGTAGGGGCAAGATATTAGATTTCACACTTGATGTTGGCTGATACCAGACAACTGTTGTAATGGTGTATGGCCACAGAGTATCGGAATAATGGAAGTTTGGGGTTTGAAGGTAGTCATCCTGATGGTGAGGATCCTGTTAAGGTGCCAGTTTAAAGAACTACAGTAGAGAAGGAAGCTGCCTGAAAATGGAGTTGGCTTTTGGAGTTGCCCCAAGGAGTGAGCCTGCTCTTTGGGTGTGTAAATTTGGCACAAAACACTGCTCTGTGATGTTTATTATGTTGTCAGTGAGAGTCATCTTGGCATTTGGAGGTATGATCTGGGCAGAGCTACTATGAGGCAGGTACCAGGAAACAACCACAGCAATTGCCTGGAAAGCAGAAGGAAGGTGGTGAATGTAGTAGTGTTGATGGATGGAATGCAATTCTTGCTGCTAGGCCGTTCTGTGATGTTTGTTAAGTTGTTGGTTGGAGTGGGGCATGTGTGTATGGAACAGGGTGAATGTGTAGATTTACGCAGGTGTGAGAGACCTGGGAAGTATGTAGGGAAGCAGCTTTGAGGGCACCTTTTAGTCCCATCTTTCACCAGCTGCTCCACTTATTTTTTTCCTGCCTGCCTGTGTTGCTTTGTGCTAAAATGTAGGAAGAGGGAGAGGCTCAAGGTGCACCAAGGGTATCTTCAATCCTAGGCAAACCTTCAGCCATGCACCCCCGCCCTCCTGGTGGCTCAAGGCCTTACCGCCCTTGTTCCCATAGTTCAGCATCTCTCCTCCTCCCTCCCCCTCATCCCAGGTGACCAACATCCATCTCGTTCCATATCTCCCCAAGCTTTCCTGTCACATCTCCTTCCTTGCTTCTGTTTGTGACAATGTCAACACTAAAAAAGAAAATGAACATGCCACGCAGCCTCACACTCGAGTACGCTGGAAGCCCCTGCCGGTCCTGCCCCCTCTGACTCGCATTTTCTGCTGCTGCAGGAACAGGACCGTCAGCATCTTTCAGCATGCTTGAGCGCAAAGATCCACATCGCATTCCTTTTCTTTTTTTAGTGTAGACACTGTCACAAATAGAAAGTAAGGAGGAAGCTGTGACAGGAAGGTTCAGGGTGGGTGGGGGGCCAGACTACTTGGGGGAGGGCAAAATAGGGAAATGTTGGATCACATGAAGAGAAGGAAGGAGGCACTCTGTCCTGCAGCATTTGAAGGGCAATTTATTTAGACAGTTCTGCATATCACCTCATCCTTCAATCAAGGTGGTCATAACACAATTGGGGGGTACATGACACATGTGCTAATACTTATAGGGAATATGGGCAATGGAGGGTTAAGTGGCTTGCCCAAGACCACAAGGAGTACCCGTGGGACTAGAAGCCCCAGTCCTTCTGGCCCAAGATTGCTGTCCTCTAGTGGGGTTTGAACCCCTGACCTTCTGGTCTGGGGTAACTTGTCCAAACCACTAGGCCACTCCTCCCTATGGATGGCCCCTGGCCCTTGCCCTGCCCTGCCCCCCCCCCTCCATGGTATACTCATGCCCGTGCTGCTGGTTGGGCCCAGGGCTAGGCTGGACTGGCTGCCCCAGGGTAAAGGATCATGGCTGCTGCAGGGGTAGAGGGGTGGCAGTGGAGGTGGAGGTGCAGGCTAGGTGTCTTTTCTGAACCGCTGCCTCCTGCTGCCACTCCGCCTTCGCTGCTGTGCTGTACTACAAGAATCAGTGCACTTGTTGAGTGCTATGGCTGCCACTCCTAAAACTGTTGCTACCCTAAGCAATTCCCTGGCTCTCCTAGTGGAAAGGCCAACCCTGGATAGGAGCAGTGGCCAATATTCTAATCCTTCCAACAGTTTATAAATTCCCTATAGAAAGCAGTGAGGAGAGGACTTTTCTAATAGACAACATTAACAGTCTAAGCGCCCCAAGCCTCTGGAACTCCCTACCACCCCACATCAGAGCTATCCCCAACTTGAGCCAGTTCAGGAAGGCCTTAAAACACCTCCTCTTTATCAAATACCTCATAGACTCCCCCGAACCACAGTCACCATGTATGACCAACACACAATAACTCTACCCCACATTCATACAGTTACCTATTTCAATGTTCCACACATGTAAATAGTTTCCCCTGTTATCCAAGTTGATTGCTCCTGTTCATTGTAATGACCTGACTCTTGTTTATTGTCGGAAACTTTTAGTTTTATGTAAACCGCGCTGATCGCAAATAGTGCGGTATATAAGAAATGTAAATAAATAAATAAATAAATAAAATTATACATTTTTTTTTGGGAGGATTGGTTCTTCAGAAATATTGACCTTTGGTTCTGGTTTTCAAAATTGCCTGAGATATTCACATTTTCCTCCTGCATGCCGAATTTTTGCCCCTTTTTTGGATAGTTATAACTATGGCCATTATGGGAGTGGAGTTAAAAGAAAGGAAAATAGTGGCCATATTCAGTCAATACCTACTTACAGAAACATAAAAACAAATATGATGACAGATAACGACCATAAGGCCTATACAGTCCATTCATTAATCAACTCTGAGATATCAAGTGATACGCATTTTGCATGTGACACATATTATCGGAGGGGATCTCATGCACAAAAGCAAAATTCCCCCCAAAATTCATTGGCCAGAACAGCAGTGCGGCAGGACAGGGCTCACTCCCTCCCTCCACTATTGCCGCTATCACCCCACCTCAGCCAGCTGTCCTGAATCATTGAAAAGCAGCTGTGGATGGTGCCAGGTCTCAGAGCGCAGGTGCACCCTCAAGCTCTTCTGGGTCCCGCCCCCTCTGGTAGGAAATTTGCGACAGAGGGGATGAGACCCAGAAAACCTGAGTGCGCTCCCGCGCTTTCTGGCCCTGTGCCATCCCCAACTACTTTACAATAAGTCAGGGCAGCTGGCAGAGGTAGGGTGAAAATGACGGTGATGTCAATGGTGACAGGGGGAGGGGAGAGATTCTGGACGCAGAAGAGAGGGGAGGAGAGGGAAAGATGAAGGGAGAGGAAATGCTGGGTAACTGGAAGCAATGGAAAGAGAAGGGGAGATGCTGGCAACTTTGGGTAGGGTAGGGAGGACGTGGGGAGATGTTTGCCACTCGAGGGGGGGGGGGGAGATGATATAATTGAGGTCAAGAGGGGGTTCTAGAGGATAGAAATTGATTGCTTGAGGTCATAGAGAAGGAATTGCATGGTGGGAGGATTTTGTATGCATAATTTTATATTTCTGAAACTCTGCTGGAAAAATCTCACTCATTGGCCTTCAGTCTCATTCATTGAGCTCTTCTTCTCTCTCCCACCTCACTTTTAGTGTTCGTTCTGGTGGATACCGCTCTACTGCTATCCCATTCTCAGTTGGTGTACCCCAAGGGCCTGTCTTGGGTCCACTCCTTTTCTCTCTCTATACCCAGTTCCTTAGTGCACCCATC
Organism: Ichthyophis bannanicus; assembly: GCA_033557465.1. Lineage (NCBI taxonomy): Eukaryota > Metazoa > Chordata > Amphibia > Gymnophiona > Ichthyophiidae > Ichthyophis > Ichthyophis bannanicus. Next base: position 1,750,489,395 of record CM066032.1, on the reverse strand, counting down.
TCCTCTCATGGTTTTCAGTACCATCTTTACGCTGATGACTCTCAGATCTACCTCTCTACACCTGAAATCTTTCTGGGAATACAGGCTTGTATCTCTGCCTGCCTTTCTGACATTGCTGCCTGGATGTCTCACCGCTGTTTGAAATTGAACATGGCTAAAACTGAGCTTCTTTATCTTTCTCCCTAAACCCACCTTCCCTTTCCTCATTTCTCTGTTTCTGTGGATAACGCTCTAATCCTCCTTGTTTCCTTGGCCTGCAGTGTTGAGGTCATCTTTGACTCCTCCCTCTCCTTCTCTACACATACTGATAGTTAAAACCTGTCATTTCTTTATAACATCAGAAAAATTTGCTCCTTTCTGAACACACCACTAAGACACTTTTGGGGGGGACATCAGTGCCTGACAAGTACCTGGTCCTTAGGGATGACTGCAGCCAGGGGCAGCCCAAGGGGCGTGCGGGGCCATGTGCGTAGACTTGGTGCGGGGCCTCATTTGCATAAGGGACCTCATTTGCATAATGTTACCATACACTAACTTTTAGTAAACATGCCTCTTAATGAGTGTATGGATAAAGAAAGACTAAAAGATTTCTACATTACTATAAACCAGTGCCAACCGCCAGGCACATTAGGAACTACTACAAACACTGCCCATTTAGAACCCATAGCAAACCCGCCATATCCTAACAGCACTACCAGGACTCACAAAGCACCATACCATACCTATCAAAAGGCAACACTGCAAATATTAAACCAATACATTTCAGAGAATAACAATACATGACCTACTGGGGAAAGGGAACAAGTGGCAATGCCAAATAGGAATTACATAAACAGAATACCCCAGCTCAGTTACACATGCAGAACACAGACCATCACCAAACAAGGAATCGCAATTTAAAAACAGGAAGACAATTAAACTGGGAACCCCAAAAGCCAAACTTGGAATGTACAACAACACTTTAGAAATAAAACTATAAATTAATTTCCTCTTGTACTAAACAAAGCGCAGACGTTAATGATGCACATTTCCCAGAGCTGACATATTCCAGTTAATAAATTCAAAATAAAGAGATATCTTTCTACCTTTTGTGCATTTTTTTCAGTTGCAATTGCTCCAGCCACTTTCTTCTGGTTTCTTTGTGTCTTCTGCTAACTCTCCATCGTCTGCTGTCCATTTGTCCTTTCTTCTCTCTTCTAATTTTTTCCATTCTCTCTCTACATCTGCTTTAACATACTAATCTTTCTCCTTTTGCTCTTTCCTCATTCCTATTTCATCCACTCAAAATTTACCCCTCCATCCTAAATCCCCACTTACTCTCCCAATACTGGGCCAATTGTAGATTTATCTTCCCTCCCACACAAAGGGGTATGTTTACTAAACCGGGCTAACGGTTAACCCGGGCTATCTGCCACTAGGTCCCATATTATTCAATGGGACCTAGTTGCAGATAGCCCGGGTTAACCGTTAGCCCGGCTTAGTAAACATACCCCAAAATATTTTTTCCCCTCTCCATTTCACTCTCCCAGCTCCATCCCCTTCTAATCCTCCCCCAACATCAGCTCCCTTCTAGTTCCAGCCCCACCCAGTATCCACTCCCTTCTAGTCCCCGCATCAGCCCTTTTCCAGTCCTAGCCCCCCCATCAGACCATTTCCAGTCCTAGCTCCCCCATCCATTTCCAGTCCTATCCAAGTCCCTCCATCAGCTCATTTCCAATACCAGCCTCCCCTCAGCCCATTTCTAGTCCTTTCCTAGCCCCACCATCAGCCCATGTCAAATCCTAGCTCCCCTCAGCCCATTTCCAATCCAAGCCCCCCATGAGCCTACTTCCAGTTCTAGCCCCTCCATGAGTCCATTTCAATCCAAGCCCCCACCACAGCCCATTTCCAATCTTAGTTCCCCCAACACCCAATTCCCAGCCTATCCTAGTCCCCTCCATCAGCCCATTTCCTGTCCTAGCTCCCTCCCCTAACAACCCATTTCCATTCCAAACCCCCTCCCCATCAGCTATTTGCAGTTCAAGCCCCCCTTCCCCTCAGCCCATTTCCATTCCAAGCCCCCTCCCCATCAGCTATTTGCAGTTCAAGCCCCCCTTCCCCTCAGCCCATTTCCATTCCAAGCCCCCATCCCCATCAGCTATTTGCAGTTCAAGCCCCCCTCCCTTCCACTCAGCCCATTTCCAGTCCTAGGAACCCCCCCAACCCATTACCAGTCCTAGCCCCCCCCATAGCCTATTATCAGTCCTAAATCCCCATCAGCCCACTCTCAGTCATAATCCCATCATCCCATTTCCAGTCCTAACCCCCATCACCCAATTTTCAGTTTAAGCCCCCATAGCCCATTACCAGTCCTAACCCCCCATCAGCTCACTTCCAGTTCTAACCTCATCAGCCCATTTCCAGTCTTAGCCCCCCCCATAGCCCATTACCAGTCCTAACCCCCCATCACCCCATTTCCAGATTTAGCTCCCCATAGCCCATTACCAGTCCTAACCCCCTATCAGCCCTCTTCCAGTCCTAACCCCATTAGCCCATTTCCAGTCCTAACTCCCACCCCAACAGCCCAGGGAAATTTTAAAATAAAAAAAAAGCTGTCTGATGCTGCTGCCGCCGCCGCCGCAGCAGCAGCAACAGCAGAATCAAATATCCCGCGGGGCCCCCCCACTGCCCGACAGAGCCTGCCTTCCCTGCATCAGCTCCGTCTCCGCAGTCGCACCGGCTTTCAGAGCGCGAAAGGAGAGTTTCTCCCTCGCGGCTCTGTTAAGCCCGCGGGGGCTGATGGGAATGTCCCATCAACCTCTGCGGGCTTAACAGAGCCGCGAAAGGGAAACTAGTCTCCCTTCGCGCTCTGAAAGCCAGTGCGACTGCGGAGATGGAGCTGATGCAGGGAAGGCAGGCTCTGTCGGGCAGGGGGGGGGCCCTGCAGGATATTCTATTCTGCCGTTGCTGCCGCGGCGGTGGCAGCAGACAGCTTTCTTTTTTTATTTTAAAATTTACTTTTAAAGCAGAATGTTCTTTGTGCGGGGCCCCCTGAAACGTGGGGTCCTGTACAAAAAACATTCTTGCTCAATGGACGGGCCGGCCCTGACTGCAGCCTGACCAGGTGCCAATGTGATCGGTCAGGATACCTCAGAAAGAGGTCTCTATGGCTAAATGTCAAAGCATATCTCTGTCAATGATGAGTGACCTCAGAACGAGCACATGCAACAGGGCACACAGCACCAGCAGCAGTCTCACAAATGTGTACATTTGTATAGACAGCTGATGATGCTCCTAAGCATCTAGTAGAACTGTTTTCGCTGGTGCATGCACTCAATCTGAGGGTCCCTAATTATTGTCAGGGATGTTGTTGTTGTTAAATGCTGTTGAGTTGGTGTTGACTCATGACGACCCTCTAGATAGTTGTCCTTAACCGTGTTCTGTCTTCAGTCCACTGCCAACTCCAGACTTCAGTCTTTCTACCTTGCTGCTCCTTATGCCTGGAACAAACTACCTGAGTTGGTACGTCAGGCTTCCTCTGTGGCCCTTTTCAAATCCAGGCTAAAAACTCATCTCTTTGGGGCTGCTTTTGGATCCCTAGTCCCCAGCTGTTGTGTTGTCTGTCTTTACTAGTTTGTAAGCTCTGAGCAGGGACCGTCTCTTACATGTCTCTATACAGAGCTGCGTATGCCTTGTAGCGCTATACAAATGATCAGTAGTAATAGTAAATCTCATTCTTTGGGATGTGCTGCTCTTGGCATCTCTACTAACTAATCAGCTCTACAATCCCTTCCTCTCCCTTAGAGATCCGCTGCACTTGTCCCATGCCTTCTTGAATTCAGATACAGCCCGTGTCTCCATAAACTCCGCTGGGCAGCTATTCCATGCATCCACCACCCTTTGTGTAAAGAAATATTTCCTTAGATCATTCCTGAGTCTATCCCCTTTCGCTTTCATCCTGTGATCCCATTTTCCAGTGCTTCCTTTCAATTGGAAGAGGGACACCTCCTGTGCATTTACACCATGGGGGTATTTAAATGTCTCTGTCGTATTTCCCCTCTTCTGCCTCTCTTCCAAAGTATACATCATATGTCTTATGATGAAGACCAATGGCTATTTTAATAGCCACCCCCTGGGCCACCTCCATTCTTTTGAAGATGTGGTCTCCAGAACTGTACACAGTATGCCAAATGAGGCCTTGCCAGAGACTTGTACAGAGACACTATTGCCTCTTCCTTCCTGCTGGCCATTCCTCTCTTTATGCATCCAAGCATCTTACTGGCTTTTGCCATCATCTTCTCTACCTGTTTGGCCACTTGAAGATCATCAGATACGATCACTCCCAGGCCCTGCTCTTTCTTCTTCTACATTTGGGGGACAATTCCGATCAGGGTCTGTCCGGATGTCCAAAATCTGGATAAGCCGAATTTGCACCTGATTCTGATCCCGTGCGGGCTATATGTCTCCATGGGATCAGAATCTGGTGCAGTTGGCCTGGAAGGGCAGGATGTGCCACAATTCAGGCCCCCTGGATGTCCTGGAACTTGCCCGGATAGCTCAGCTGGGCTCTGGCATGGAGGCGCGGTGCTGTGGCGTCCCATTGCCATGGCACCGCAGCTCCATTCCGGAGCCCTGACCACGGGTGCTGCAGTGAAAGCCCTGTTCCCTGCCGCCCGACTCCAGATTGGGCCTTCCATGACTGGGATCGAGCCGACGCCAATCTCAGGGGAACTTATTCCACCTCTGAGGTTCCGCCTGCGGCCCGCCCTCGCTCCTCCCTAGGCCCACCCCCTTCCACCCTCGCACTGAGCTCCCAACACATCTCTGCTGTATGTGGAGGGAGCTCATTTACTGGAATAGCACCCGGGTATTTAGCAGGGGATATACGTCTGCCCTGGATGTATATCCCCGCTAAACACAGGTCAGAATCTATCCCCTACTGTACTGTTCTCTTGGGGTTTTGCAGTCCAAATGTGTGACCCTGCATTTTTTTTAGCATTAAATCTTAACTGCCCAATTCTAGACCATCCTATGAGCTTTGTTAGATATCTCCTTATGTTAACCACACCTTCCAGGGTGTCTGCCCTATTGCAGGTTTTAATATCATACACTAAAAGGCAAACTGTACCCAATAGTTCTTCCACAATATCTCTTACAAAAATGTTAAAAAAGAACCAGAACAAGAACTGATCCCTGTGGCACACTACTGGTAACATCCATTAACCTTTGCCCCTGCACTCAGTCAGTTTCTAACCCAGTCACCTTTGAGTCTATCTACGCTCAGTTCATGTTTAAGTGTCCTATGAGGAACCATGTTGAAAGCTTTGTTATCTTAGGGGCATTTTTACTAAAGTGTGCTATCGGTTAGTTAGAGAAGGGGTTTACCGAATGCTGTGTGGTGAGGTAACCATTTACGACATGCTAAACATGCGGCAGTGGTAAAAGTCCCACACTATCCACTTAACACGGGTTGGGACGGAGACAGGGCGGATCAGAGGTGGAGTCCGCACATTGCGTTTAGCTGAGGTGTCTTATTAATGGATAGTGCAGCTGAAAATAAACTTAATTATAGTGTCATAACTTATTTGGACAACTGTAAGCTGCAGCCACCGGCTGAATATTGACCTGTCCCTCGCATATTTCAATGAAAGCACATTGAATGGTGTGTTTGTTGCATCAGATGTTGAAATGATATTGATAGATGAAAAGGTGCCTCCTGGGACATAGAAGTGAAACATCTGGAAACCTATGCCAGCTTCAGAAGAGAGGGCGAACATGTGTTAAGTGCGATCTAATATTGGCATATCTCCGCTCCTGAAGATGGACGTCTCTGCTAAAAATGGGCCCGAGCAGAAGGAAGGGCTATCCAAATGCAGCGGCAGGAGCCATTTCAGAAACGGGCACCTGGAGCAAACCTACAGGGGAAATCCGGCAACTTACATGTGGAAGTGCCTACAATGCACATGGGCCTATGCCGCCCGTTACACGTGTAGCCGAGCCATTTTGCAAACTCAGACATACCGCTGCACTTAATCCATGACAGGGGACTCGACGTTCACCTCATTTCAATTTGAAGGGGGAAATAAACATTGGGGGGATATCCCCCTTAATCCCTACTGTACAGGGTTGGCCTGTTCGTGTCAGGAAGCAAGTTTAAATTTGGACGTGGCCAATTTCAGCCTTAAACGTGTGTCCCCTATATGAAATGGGGGATGCATGTGTATCTATTTGTCCCACCCAGGTCATGCCCTGACACATCCCCATGTAACTTGCATGTAATCAGGACAGACACATGTAAAATGGCTGTTTGCATGTGGATGCCGTTTGCATGTTTATGTGCCGGTACATCCATGTGCAAAACGTGAATACGACTTCAAAAATAACCCCCTTAGGGCCCGATATTCGAAGGGCAGTTACACAATTTACAGCCCTGTAAACTATGTAACTACCACTGACAGGAATATCCCCGATTATGGTCCTTACTTGTCCCGATGCTAACCGCTTAGCATCGGGACATGTCGGGGAGATTCCAGGGAGGAGCGGAGGCAGAGATGATCGATAACCAGGCAGCAGCGATATTGCATGCTGCCCGGTTAACAACCTGTGCCTAAAAGGTAGATGAGGAAAAACCTTGCCTATCGTTTAGACACAGGAACTAAACGGGCAGCATGCGATATCGCTGCTGCCCAGTTAGCTACTGTGGCTTCCGGCATGTGCGGCGATCCCTGGATATTCAATACCCTGGCCGCATATGACTCCGGCATTAAATATCCTGGGTTAAGGGTCACAGGCGCGGCTATGCGCCATAGCGGCACATAGCCTGCCCAAGTAAATATCCGGTCCTTAGTGTTTAGAAAACAATTATATTAAATATGAATCCATTGGAAATGTGAAAACTGAGGAACTTTTGTATTAACTCTTATAGTTATCTCATGAAAAAGTTCAATGTGTCATAATAGTATGAGGCACCCTCCAGTATCCACTCATCCGCTGCGTCAGAGAGTTTGGGAAATAACTGGACTTTTGCTCCAAAAGGTTACATTTAAGGACCAGGCACATGTCCTACAGTGCGTTTTATGCACGGTTATACTTGCACACTTTTTCTCTTGGCATGCATTCCTCTCCGGAAGCTGCAGGAAACTCGAGCCTTGGTCAGAATATGTGGTATTTCAAAATTGTGCAAACAAACTGACTTGTGGCTTTTGTCATTTTTTTTGTCCTGCCTGATGTTTTTTCCATCATTAATTTTGTTCCTATGTGCGCACTGGGTGCTTAAATATTGAATTTAGCCATGAAGCAGATGGAAGAGGTCATGTTTGAAAGCAGTGTTGACACAGGTAAACGCTCCCCGCATGTAAACTATTATGTTATAAGCCGCTGTTTGCACTTGGACATCTGCTGCATGCAGTTTTGAAGAGGACATGTAGGGATTGTTTGAGCGGGTGACAATACATGCATGCACTTTCAATTTTATAACAAACATGCATGCATACAAAAAAAAAATCTAAATACTGGCAGATACTGCTGTGAAGGTTTGGACCAATGATTGAGGTTACATTTGTGCTTAAAAACACCTCAAAATAATGTGAAAAATAAACAGAGAAAACTAATGGCAGATAAAGACCATGGCCCGATATTTGAAAGGCATTTACATGGTTTACAGCCCTGTAAACCATGTAAATGCTGCTCAGTGGGATATTCAGCAACATTATCATGGTTAATGCCGCTGAATATCCGCAATCTTCTCCCCTACGCACCCCCATGCTAACCGCTGAGCATCGGGGCTTGTCGTGGGCGTTCTTCTGTGATATGTCGTGGGTGGTGACAGAGGCTAACTGGGTAGCGGAGATATTGCCCTGCTATCTGATTAGCTTCTATGGGTAAAAGATAGGCGCTGGCCTAACTTTACCCATAGAAGCTAACCAGGATGCGATACAATATCGCCGCCACCCAGTTAGCCTTTGCGTCTTCTGGGCATGTGCGGCCACCCTGGATATTCAATGCTGGGACCACATGAATATCAGCATTGAATATCTGGCATTGACTATCTGGTGTTAGAGGATGGCGGCGATGACTAGGCGCTGCACTCATGCCTAGCCATCCTAACTCAACATTGCCCGCATTTGGCCTATTCAGTCTACTCTTCCATACCTACTACTAAGTTTTACAGTCCCTTTTTTTCCCTAAGAGATCCTCTGTGTTTGCCCCATGCTTTTTATGTTCAAATCTTTTTTATTATTATCAGCAAAAGCAATACAAAGACCAAAACAGTGGCCATCCAATAAAACATTGGAACAATAAAAATAAAACAAAACAATCAGCACCAACAACTCGGCATACAGAAACAGTGAAACAGTAGACATTCGCATCACAAGTCAACCGTAAAGGTGCAAAGGAATGCAACGTATTAATGAGCCAGAAGGGTGCCATAAGTACAAATAATACCGGAAAAAGAAAGAAAAAAAATTGTTACTACTATTGCTAAACATACTGCTCTCTCCCCCCCCCCTACCCCATCCCTATAATAATCACAAAATACGGTGGACAGATCCAGGGTGTGCTCCTCTCCCAGATCCGTCTCCTTTCATAGTAAACTAGCAATGACCCCCATCCTAATGTTTTACCAACCCCCTCCCACCCCTCCCAACGTGAACACTATCTAGTGTGCACAGGAAGCAATAAAAAGAGGGCAAATGAGAGAAAGAAAGACGGACAAAAAAAGAACGGACAAGAAAAGAACAAAAAAGAGAAGAGAAGAGAAGAGAAGGGGGAGGAACCAAAAGCGGAAAGCCCCTCAGTTTCAAGACCTCCAGTCGTTGGGCAGTCTGGCTGGGCCCAAGTAGAAAGAGAGAGTAGAATAAATACTAGAGCAACCCCCCCGTATGAGGCATCCCAGGTCTAGTCCCCTCCCCCCTCCTCCCCCCATCTGCAAAGTGGAAAGTTAGAATGGAGGATTAGAGTGGCCGCCTGTAGAAACTGCTGACTCAGGAACCCCCCAAGACTCGGCGTCGGGTGCCAGCTGGTAATAGCTGTAGGTGGGGCCCCAACCCCGAAGGAAACGGGCCCAATGGCGCTCGTTGCCAGCCGCCGCTAATCGTTCCATAAGAAGGATCCTATGAAGTCGAACTCGCCACATCCCATATAGTGGACCCCTGACATCTAACCATTGCTGCAAAATAGTCATTCGTGCAGCCATCAACACCAGACGCAGCCAACGCAGTACCCAGCCCCCTATAGAAGTCCCCCAGGTATCTTCCCATAGATCCAATACCAAGTGGCGTGCGGCAAGAGGATCCATATGCGGCACGCAACGACCGAGATGTGATACCACCCTCTCCCAAAACGCCTGGACCTTGGGACAGCGCCAGAACATGTGTCCCAGCGTCGCCTTAGCGGCCCCACACCTGGGGCAGCAATGGCTCACCGTAAGTTTGGCTTTCCATGCCCGAACTGGGGCAAAGTACAGGCGACGCATAAGACGATATTGGGTGTCCCGATGCAGAACCTGTGTACTCACCGTCGGAATGGCCGCCAGTCCTGCCAGCAATGGTTCTTCTCCAATATGTTCACCTAAATCCTCCGTCCAGGCCGCCGCCAGTGTGTCAAGAGCCTCAGGCAGTACCCCTTCCCACAACACTCGATAGAGTACCGACACGCGGGTTTTCAAAGTCCCCCCCAGAAGAGCCAACTCAAGTTCTGAACTGATTGTTCCTCGCAATGCGTCTTCCGGGATTGTGCGAAGGTAACTGCGGAGTTGCGTATACTGGAACACATCCCAGAGTCCCAGTGGGCACCGGCGCCGAATTTCGTCAAACGGCACCAGCGAACCCTCCGGAGTTAACACATGCTCGAGATTCACCAAGCCCAAGTCTTCCCAGGTTTGGAAACGGGTCCGTCCGATGCCAGCTGCAAAATCCGCGTTGCCCCGCAGAGGAAGGTACGGCGTGTAGGAGGCCGAAATCCGACGCCCCGCACAAAAGAACTGCCACGCCCTCCGAAATGGGACCAAAAAAATGTCACGAAGAATCGGTGCAACCTCTCGAAGGGCACGGGCATGCAGAAGATACCGAGGATGAAGAGGCGCTAGCAGTGTTATGAACTGCTCCCTCGGGGTCCAATCAGATAGGTCCCACAGCCAATCTCGAACATATCGTAATAGACAAGCCATATTGTACCGCCGAACATCGGGAAAACCCATTCCCCCTAAGGATCTAGGTTGTTGTAATATTGCCAAGCGAACCCGGGGTCTGCGGCCCCGCCATAAGAATCGGTTGAGATACCGTTCTAGTTGCCGAAGGTCCACCCATCTAATAAGCAGTGGGAGGGTCTGAAGGGGATAGAGGATTTTAGGAAGGAGGGACATCTTGCATAGGGCAGCCCTGCCCCCCAACGACAAAGGTAAATCCTTCCAGCGGTCTACACAAATTGATATTTCACCTAAGATTTTGTTAACATTTAACTGATAGAGATCCTCCAGTCGCGCCGGTAAGTAGACGCCCAGGTATTTAAAATGGCCGGCCGCCCATCGTAGAGGAAACGGTCCCCGCCAGCCTGCTTGCCCTTCAGGTGATAAATATAATGCCTCGGACTTGTCTAAGTTGAGGCGCAAGCCGGAGGGTATCCCGTATTCCTGAATAAGCCGCAACAGATGAGGCAAACCCCTGTGCGGGTCCCCCAGATGCACAAGTAAGTCGTCCGCAAAAGCGGCGATCCTAAATTCAGCATTTCCAACTCGGATGCCCCTAAATTGGGGGGCAGCTCGAATACGCAAAAGCAGGGGCTCCAGCGAGAGCACGAAAAGCAAAGGCGACAGCGGGCAGCCCTGTCGGGTCCCTTTTTGAATGGCAAAGGTAGGGGACATAACTCCATTTACCATAATGGCCCCTAAAGGTTCTGCATATAACAGTTTTACCACGTCGACGAAGAGGCCAGCGAATCCCATCAACTCTAAGGTCTGATGCATAAAGACCCAGTTGACACGGTCGAACGCCTTCTCGGTGTCGAAACTAATAAGTAACGATGCCTCCCCAGCCAATCGGCCGGCACTGATGGATAGTAGAATCCGCTGTAAATTATAGGCTACCTGTCGCCCCCTGACAAACCCGGCCTGATCTTTATGTACGAGGGAGGGTAGTATGGGCGATAGTCGGTCCGCCATAATCTTGGCCAAAAGTTTGATGTCAACGTTCAATAAAGAAATGGGGCGATAAGACCCCGGCAAAAGTGGATCCCGCCCTGGTTTGGGCAGTATAGTAATCAAGGCTTTATTGGGTTCGAACGGGAACTTCCCATGGCTCACAAGATCTTCAAAGTAGCCAATAAGAGGCACAACGATAGCATCACTCAAGGTTTTATAAAATTCACTCCGAAAACCGTCGACCCCCGGGGCTCGCCCATTCTTAAGGTGTCGGATGGCTGTTTGAACCTCCTGGCCCGACAGGGGCAAATTGAGAGCCCCCAAATGCTCTTCCGTCAACTTAGGAAGCCCACAACCCTCGAGGAAGGAGCGCCCCACCGAGACATCTGCCTCCTCATGGGCGTATAATTGCTGAAAGAAATTAATGAAAACCTTTTCAATTTTGGCAGAATCACGGGTAACATTTCCATCAGGTTGTCTTATGGCCCCTATTTGCCGAGAGCCACCAGGGGGTTTCAACAGTGATGACATCAGCTTACCGGCCTTGTTACCAAATCGGTAAAGTTTATAACGGTAGTATAACAAGGATTTATACGCTCGCTGATAAAGTAGCGCCTCCAATTCTGCTTGTAGTCTTTCAATCTTTGTGTGTGCGCCCCCCTATGAGAGCCCGCTGCCGCCCGGAGCAGACGGCCCATTTCCCTTTCCAACCCAATGATTCGTTGATTCATTTGCCGGCGTCGGTGGCTCTGATAACTAATAATATCTCCCCGAAGTACCGCTTTGCCGGCCTCCCAGAAAAGTGCGGGAGAGATTTCCGATGAGGCATTTAACATTTCATACTCCTTCCAGCGCTCCCTCAAGAAGGATTCAAAGCGCGCGTCACCGCAAAGCTCCAGGGGGTATCGCCACACCTTACCAGCAGGGGGGCGACTCCCTCGGAGATCCAGTATCACCATAGCATGATCTGAAATAGCGAGAGGGCCAATAGTGGCCTGGGAGACCCGCCCGAAAAGGGATTCTGCCATTAAAAAGAAATCAATCCGCGACCAGGTGCCATGCGCTCGAGACAGATGGGTGTAATCCTTATCACCAGGGTGCAGCACCCTCCAAATGTCGAGAAGGTCATACGCGTCACAGAGGCCCCGAAGTCTACGTCGCGCCCGAGGGTTCCCATATGCCAAGGGATTGGATCTGTCAAGATCGCTTTCCATGGTAACATTAAAATCACCGCCTACGATGGCCTCATATCCAGTAGAATCCGCCAACAATTGAGAGAGGCCTTGAAAAAAGGAGGCCTCATAAGCATTGGGGCCATATGCAGAGCAAAGAAACACCTTCTTCCCAGCTAAACGTCCCCACACACCGACATACCTACCCTGCGGGTCAGTAACAGACTTTTCTTCCTCCCAGGGAAGGGACTTGGCTACAAGAACAACCACACCCCGTTTCTTCCCCACTGCTGGAGCCCCATAAACATGAGCCTTAAGTCCTAGGCCCAGCTTGTGGTGCTCCGCCCCGGTTTGATGCGTCTCCTGCAGTAAGCTAATATCCGCACGATGGCGCCTCAAATGCTGCAAGACCTTGGAACGCTTCACCGGAGAGCCCAGCCCACAGACATTCCACGAAATTATTCGAGTAATGTCAGCCATAAGAGTTTGAAAGGTCAGAAAGCCTATACGTATTCATCCAACAACTTATAAAGAAGGGGCCCCCCCAGCCAAGAGCCCCCCCCTGTAGATTCCACTCCCTCTTCACTCTCCATCTGATATAGCCTAAATGTGCACACTGAGTTCCTCCCCCTTCGGCTGATCCAAATTCCCCCCTCCCCCCTCCCCTAGCACCACCCCTTAACCCCCCCCACCAACCCTCTCCCCCCCACCCCATAATCCCACCTTTCAACCTTTCACCAGCCTGGACTGGTCCCACCGAGACTTCTTTAGCATGTTGGTCCCCCGCCCCTCCCCGCCTATTCGGTGCCATCCCTATTCCCCCTACTCATCCTCCACCCCATTGCCACTTACATAGGGCAAAGTATTTATTCCTTCCCAGCGGGGAGTCAGGATGTGCGGAGCCATCCATTCAAAGCACCATCCCATGTCCTGCTGTCTCAAACACCGGACAGAAAGTAGAATACACAAATCGTGTAGAAAGAATGGGAGAGCCCGAAAGTCAGGCCGTGGGGCAGCCTGCACATTGAAAATAAGCATCTTCCCCACCCGCCCCCTCACCCCCTCCCTCCACTTACCCGGCAATTATGAGGAATGAGCAGCGTTGGGTACCGAGAGATCCATATAGTGTCCCCCTCGCCACCCAACGCCCCCATCTATGGGGTGACAACAGACTGGTCCCCCAGGCTCACCCACCTGCGTACTTCCACTTGCAGTGGTACATTCCTAGGGGCTCATGTATGCCTTAACATGGTCAAAACACAAAACAACAGAGCATTTAAAGATCTCTTCCACACACTCTCCACATTATTACATGCTTAGCCTATACACTCCAACAGGTACAGACATCCAAGAAGTAATAGCCATACATGAGAACAATAAGCAGATAAATAGTAATACTAATATCAGGGGGGTACCGATATCAAGAACAATAGCATTAGCAACATCAATAGCAATATCGGTAATAGTAACAGGGTGGGTCAGTGATCCGTCAACACCCTTCACTTATCGTGGCGGCACCACCATCCCCCCCGCCCATCTCCCACGAGCTCCCCTGCCGAGCGCCAATACCAGAAAATCCCTTCCCTCTTCTCCCCTTGACCTGTGACAGATTACAGTTTCCCAGAGCTGATTGAAAGATCAGGCCCCTTCTTCCGCTGCGAATATACCAAACTTTCCCTAATTCCCAACATGTCCAAACATTCAGAAAGGGTCCCCAGCCTCACCATTAATTGAAAACAGGTAACAGTGTAAAGCAGTGAACAATAGCAACTTGTGGCAATTTGTAGTCTATTGTATCCAATTGTATCCAGCTCGAAGTAGACATGGAAGTAGCAGGGCCTGGGTACAAGGTAACACGGTATGTCCTGGGCAAGTTAATGGAGCAAATTCGACCTCCTCCACACTCCCGGGCACCAAGAAGGCATCAAAGTCGGTTGTACGGCAGCGTGATAAAAATTAGGAAGCTCCCGGGAGGCCTTAGTGCGATGCTCCTCGCCCTCCAGCTAAGTCAACAGGGCGCGGGCCCCAGGCCCAGACAAACCAATACGTGAATTAAATTATCCATGCAGTACTTAAAGTGAAAGCGTACTGTAGCTGTAGTATTCATAAGATTATTGTAGTCTCACCGGACCTTCATCCCAGACTATTGCAGAAGTCCCGGGCTTCGTCGGGGGAGTTAAACACGCGGTTCCCTTTATCACTGAAAATGCGCAGGACCGCTGGGTAGGCTAGCACAAAGCGAACCCCTCGTTCTATAAGTTTGCTGCATATGTCTTTGTAGGCTTTACGCCTAAGAGAGATGCCGGTGGAATAATCCTGGAAGACCAGGACCGAAGTGGCAGAGGCTTCCTTTCTCCTCAACTGCCGAGAGGCCCGCAGCACC